>VXAC01005948.1:15815-137833 GCA_013399225.1 Rhipidura dahli
AGCTAAGAGTACAAATAAAAAAAATTTATATTTTTTTTTTTTTTTTTTTTTTTTTTTTTTTTTTAGCAAAGTTCATCAATCATTTAAATATCAGACATCAGACTCAGACTTGGTGATGGGAGGATATTCTGCACGTGTTATAATTACCCACACATATAAAAGTAGTTAAATGTATGAGTGCTTTGAAGAATAAGAGGCTTCAGAATGATCCTGTGCTACAACAATCAGCAGTTTTGTATTTCAGCCAATGAGCTGGAACCCTGGAACATCAGTCAGTCAGCTAAGCATTAAGTACTCTTAAGTCAAGACTGGAAACTAATGAACAACAGTAGCTGATTTTGCACTATGCAGAATCCTACATGTGAAAGAATACGCTTTGCATGCATGGTTTGTTTTGCATGGTACTGACCAAAAAAAAAAAAAAATTGAAAAAAAAGAAAAAGCGGATGAGGAATTTGGAGAAGCAAGCAAATGAACCACCAATGCTGTTGTTTTAAAGAAGTATGAATAAGTTCCTCCCAGGTCAGGTAAAGAGGACTAATTCATAGGAATATGGCTTTCTTATTTCACAGATCTGAGATATCCTTATTTAGTAAATTAGAAGACTTTCCAGTTAAAGCCTGCTGAAATGGGATTAAACTGAGGTAAAACAGCATTTTTAGATTTATAGCTGTTAGGGGCAATGGGCAAGTAGTGTTGTTTAGCAGAAAAGGACTAGGAATCATCCAGATCATCTGACACCGTGAGGGTGGGGATTATATAAACATAGAGAAAAACGTTTTTTGAGAAGGACCCCCAATAGAAAGGCAGCCCCATTACTTAATGCATATATTTTTGTATACAGATAGAGTTCCATTACCAGCTGAAAAGAAATTTAAACAAATCAGAAATTGCCCATCATTTCACAGAGGTCACTGTCAACATGAGCACAGATTTCTTAAAGGTGTTTGCAAATTATGCAGGAATTGAAATACTACACTATTAGTGAGGAATATTATTGGAAAAGAACATTCAATTTAAAAAATTACAGATTTTATTTTCAAAGGAAAGACAGCCCTACAGGAGATAGCAAAACCAATACCTCCTTCAAAGTCCCATCAATTTCTAATGATTAAATAATATTTTTTTGGTTTGATTTTTTTTTTTTCCAAATCAGGATGTATTAATTTTCAGACAATCAGAACAGGATGACAAGGTAACATTCCTCCTTTATCAGAAAGTTTCCTTAATGACAACTTAACTATAGAGTCACATAAATCCTTTATTCTCTTTTTCAAGCATAGTCTTCATGAATACAGTAAAGATGAATAGCTTTGGAAAACAAATTCTTCATCTTTTCTGCACAAGAGAAATAGTTGGTTGGCACTTTTAATGCAGCTTGAGCCCTTGTCCCCTCTGACTTGGAGTGATTGGTCAGTGGGTGAGACATTCAGTCTTTTCAGCTAAGACTGAACCAAAAGGTTGTCAGCTGAGATCTCGTGGTCAGCTGAGAACCAGCTTGTCATCCTTGCCTCAAAGGAAACTGGCTCAAGTTACCAACTCATTTTAGAGGAGCACAAGCTCATCCTCAGGTGGTAGTGATTCTTGGTCTACTGCTGACTTCAACATAAATCACATCAATGACCCAGAGTGAAAGGCTCCACAAATACAGCAATTCGCCAAGACATTCAGGGCTTCAGGGACAGTGCAGAGGTAAAAGGAGCCTTGAAAATGTGCCTAAAATTTACAAAGGACTTACCAGGGGTGTATTAAGCTTTATTCTCTCATACACCTGTAAAGTACACTACTCCACATTTGATAAGTGAGATCTATAGGTACAGAAGAGGAGAATGCAGTTACAAATACAAGTATTAAAAACAGATGTAGATTGCGGCAAGACATTTTCTTAATTCTATATTTAATGAGGCGAAGTATTTTTTAACAAAAGAAGTGTCATCCAGTTGAAGGATTTTAAATATTGAAATCCTAGACTTTTCATGTAAACAAAGGACGAATTTTCCAAACATAACTGCATAATTAGTTCACCACAATGTGTGGACTTCTTTCATTTTAGCACTGATATTTTTCATTCATACACATGCCTCATATGTGTGTGTGTGTGTCTATACATGGAGGTATATATGGATGTAACTGCTGTACCACTGGAAATAAAATTATCAGGGAGTTTACCTACCTTGGGAATTATAACAACAGTAATTATCATTCAGTTATGCTTAGTCTATGTTTTTACCATTATGATGAACTATTTATTCCTTCTTTTATTGACTGACTGTAATTATTATCTATTCCCTCTTAGATGCCCAATTTTGTATTTCTTTTCTAAAAATCAGTTTTTTGTTTGTTTCTTACATTTTTAGATTATCCATCATTGTTAACATTTGTCTAAAGTGACAGCAAGGTGATTTTTTTGCCTCATTATATCTAACCCCAGCATTTCCTATTCTCTTCAAAAAGCTTTTCTGAGTTTTATTTAGGGAGCAAAGACTACTTAAGAAATTTAGACTTTGAAGTCTGCTGTTATTTTTAATTCCTGTATTGGTTTTGGAGGGTAGGGGATGGGGGTGTTGTCGTTTTTTGGTTTTAATTTATGGCACTGAACTTATGTGGAAGTGATTTTTTTACCAATTAGTGTCTTAGATTTGTAGGTTTTTCCTCTCTATTGAAAATGAAGTCTTCAAATTTTTGGATTAAAAATCCTTGGGCTAGACTGCTAAGATAATTGCCATATTAATCAAACTTGCCAGACACTGTGAAAATACAGATGTATTTCAGTTTTAGAGGAGGAAAATTAGTAAATTAATCCAAAAGATATATAGAGAATGATGTCTTTCACTAATCATTAAGGTCTAAAATCTTTAATTTCCATGTTTTCAACATAATCTTCAGTAGCAGCCTCTAAAACATGCAATTCTTGGTGTGTGTCTGATATAACAAAGAAAATAAAAAAAATCACTTGGTATTTATACTAGTTAACCACCAACTTCTCTACCAATTCTATAGACTACTATTAACCTTGTCTGCAGGAGGGTGGTGATTTTAAGAGTTATGGCTGTTAATGGCCTTTGAATGCACCAGCAGTCTCAGATCACTTACTCCCCAGTGTACCACACAACTCAGACTTTTCCAGATGGGAAAATGATAAGAAGACAAGGAAGATAGCAGGTCAATCTTGAGGCAGCCTCAAGAAAATTGCTGCAAAATGAATCGAGCAGGTCTGCAGTGCTTTACCCAGCATTTTTCTGTTGAAATTTATCAAGTTGAAGCTTGTTGACATGAAAGTGAATGAAATGATTGTGAATTATGCTCTAAGAAGCAAGCTTAAAGGCTTTGTCCATCATCTCAGCTATAAATAAATGAGATGATCTGGGAAATATTTTGCATACCGGTGCTATCTATAACATTCTACACAGATTTGTCACATGCTTAAATCTCATCATTAGTTTCAGCTGTAAAATAAATAAAAAATCTGGTCCTTGAAATTTGCCAACAGTTTATTTCACACTTATTATCAATTAAATCAAACTGTTATTAGTGATATTTCTTCACCTGGCTAGGCATATGGTATTTACTTGTCTATATAATGAATTAATCAGTTTTACACAGATGATAATGAGGGAACATACACTCAAATGAGCACAGCATTGTTGTTAGGAAATGTCATATCTTAGTCCAAATCTCTGAACAAATGGGAGAAGAAAGGATAGATAGTTTGGCCTGCAGTCATCCAGCACAAGAAATCTATCCCGAGTACTGGCAGCCCCACTTGCACCCTGCAGGTGCAGGTAAATTGTGTTTAGGAATCAAGAGATTAAGCAACATGCATTTAGGACTGCTCTGTTTTGTTTTCTGTGTTTGCGTCTTTCAGAGTTTAGTGTTCCAAATTTTGTGCCTCTGAAAGTTAGAAACTTTCTATTTATTGCAATGAATCTCATGCTTATTGTAATACTGCTTCATGGCTCCCAGTGCTGTAATTGTGAGAGCCACACTAGCGCTGTATGACTGAAAATAGAACCACTGGAGAAGAGCAGTAACATCCCTCTCTGAACATTTTCCTTTAGGGTTGGAGGAACAGATGTGTTTCACCTGCTTTTCCTGCCTCCTCGCCCTACTGCTTGCTGTCTTTGTAGGAACCAAGGAAACCTCTGACCAGGGGGAGACACGCAGAGTACCCTCCTCGCTGTGTGGGTTATGCTGGTCCCAGTGGTCGTGGCAGAGGCAGGGAAGTCAGGACAGTGGCTGCAGGGAGGTCTGCACTGTAGAGTAGAAAGGCTGGTGGGATAACTCAGGCTTCACTTCATCTAGTACACAGCGTGAATAAGCTGGCCTTGAACAACAGGGGCATTACACTAGACTGCACTGCTGACATGAGGATTCACACTGCTCCTGGATAACCCAGGCAGGACAGAAACAGTCCCTTAGAACCTAATTCATTCAGGAGGTTCATTGTAGTGAGAAACTGACAGGGAGGTAGCCATTAATAAATTTAACATTATTTCTGATTAGCATGACTTGTTAAAAAAGGAGAATTACTAAGAAATTGATGAGCTTTTATTCAAATTGTTACATAAATTGTTTGACAAATTGTAGTCTCTATATTTCATATGAGAAAAATGGCTGGAATTTCAGTGGTGTAGGCAAAACAATTATAGAAAAACTTGACTCCTGAAAACTTGTTCTAAATGTTTTATCACACCCTAGGTACTAATATATGACAAAATCCTTCTGCTCTTAGTGCTGTCGCATTTGTGTGAGATGAAGGTTGTTGTCTCACCCACACAGACAATAGGATGACACTTTAATTGGAAAGTGACATTGTTGGGAACATCTATGAATAATTTAGTATGTCCTCCCCACTCATCTTTTTATATGTTCTTCAAGTCATTATTTTATTTATTATTTATTAAGAACTGACACTGTGCTGATAGCTGTAGAGAATAAAGGAGAACACAAAGTCCCTGCCCTTGTGGATATTATGCAGCAAGAAACGTAGAAAGCTCTTTTCCATCCTGCTCACAAGATAGTAAACACATTCTGGCTGTGTTCCAGAATTCTTTCTCTGTTGGAGCTTTCCTTTTCTGACAACTACAACAATAAAATTAATAGTAAAAATATCTCAATATTAATGTACTGTTAAGCTTGACTGGCTTTAAGGTTCTTACCCTCTGAGATCTTCATCTCCTGCTCTAGTTTTCTTTTCCCTGCAGAAATATGCAAATATTCTTGTTGGACTGAAGTTAATAGAATTTACCAGTATTGATATCAGAGCATGTCAACAGAAACAATTCTGTATTTCTTTACAGGGAGCTGAAATTTGCTAAACTTTTACAAAACCAAGAGTGTGGTTTGCTTACTTTTCTCTCTCCTTTCTTTTTCTTTGCACCTGCAATATCAATTTGCCTATGACAGATTGGATTAAAAGGCTTTTCCTTTAGCTTTGGCTGCAGAACTCTGGCACTGCAGACCCACATTCTCTATTCAGGTCTGTAAGGCAAGCACACAAAGAAACCACATTTGTTCGTTGTCTGGTTTGTCCATACAGTTCCTTCCTGATGCAAGACTGACTTGTTGATATTTATTAATCTAGATACAACTCTTATCCTCTTATATCTGTTACCAGTATTAAGTCATTGGACATGAAATGTATGGCCAACTTCTGTTGTCAAAAGATGAAAAAGGCCCTGATTAGAATAATGTGTTCAGGATTAAGTAATTGACTGAAGACTAATATAAGGGGTTTAATTACTTTATAATTTTCAACAGAAAGACAAATATATTTTGGCTTCTAGTATGTCTGCTTTTTAACTATGTGATATTTAGCAGTTTACATTCAGAAATTTTCTAATCATTCACAGAGCATATTGAACATGTACTTCCACATAGCTTGGTGCAACAGGTGCACTTGCCTAGAAAACATTTATTTTTAGAGATGCTGATGCCTGAGGAATATTCTACTACAGACAGCTGCATTCATGTGTTATGTATCTATGCTGTGTTTCTGTCCAGGGGGCCTTTTCCCTTTCTGGAAATCAGCCTCTTCTAGGATATCACTGTGTCCTCTCCAGTGATTTATGATGTAGTGTACATGGAGTTTGTGGACAACTGAATGATATTTTAAGCTGAATCACTGAACCCTCCAGATAAGACTTAGTTTAGAGGAGGAAGTTTACCTGAGGGAGGCAGAGGAATGCATAGAAGACTAGTTGAGAAATTTTTTTTTAAATTTTATTTTATGAATAGAGAGAAAACTATTTTCACCCTTTTCACACCAAATCTTAACAATAGCACAACTGTCAACATTGTGGGCTCTGGCTGTGTCAGAAGAGGCTCAGGTTGGACATCTGGAAGATTTTTGTCACTGAAAGGTTTGTCAAGCATTGGAATAGGCTGCCCAGGAAAGTGATGGAATCATCATCCCTGCAATTGTTCCAGAAAAACTGGACATGGCGCTCAGTGGTATGGTTTAGTTGACGTGGTTTGGTCAGGGATTGGACTTGATGAGGTTTGGAGGTTTTTCCAGCCCTAATGATTCTATGATTCTGTGATTCTATGATGTAAGGGCAAGCTAAATTGAATATGCAATTTTTGCAGAAAAAATATACTAATTTCTCCAAAAGCTGGTGATGAAAAATAAGAGGCAACATGCTGGAAAGGGGAAAATTTACAGAGTCCAGTGCAGTAGGCAGTCTCAGTGCAATGTGAACAAGATGAATGTGTATGAAGCCTAATTATCTGAGAGTGAAAGGTCATCAAAATCAATTTGCAGTATGATGTACAAAGGTTATTATCAGACTGAAATTTTCTATACCCATTAAAAATGCAATAAAATATGAAGTGGATGCCTCCATAACTATGATTAGTAAAGAAAAACGTCATTGGACTGTCTGCTTAAAGTTTTGTGCTACCTTAGTTTCATTCAAAATGTTGCAAGTAATGAGAGGTGGTTTTTTTGGAAGAAAATATTGCTGAGAGAATCCATTCATTTTCAGGATCTATAATGCTGACAGAATTGAAAACACTTCTCTAAAATTACAGTCTTTCAAATCAATACTGTAATATTTGTAATTTGTCTCTCTTTTTTTTTTTTATTACAGACCACTTCATTATTATTTTTATTTTCAGTTTATGGCATAGCATATACTAGAATCCATCTCTTTCTTATCTGTGGTTAAATTGCTTGATCCCCTGTGCCAATTGTCTGTTTAGTTTTGTCTGTTTTGTTATAACATTTTGGTGTCAAAACAACCCTTGTGCAAGCAAACACTGATCTGTATAGCCAGCAGAGAAGACATTACAGTACCAACACCTAAACCTAAATCCATACTCAGAAATCTATTTATGCTGGTCCTGAAGGTAAATATAATCTATACAATACCAGTAAAAATGAGCTATATGTCAGAACAGGATGGCTGCCAGAAGGTTTTCCTTATGAAGATTTTGTCTGTTAGAACATGAGAGGTAAGCAGTGTATACAGGGAGCAAGATGTTAGTCTGAGCATGATCACTCAAAAGTTGAATTAAGTTCTGAAAACTGTGCATTAATTCCCCTTTGTGTTGCTTCCCTCTTTTTCTGGCACAAGGACTCTCCTTCCTTAATCCCCTATGAAAAAAAAAGACACTTGAAGTAGACGAGGGACTGTTGTGGATATGGGGTGGAGAGTGGCTGCTGGCTACTAATTAGATACACTTACACAGAGAAAAATTTCTTCAGCTTTCCCACTTTGTCTGCACTGTGTTTTCTTTCCACTGGAAGTTCACATGAAAGGGAACAAAATTAATTTCCTGCACACAGAGGTACCAAACATGCAAATGTTGCTTTAGCATGGGTCCTCCTCGTGCAAGCTGCACAGCAGCTTCTTGCAGGGCCTGATGCCTTAGGTTTTAATTTTTATATTTTTCAAAGTCTGTACTGCTCAGTGTGTAACTCTGAGGTTTCTTGTAGCCTGTTAATTCCTGCCCTCTCTGCTGGGCAGACATAACAAAGCCTCTCCGGGGCTGCTCTCCAAGGACACCCAGACCATCCTAGGCCCAAAAAGTGTAAACCAAAAGCCTCTGAAAGGGGGGCAAGCTGAGGGGAATTAGATCATTAAACTGAAGCTTTAATTGGAGAATTAACCCTGGCTATGCAAATGAACCAAACCCATAAAAGTGTGAAGATCTCATGATCTGGGGTCCATCCCTGGGTCCATCTGGGCAGCAGCCTCTGGCTCCCCAGGGGTACCTTTGAAGGCATTTCAAATAAACACCCACCTTTATTCCCTTATTCCTGTCTGGTCTCTGTTTCTAGGTGGCCTCTTAAGGCATCAGGCCCACTGCAAGATCAAGGTCACAACATGTCACAGCCCCTCCTCTCTTTGGGAGCTTTGTACATATAATCTCTGATGTCCTGAATATGTGTATTCTGTATCACCTAGAAATGGGGGCAAAATAGATACTGAGAAGCCTGTTTCTTTCCCACATAATATGAAGTCTCTGAAAGTATAATGTTATTCAATATTAATACCTTAATAACTGTTGTCAGCAGGCTTCAAACCATAAACAAAAGAAGCTCTTACTGCCTGTATTTTCTTCCTTCTTTCTTTACTCCTATGGTGTTTCACTAAATGGTTTGTTGCGCCTTTTCAACACTCAGCTCAAAATTTAATACCCTAATAAAAATGCTGCTGTCATTTCATTAACATCTTTCTTATTTTTCTAAAAATTAGAAAGATTAAATTGAGCCTTATGTTCTTTCAAAGACATATTTTTGAATGAGATGGCCACCACAGGATATTTCCCTTTGTGGCAGTCATGGAAATCTTCCGGACAAGGAAATGAGATTCAGCATTGCTAATGGGAAGATAAAAATATTCAGTATTTATTTTACAATTTGCTAATAATGAAGCAGACTGAGGGAACGACTGGTTGAATGCACTTGGAATAATAATAAAGGGCAGGGCAGATGCTGAAAGATATTTTCATGTTTCTTTTTCTAATTGGTGTTTGTTTCTCATGCCCTTTGTGTGCATTTCCTGAATTAGTGTAGCATTCTCCCAGGGTAAATCAACCTAATTTTCCCCTCCTGACAGCTGCATCCTTGATGATACTCAAAAAGTAGTTCCAGATTTGAAACTTGGCAGTGAAGAGGCTGCACTGGACTCAAGTGGTTCTAGATACCAGGCAGAGGTTGAGTGCTCTGCCTCTATGTCCAGAGCCATCTGCAGTGGGCTGCAATTCTGGGTCACACAAAATCTGCAGGCCCTGTGCCACACCTCACTTTAGGCTGTTGAGACCTTTATGCCTTCTCTTAAAAAAATCCTGCATTTTACACCAAAGCTCACATACCCACCGGTGGCTTGGAGTACTCTGCTTATTTAAAGGGTCTGCTTTGAGCAGGCAGGGGTGAGACCACGGTGGAGGATTGGCTAAGGGTCTCAGTGGCAAACAGGCAGCCAGATAAGGGGAAAACAGCTTAGTGAAATCAGTGGGAGCAAATGGGACGTGATCTCACCCCCACTGATGCCTCAAAAAGTAAGTCTTCATATTGATCAAATAATAGTAGAAAGCAATTTTAAAAGGCAGTTTCACTTCAGTCATTAAAAAAACAATGTTTTAACTCATGAGTGTTAAGTAGCTTAGTTACAGGTGCAGAAGTAAAGAGTGGCCTAATTTGGCCTAACTCCACTGCTAGATGAAATCTCCTCTCTACAACTCACCCCTGCAGTAGCGCCTGGTGCTCGCATCTGTGTCCTGGTGATTCATCAGTGCCCACCTCCTGCAGAGACACATTTTGCAAGGGCCCTTGGAAAAAGCTGATCTGCAAGTTGGCTGACTGGAGATTTTCCTGCCAAGGCAGGCTACACAGGTGGAGTTTGGGTGCAAACAGGCTGATTACTTGCTTGTCTGAAGGACAATCCCCCATGTGAAAATTTCTGTATTGACAGTGTGCATGGGCTTCACTTGATCCCAAAGCACAGTTCCAAAAAGCACTCAGGAGAGGGGAAGGATGGGGAGAGGGGAAAGGAGCATGCGCAATTCTGTGTTCTTCCCTTCTCCTGTGTCTTGACATCTATTGAGGACTTTGGCTCCAGGGAAATAATGTTCTACATTCAAGCATTATATTATGTGTTTTATGAATAAAACATTAATTTGGTTAGCCCAGAAGAAACATACTGTTTAGGAGAATTTATTTTTTCCTTACCCACCTCAAATCCACGGTATTTTCTCCAGGATTTACAGTCTTGGTAGCAGTAACTTGCAGAGAATTTGGCCTTACTCACATTTCACAGGCTTATTTCTCCTCATGCTCTAATCATGCAAATATGTTCTAAGCAAATAAATATTGCTTCAGGCAAAATTATGATCTCAAGAGGATGTGCTTAACTTTTAAAGTGGAGTTGAAAAGTGATCCCAGGTATTTCATAAAGCCAAAATGAAATCAGGAAGATCTCCATGACGGCAGGTCTGCAGACAAGCCACAAGATCAATAGGTTTATTTGATGGGCAGATGTAGCCTTCAATGCTACATAAAACTGAAGGCTTTAAATTACATTAATGGGACTGAGTGTGGAACTCACTATGCAGTAATTCTATCACTGTAGATTCTGATTGTTTTTACCAGCACCTGCCTCTCTTCAAGGCAAAATCACTGAGGTGCTAAGGCATTTTTGGGTGACATTAATAGCTAATCTCTGACCTGTGCAGAGTTTATATTGTCATGATGGACAGGCATCATGGGGCAAAAATTAAAGACCAAAAGGCATCACTAATTTGCTATTCAGCTTACATGAAATGCTAACAGTCCCTTAAAAAAAATACATGCCTGGAGCACAGAGTTTGCACCGTGGAACATTTAACAGCAGGAAATGCAGATGGTCAGCTTTATGGAAATGACAGTGGTCAGTGCTTGGTCAACTTTAATTTGCCACCACTGGGCATGAACAGTTCAGTGATTAATGACAAGATTAAATGCAATTTTTCATGAATATTATATAGTATTTTAATATTTAACCCCAGTGAGGTAGCCTGGGCACCCTAAAATCCCCTTTCCCCCTCTTGTTGCAAGTATTAAGGATTTCCCTCACTCCACAGAAAATAAATGCCGAGTCTAATGAAACGGCTTTTTACCAGCATTTGTAAATACCACGTCTCTTTCCTTATCTGGTGACTAGAAGCTCTAGGGTTTTTTTTGCCTCTGATACAAAGTTTGCATTTTGCATAGATTCAATTGGCTTTACAACTAGTTCTGACAAACCCAAAACATTCTGTAAACATTATCTCAGTATTTTATTTTCCTGTTTGAAAAGAAGTAAGGGTTGCTGGTGTCCTTGCAGTGGAAGGACTTATATGAAGGCTAATTTAACCGGCTCACTGCCTTTCAACTGAGGTCACCATGTTACTTCCTGTATCCTGTTTTCCGGTCCATTTCAAGCCTCACATCAATTGTTGACATGGAGTTTGTTGATGAACGTGCCCTAGGAGGACCATAAACCAATTTGTGGAGCAAATTAGAAGGTTATGAAAGTGATGACATATCCAGTGATTTTCCACTCTCTATCTTGTGTATGCATCTTAATTTCCAGATAGCTGCATCACAAAATGAAAAGAGTTAATAGCCTTCTTGGTCTTTGTGTTCCCCTTCCCCCTTCTGTTAGGTTTCAGTGGACTATTTCAATAAAAGGAAAAAGGAACACTATTCACTAGAAAACAGTTATTCAGGTACGATAATTTGTACTTTATGTCATATTATAATGGTGAGTGTAAATTTTCCTTTGAACCATGTTTTATTAACATTTTTTTTCCACAGAGTTACATCAAAAGACTCTATAAATAAGTGATGTGCTCAGCCTGCCATCTCTTACATGCATACCAATTACCTCTATTGGTTTCAGGACACGTAGTCAGTACTTTAAACAACCCAGATAATATTGCAAACTGAAATATTCAACATCTCCATCTTGGTATGCTGTCACCATGCAGAGAATGATTATAATTGGTAATCAGTTTCACTGCTGGTAAGTTGAGTGGCATGATGCATTTTATATCCATGCCTATGTCAAACTCAATTAACATTCTAACATGGTGTATTTCAGACAGAGGTCTAAACTGAGGGAACAACACAATTATTTTTCTGATGTTTGAAATTGTCAGTTTCATGAAGAGAAGAATCTGAAGCGCAAATACATTTATTAATACTGAAGCATTTTCTATTTTTAATTCTGAAAGGAAGAGGGTACAAAATAGATCTTCCATCCCAAATTCCTGTTTTTAGTGGGGCATGCCAATGACATGAGAAACTGCAGAAATAAAAATGATCAGGATTTTTCTTTTTTTGTTATACGCTGCTGTATGAAGATATGACATTCATTACGATACAGTGAACTGAAAAAAGGCTTAATTCTTAAGGAAACGATGCTGATCTATCAAGGCAAATTTTTATTGATTTTTTTAATAGTCACAAGCATCACAGTGCTTTGTCTAATTCCACATAAACAAATGCTTAAACAAACAAAATAATAAAGAGAAGGCTTATATATGTAACCTCTTAAGAAGAAATAGGAAGTTGAAGAGGGCACATAACAGCTGCAGGAGTGTAGAGCTCACCATCTCTGCAAAATCTTGTCCCCACTCCCACACCTCTCTTACAGGTTATGCATTTTCCTATCACTCATAGCATCAGTTTGTAATAATGTAGCAGGCTTTGTAGCACAGAATGGAACAGATAAAACACATAAAATATCTTTTAATAACAAAAAGCCCCAACTCTGGCTGCTAGATACTACACAACTGTGTAGAGTGGTCCTGTTCCACCCATGTTTAGTTTGTTGTATTATCAGACAGGTAGTCACAACTTGCTGATCCTGACTGTTGCTGCCCTGACGAAAGCAACATCATTTTGCTGAGATTTCTTCTCCTAATGGGCTCTTGTACATACAGTATACTGGAGCACGTGAAAACATAACCTCTCTGCTAAAACAAAGAGTGATAATTCTGCAGTTCAAAAAATAAGCAAAAATATGGTAACATCTACTTTGATTCTTTTAAGAGAGAATCAGAACTCGGTGGCAGCTGAGATTGGCTGAAGTTAAAATAAACGTAATCTTATTTTTCTTGAAGTATTTGAACCAAGACTTAAGTCTGAAAAACTGTCTTGGAAATCCTGAAGGAGCAAAGCTGTCTGACAGTTCTAGCATAGTTAAATCTTTCTCAGGGATACTATATCTCTCTCTTTTTTATACATCTATAAGTTACTGCTAATTCATCACAAAATTGTCAAGATAAAAATCCTTCACCAGCTTGTGGAACAATCAAAAAGTTCCTAGCAGTTTTTGCTAGCAGACCCAGACTGAGTTATCCCAATTGACTTTTCTGGTCTTCAGAACATGAAGAAATTGTCAATGAAGTGACTGACCTCAGCTTTAAGTTGTGTGAGCAGGACAATACAAAATAGACTGTAGGAGAATCCTTCCTGAGCAGAATGCTGAAAATTTGTCTGTTGCTGCCTTTTGATCCTCCAGAATAGAGAAGTGCAACAGAGCATGTTCTAATGGAACCTGACCAAAGACTGACGTGACTGGTTTCTGTGTCACAAGGTCTGGTCCACTGTGAATTTTTGTGAACTGCAAGTAGAAATATTGAAAGAACATTTTACTTCTGGAAGAAATAGAGGCATGCTTTGCTATTTTACATTTTCAGGAAAAGTGGATCAGGATGTCAAAAACTCATGTTTTTGCATCTCAAGAGAAAGACAAGTGTTATTTTCATTACTCTCTCTCCCTTCCTCTACAATCACAACTTCAAGGTTATGTTCTTCTATTTAGTTCTGCTAATACCTGTAGGCTGGTGAGACCTTTTCTGAACAGGGTACAGACTGTAATCTTTACGATGATATACTCTTGTCTCTCCTGCTCTTAACCATTGAAGCCTAGATAAAGTCTTCATATTAACTGATGAATTCATCAGAATAACTCTGTACTTATTGGAAGCTGATCTGAGAAGTTATTGATATAAAGATAATTCATCATTTTCTGGGTACCAACCATGTCTTTGATTTGGACATATTGATTTTCCTCACACCATTTGCTACGATGATTCCTTTGAGAGTATCAGCATTTGGTAGCAGGACAGAAAACAGGTATATAAGTCAGTTGTTATCTCTACCTCAATAGAAAATTTCAATATGTTATTAATTATTTTTGACATTTAAATGAAATGTCCCATTAATATTAGTATTTTAGTATTGTTAGGAATAAGCTTTCTACCCTTTTCTTTACTCAAAATATACTTTACATGAGCAGTCTGGCTACAAGCCATGGGGAATAATGTTTGCACTATATCATTGCAAAGAGTTTTTCTAAATGTTAACTTAGCTGTTCCTGAGAGGGGCAAACAAACCTGATGTCACATCTGACCACTCTATTTCCCTGAAAAGCAGTATATTCAATATGGCAACAACCCTTCTTCAGGCAGTGCCATTTACACAGACCGTGTTTCTGTTTATCCCAAGACCAACTTGCAACAGCACTGCACAATATTTTGGCTACAGGGCTGATTAATGTAACACATTCATAGCAGGACTCCAGGCAGTGCAGTTTCAATCCTTGACACTGGCTGAGCATGTACAGTACATTTACTCAGTGTTGGAATTGTCTGTGCCTTGAATATTGTCCCAGATTAGGTTCACTTTAACAATTTGAGTGCTTTTTTATAATTTGTCCACTCCAGAGAATGTCTGAACACTTTTTCTCTGTCTTGATAATGGTCTTCATCTCAGTAGGAGCAGAAAGCGTACCATTGTCCTGCAATAGACTTCTGTGGATGCTGTGGACTATATTCATGTGGCACATTTGCTTTAGTACAGGGAGCTGAATCCAATGTACTGTGTGAAGACTATCTGATTCTGTCAGATATTAAGAGGTATGGTTGGAGAAAAAATATATGGAATGAGATCCTGGAATCTGACAATAAGCATTGCTATTATGTTAATTAGGAAAATACTAAAATCATAACAACCCATATCATATCTGCTGCACTAATGTCTGGACAATTTTTATTATTTAAAAGATCCACTGCTGCGTTTTAAGTTGCAGATGTGTTTACATTCAGTGATGGCTGGAAATAATAATATGGAAGATTTTGCCATTACCAGGAATCCCTTTCTTGAAACTATTTCCCCTCTCCATTATTTGTCTTCAGTCATCAAAATGGGAAAGTTAATATTTAATTCTCATTTATTTCATAGTTTCTTTTCTAAATTATATGTTACATATATTATATGTATTATCATATAAGGACTTAAGGTAACAAAAGAGATTTAAAGAAAATTTAGGAATGCAGCACTGACCGTAAAATAACTATGGTGCCAAAACATTTCTGCCCATAAATTAAACTTCCTTCTTTCTTCAAAAACAGCCTTTGAGATCAGTGGCCTCATCTATCAGATTCATCTTTCATTTCCTTTTTGCTTTTATCATAGTCTGGACTCACAGAATATGTAGGAAATAATAGTTCACATTAAAACAATGGCAGAGAAGGCATCCACAGGACTTTTATGCTAAAATGACTCATTATTTCTGTGACTATTTCAGATTTTCAGAATCACAAGAACTGACCTATTTGAGTATCTTTGTATCTGCATTTCAAAAAGACATGACACAGACCTGACCTTCTTTGCGAGTAGTCTGTGTATATACTTATGTAGTAGACTTTTCTGGTAAAATATTTGTAGAAAGCTAATTGCAGTCTGGAAAGCTTTGTGACAATGATTATTTTATGCATACATTTCACAAGATATTTTCTCACAAATAATCAACAAAAAATAGAAATAATATCATACTATTCCTGAGATCAATCTTAATGACATCATTCTCACATATTTAGAAACTGAGATCAAACACTCTTAAATAAGTGACTTGTGATTAATTCAGGAGGTAGATGACTTTTTTACAAATTTTTGTGACATTTAGCTGACAATATATCTGGCATATAATGCTTTCTTCACAGAAATTTTCTAAGTGGTACCAGACGTTCTTCTACACTAATTGTTATAATTTCTTGTACCTGCACTCTTCAGTTTCTACAATTTCTTCTCCAATACTTGTCCTCCAGTATTTCCCAGCACCTGGTATATTGTGCCCCTTCTTTACAGACCTTCATCCTCCATCACATACCACACCCAGCTCCATGTTTCCTTCAGCTTCTTCTCTGTGTCACACAAGTGCTCTGAACTTCTCTTGCTTTTTAACTGATTTCACAACACCCACTCCTTAAATGACATCTACAAGCAATTATCAGGTGAGCTATGGGACATTAGCATCTAGTGATGGACAATTTAGCTATTCTTTTTAAATTATCATGTAGTTCTGTACAAAAATATATGTAGAGTATATAAAAACTACAATTTTTATATGCTTTGTTTAATGACTTCCTTTCTTCATATTCATGAAATAATTATTATTTTTTTTTGTTGATGATAGTTTCTCATCTATTTCTACATCTTTGCAACCTAGTTGCATCTGCAGCTTATGAGATGACAAACTTAATAAATATTAAAACAATGTTCAAACCATTAGCTACTTTAGCAACTTTATACACATCATGTCAAAATAAAGATGTGAAGACAGATACCCTTACAAAAGATAGCTTGGGGCTATGGCAGTCTCTCCAGATCACTTTGCTCAAGACTTCCAAGAAACAGTGAGAGACATGATTAATGGCAGATAGAAACTTGATAGCATTTGCTGGGGCTGGTTTCATTTTGCAAATGAGGGGCATCCCTGCCTTCTCCCATGGAGATCGACAGCCACCCTCCCTGTACTGACCTGTGCTTATGTCAGGGTTCCCCCTGGGTGTACTCATTTCAAAATATCTGTGTGAGATGAGGAAACACAAGGTTTTATCTACTTTCCTGGAAAGTCATGTTGCGTGTAGGGACCTCCGCTGGGAAGGCCCTCAGGCACTGTTACGAGGTCACCCAGGAAGCAGGAGATACTTGGAAAACAGAGAACAAAGCTCTGTTGAGGGATACAGTTTTACTGATATGGGTCAGAATGGGCTCCCTCAAGGCTTGTAATTCTTGGAGAGACAAGGTTTAAGAGGTGGGGACTACAGCAGTGCAGGATGTGTGAGAAGGCTGGGGACCCATGGCCAGTGTGTGGAGACACACCTGACACTGACAGAAGCAGCCCAGGAAAGAACACCTGCCCTGATCCATGACTGTCAGCTGGAGAAACACAGGCAGATCCTGCAAAGCTGTGTTTGAGAAAGGGCCCAGCTGCCAGGGCTGAAGATGCACTCTGGGGAGGACATAGTGTGCCAAAGGGAGACAGGAGCCCCTGACAGACAGCAGCTGTGGGACACACAGCCAGGGAAGGGACACCCCCAAGGACTATGGCCATGGGGAACCTGTACCAGGACAGGAACATCCCTGAAGGACTGTGGCCAGGGAGGGCCCTGTAACTTGTGAAAGCAGGGGGATGTGAGTATGGGGATGGGGGAGGACAGGTCCACAGCTGAGTGTTCATGTTTGTGTTTGTGCATCAATACTAGCACCTGTTTTCCCCTCAGTTTTACCTGAGCCTGGTCAGAAGCTAGACAGTAGGCTAGGAGAGGTTGCCTGATTAAAGATGCAGCTTGCACCAGAGCTGAGAGCAGTGGCAATGGAGGCACCTGCCAGGTGCAGTCAGCTCCCACCAGCAGCCAGGCAGCAGCACACAACACGCCTTCAGCGCTGCCTCCACCTTCTCTCCCAAAATTCCGGTGCCCTCTGCACTGCGCTGGTGCCACGGTTTGCATGTCACAGGAGTGAGTGCCTGAGATAGCAGCTTGTAAGATTGACATTTACTTTAATGTCTTCTTCTTCTGTAACTTTCAGGCCTTTCAGCTTCTTCAAGATTCAGACATCTTTTTTTCAAACTAGGGGCTGGGTGGAGGAGGGGAGGAAAAACAGCCTAAAGACAGACATTGTCTTGTAACATGACAGCATACAGGAGATGGTCCAGAGACACAGGACACATTATATCTAGCCTCGCATGAAAATTGGATGTATTCATTTTGTCAGTTTAAAAATACAAAGTTGTATAAACGTGTCCATTAACAAACAGCACAATCTTGGACAAAGCATCTGGGGGTGTCCAAAGCTTGTTCTCTAATAGAGTATCATGTGTGTGAGCAGATAAATAAGGGCTGCAGAAGCTTTGAGTAGAAACTTCACCGAAGTACGACTGCCAAGAGTGCAGAGGGAATACAGCTGGCTTTATAGGATGGCTGTGGCATTCTCGGACTGCAAAGCCTTGCTGAACCCTGTGAAGGCAATGTAATCAACCCACTAAGTAGTTAATGTCCTGTCACATATCCCTGCTTACCCCTGTCAGACACTCCCAGATGTTTATATTGCCCATGCATGACGGTCAGCCTGGGACCCGGTGGTGTAGACAAGCACACTGTCAGGAGAGAGATCAAGTAATTCCTCACTGAAGACAGATCAAGTAATGTCTTTTAGGCAACATCACCACAGGATGTGCAGGACTGCAGTCTAACTATAAAGGCAATTTAATTTGTTATTCTCAAACAGTTCTCTTTAGTCCTTCCACCTCTCTCTTCATAAACACAATGTATTTTTCAAACACCAAGCTTAGCACTGTTGGAAGGGGAAGACTGATTACACTGGCTGTAGCTAAGCAGAAAATCTGGAATTGCTGAAGGCTGCAAGAGCTAAACTCACACTTAATAAATTGAGCCCAACCTACCCTCACCACAAACACACTATCAGCCATGCTAAATGGAAACACGTCTTTATAAGGCAGGGAAATTAACTAAAATTACATGCTATGTTTATAAGCGTCCTGATATCCTTCTGGCTTTGTGCTGAAATACTCCTAAACTACAAGGCTAGTCTCTTTCCTATTCTCTGAAGCTAAAATTCTTCTGGCCTGTTTATGTTCAAATAGGGGTTTTGAATGTAATGGAAAAACTGCAATGGTATACATACCATATAACACAATTAAAACCTGTATTTAGTTGGTTTTAAGTTGCAGATATTAGGGGTGGAATATCAAGGGAAAACTCCTCTAAGGGGATTTCGGAGGAATTTTTTTTCCCAAAATAACAGAATAAGAAATGTTCTATCATTAGGACTGCACATAAACATTAAAAACCAATCCTTGGAGAATATAATAAGGGATAATCAGGTGCTTCTTCCTGTGTTTTGGGATATTCCACTGCAGTTTCTCATCTTTGCTTCCCTTAAAAGAGTTAAAGCCATCTCATAGCTCTGGAAAATACCCATTTACTCATATGTAACTGACCATAGACTTGTCAAGTTGACAGGTTTTTGTCCCCCAGAGGAAAAGCAGAGTTGCAGATTCTCTCACAGTACATAGTTGGGGTGTAATAAATGCAGAAGAAAGTGGTTCATTCTGGATGCCAGACACACACAGGTACCAGCTTTCCTGTCCTTGTCTCCCTTCAGACAAAAGACCTCAGCACAGAAAACACAATGTCACCTGGAACTTGTCTGGATTAACCAATTATACACAAGTTGATAGCATCCCTGAAATCTTTTCTTTGTGATTTTAGGACCTGTTTTGGAAGTGTTATTCCCAGAAGACTTAAAATAAAGAGAAACAAACACTCTGCTTGGGTCAGAAAGCAAGTGACATTGAGCACAAAGGAGATGAATGAGATCTGTGTTAATATGGAACATCCATTTATCAACCCACCTGAACACACAGAAGTAATTTGTAAAACCACAATGTTTAGTAAACAGGTGTACTTGAAAAGCATCTGTCTCCCATTATCTGCAAGCTTATGAAAGAGAAGAAACTTCTTAATTTTGTTTAATCTCCCTTCTCCCTTACTTTTTTTTTCCTTTTTGTTTTTCTTTATTTTTCTTTTCTCCTTTGAGGTAGGGGAAAGCAACTATTAAGGAAAGATGATGTAGTTTCTCCTGGGTCATGCCACTGTATTAAAAATTCTGAGCAAACAGCATTGCCCTCAAATGAGCAAAATAACCTTTTGTTGGTCACTGTTTATTCCTATGTACAATGTACTATGTACAACATATAGACTCAGTTCTGACAGCTTCTGTCCTGTTGTCTCCTCAAATGAGTGCCTAGGAAGCTCAATTATATCTGTTATAAAAGCTTGCTTGTTTCTTATCTGATAAATTATAAATCAAGTATTATCATAGAAATTCTTGAAATTACTTGAATAAATGGAATATTAATTTTAAACTAGATTGTTCATGTACATGAAAAACACTTCAATAGGCAAAGATTTGAAGGTTTGGTATCTCCTTCCCTTCTCCTTCCCTTTCCTTTTTTTCCTCAAGACAAAGCAGTACAATTAGTTCAGTGTTTATGAGCCGTGTTTTTAGGTTTCTTTTACAGACAAGTTGGAGGCAGATTGGAAAGATGTCTGTCTTTGGAGTGAGGCAAATAGAGCTAAGACAGGGGCAGCACTAAGCAGTGGTGCTACATCTCTTCACTTAGTCATCCATATAGTTTGCAAATCCTGATAATTTCAGGGTTTTCCTTGCAGTGACAGAACATTGTGGATTCATATTCTGCTGTGATTAAGCAGAACCTGGCTATCTGTGCAGTACTGCCACTGCGCAGTTGTTCCCTGTCCCACATTTGAGTGACTCTTCTTACCAAGAACAATATTCTGTAAACCTCCTTTTTTTTTCTTTTTGCCTTTTTTTTTTCCCTTGGCTATTTTTCCAGTTTGTCAGAATCACTTTGTATTCTAAAGTTGCCCTCCAGCACTTGCCACTGCTTTTAGCCTGGTGTCATCTTCAAATGTACTAATTATACTCTACTCCATTATCTAGGTCATTAGTGCCTGAAATAGTATGAGACTGGGAGTGGAGCTTTGGGGAATCCCCACTTGATTCTTCTTCTCTGTTTTTGCTGTGCTCTGTTAGTAACTCTTTGGTAGGTTCATGCAAGCATGGGATACTTTCAATGCACCTTTTTTTCCTCCTAAATTCTTTGAAATTAAGTGGTAGTGTGGCCTCTCTAAAAGGGGGTCTTGATGTTTCAGTTGCCCAAGTGGTTTGAAAGTTGTATACAACTCTCAGAAGAAATCCTCATGCTTCTGAATTCTTTCTGCCAAATAGTTTTGTTCCTCTGTTTTCTGTAATTAGGTAATGCTGGCGTGATTGCCAGGTAGGCCCTTACTCTGCTGATGCAAAATAAGGAAAGTATATGAAAAACTATCCTCGTGTTTGAAAGATTCCTCTTTAAAGAGACTCATAATCTCTTGTTGCTATCAAAAATACTTTCTGCAACTTGGTTGTTTTAGGAAACTACCTGTTTGTGGTAAGTCTCTGCACACCTACTTCAAAAATTTTGGTTTAAAACTGTGTTTGTGAACACTGTTCTTTCATTAAGAAATAAACCTTTCCCGTGCAATGTCGTGACGGTGCGGTTTGTTCACTGACTCTGTTAACATTTAGCAAGTAGAATAGCAGAATCTCATTTCAGAGAATAGCTCCATAATTTCTTGCACCTACCATAAAAACAAGCAAATTGACACCCTGCCAGGAGTAGCCAGAGGAGATCTTAGGAGAGAGTTCATAATGATACTGTTGCCATATTGCATGCCTGTAAATAATTCATTAAGTCAACCACCCTTTTGTTTTAAGCAAACATGAGCAGATGCCTTCCTAAATTGGATGCAGACAACAGTTTTCAGCAAAACATTGTTGTAATATGACACTTTAAAAGAGTAACATTTTTCCTTTACTGATTTTTGAAGCGTTATCCACTCTGATAATTCACAGTGATTACTTCTGCTACACATCAAGTCCTTCATTATTTTTCATCTACATTTTCCACATTTTTGCTGTGTGATAGATTTCACAGTTAACTGTAGCATGGTGGAAAATGAAACAAATCTGCATGCAGTTAAGAGAGATGACTTTTGCAGAAGCCAAAAATACTAGTTTTAATTATTTAATACAAGACCTGCAGATCAGATGTTGTATTTGCTTTGTATTCAGAAAAAAAAAAAAAAAACAAACACCCCACACTTCCAGGCATTTAAGTCTTCTCTATGCTTTTAATTAAAAGACAATAAACAAGAAGTTTGGGAGTCCAAGCAAGAGGTTAAAGCTAATGTTTACACAACTGGTGATTCCTCAGTACTCAGCCTGTAAAGACAGGTCACGCCTTTAAAAATTTGACATTTATACTCTGTGGAAGTGTGTAAAATTCAGTCTTATCTTTAATTGTTGTGTTTATATACCTGATCAGTGGTGTGAAGATTCACATGCAATTAAGAAGTGGTGGTTTTTTTTTTGCTGTTTATACTTTGAATTTTGGCAACCTCCTTTCTTGTGAACAATTTTCTGCACTGAGCATGAGCTCTCCTTACATGCATATCTCTATAACTGACTTCATTCCAAGTTTGTCTTCTTTGAAAAAACTTGGAAATAGGAAATAAGAATCTGCATGTATCAAAAAGTAAGTTCTGAAGAGTGCAATAATACATTTCAAGTTTCTACAAAATCTGCTTTGCATTAAAAGTTTAGGAATTTCTATAAGGGCAGCTCCAACGTCTTCTCCATCTTTTATTTACTAGTAAATAAAATGGAGTGTGTAAGCATCTTGATTTTATTAGTCCAACTAATGTTTCAGTACCACTACAGTTTTGATTGATTTATAAGATGTTGAGTCATTATGCTAAAATCCTTCTTCATATGAATCATATAACTTTTACAGTACAAAAAAGTGTTTGAAAATTACTTTTCTGGGGTTTATAGTTAGACATGATATGTTTCATGTTAGTCTAGCTGAATCTGATACCTGCAGTGAATTAGACCTTTATTTTTCTATCAATTACTCTTATGGTCACGTTACACCTTCAGATGTCTCTTTAATTTTTCCCTCCAACTTTTTCGAGGGCAGACATGCAAAATGCCATGGGTGAATATGGCATGGGTGGAAAATGTAATTGGGAGTCTTAGGATCTCATGTCTTGAGGAATTTTTATACCCTCCTAAGGTGACAGGCTCTAGGAAATCATCTAATTTTTTTTGCACTAAAGTAACAGTGCTTATTGTGACCTCCACTCAAGAGAAATTATTAAGATACAAAGTCTCTAGCCTTCCTTCAGTTGTACACAGTTGTTACATTCAACATAGTGGCGTGCATTAAAACATTTGGGTTTAATTCACACCTCTAACCATGAGTTCTCTGAGGACCGTATTTCTCATATGAGACTAACAATGTAGACAATGAACATACAGGTGCAAAGTTAATTTCATACTGAAGTAACAACAGGTTAAGGCCTTGGCAAAAATCAGAAGTACTTTTATAGTGAAAAGTCATAATGTTTTCCCACTTATTACAAATAGTATAGATGAATTTTTATTCGTCCATAAAATTATCCACACTGAAATGATTCACTCTTACAAATGGATTAAAAATGTTCAATTAACTTTAAAATATTCCAAGAGAAAAATCAGTTTGTCAGACTGGGGGACTAGAGGGACTGGTTCAAATGGTTAGATATTTTCTTGTGATGGGCAGGAAGGGGGACTTGTGGGCTGTGAGGTCAGATTTATCATTTGGGGTATAATAAATGATTTAATTATTCAAACATAGCCTGAAAGTCTGTAATTTATGTCAGATATATGATATGCTGATTTTTCTGAATGCAACTGAAATCTCTTTCAGAAAGATTTACAGGGTTAATAACCTCCAGCTATTTTAAGTCACGGTCAGTCTTCATGGAAGCAGCACAGAGATTACACAGAGGGTTCGTTTTCCCTGTGGTTACTGCCTTATATTTCAAATATAAGGTGTTTGATGAAAACAGTATTCTCACACTTTGAGAAAGCTCAGAAGGTTGTGACTTTGTACTTCTCTATCTCTTGCCCCCACCCTCTTTGCTCCACTGTTGCATGAGGAAGAAAGACTCTTACCCTGTGTCAGCCAGAACTGAACAAACGGCTTTGGGTTAAACAGATTCAATTGCCAATAATTTGGCTTCAATTAGATTTCACTTACTGTGAGCCCAGTGGAGAGCCCCAAGCAGGCACTCGAGAATGACTGCATTTAAACAACCAAACAGACAAGAATCATATATAGATGTCTGCAAGAAGACAAACTGCTTCTTTGGAAATGAGTAGTCACACATCCCAAGTGGTGAACAGTAAGGAACAGGCTCCTAAGCTTGTGAAGTATTAGAAGTCTAGATGAAATCCTAACTTTGGAATATTTGCTAGGAAATATGATTTGATGTCAGTGAGATCAGCATGTTGTCAATACTGTTTAAAATAGCTCTGAAAAAGTCACGCTGTTTCTTCTCCATTTAGTTATTAACTAAATCAAACATTGTCATCAATTATGTTCTAGCTTACTTTTTCAAATAAAAATAGAAATTTCCTAAGCAATAAATACTGTCATGTCAAAATATATGCTGCAGACTCACTCTTTATGCTTTATTTAGCAGTGAAGGAAGGAAGGATACCTAAAACTAAGGAAATTCAAGTAGTGAGGGGATGAGCAACCCAGTCCCTTGAAACAAAATAATTTTGCTGGGAAGTTTCTTGTCAAATACTTCACTTTTTCTTTTCCTATGAAACTTTAGTGTTTTGATCCTCAGAAGTCTGGTTGACGCAGAACACAGCACTATCATACAGCTTAAATTTAGAAAATCCATCTGTTTTAGCTGAACATACCATGAAAAAGGTGTGGCACCACGAGATGCAGATGTTGCAGCAGCTTCATCATGTAAGCTTCTTTGAGAATTCTTGGTCAATAGCTTCTCCATCAAAAGCCATCTTTTCCCAGTAAACTGCTGCATCATAAAGAGTCATTTTCAATTCAAAATAGTCATGGATATCAATGAATCTCAGCAGAGGCACAAGTTAAAAATATAGCAAAACAAAGTTTCTCTGATGATCAGAGAATCACTTTTCTTAACAGGACTGCACAATGGATTTGTGTCAATGCTCTGTATTTTTTGTAAAACAATTTTTGTTTTTATTGTGACTTTAATGCTAATTTGCTGAGTGACTTTAGAAGGAATTACAAGGGAAGTAGGGAACCTTTCCTCCTAGTCCAGTCTATGAATGAGGAGGAAATCTTTTACAGTTCTTGAGAGAGAGAATTTGCTGACACAGCAAAACTTCACAGCCCGGCCTTGTTCAGCTTAGGCAAAATATTCTTACATTTTCTTGGATACATACAGGAGATGATGGAGACACATGCTATGCTAGAATTTTGAAACCCCATCTACATCATAAATTTTCATCAATCTTTTGATAGCCAAGACAAAGATTATTTCCTCCCTTCTTTGGAAAGAATGTAACTTCTTGTTTTTTCTTGTTGACAATAAACCACAGCCATCTTTCACTGCCCTTGTATTTCCATTATATCTCACAAAGGCCTAAAAGAAATGAGGAATTTTCCTTTCTCAGTGCTTTATATATCAGACAAAGCCTGTGATCTGCTTTTCCTTTTTCTTTTTTTTTTTTTCTCTTTTTGGAAAGACAAAATTATTTTTTGTTCTACAAAGACCATGTGCTCAATTCTTGTATTAATCCCATTCTTTCTTCCCAAATCAACTAGCCCTCTGAGGCTCTGTAAATTCACACATCTGGCTGCCAGGTTCCCACAGTGACCAGGGGAACTGGTGTTGGCTTATCTAAAGTGTTTTTTCTCAACATGACCTCCTCTAACACTTCATTATAGAAAAACTGTTATTTAGTTTCCTGAAGTCTATTGCCATCTGTGTGTTTCATAGGCTATAGGAGTAGAAAGATGGTTATGCAGGCATCAGTGTAACAGTTAGGCCACACTTTTTTTCAAAATTATTGTCTGTAATTGGAACATTTTAGATTCAATTTGTGAGTACACACACTGGGTTTAGTCACTGTGCTACCTGCTAGTATTTTGTACAAAGATGGCAATAGTTATGCAGTTGTGTTTACTGAGTGTATAATTTCCCTGAAAATACCTGAAATCTGCAGTGGGCTGAAGTCTGTCCAGTTCTGAAGACTATTTTACATTAGTAAAAGAATCACTAGAATGCATGTGCCAAAAGGAATTTTTTTTAACATTTAGAAGAAAATTCTTCCTCTCCTTGTTCCTATAAATATCACATGAATCCAGTCATTTTGCTGGTTGAGTTATTCTCTGCTTTGCCTCTCCAAATTCGCAGTACTGAGTGTTTTCTGCTACCTTGTCTTAACTGATGAAGGAGAAGGCTGCTGTTTATATTTTCATCTTCTTCACAACAATAGAGTATTATGGCTCACTTTCCAGGAGAGAAGCTCTGCCAAACATAAGAAGGGGAAAGTGAATGCAGCTTAAGAGTTGCCAATTTCTTTTCAGATTTACTGGCCATGTGGTATACATTAAGACATTGAAGCAGCTGTGATAAAAATGGTGGATGTTCTTAACCTGTACTTGAATTTAAATTCCCATATCTGCAAATAAAATTTGTAGAAAAGTTTTGGGGTTTCCTTTTGGCAGCTAGAGTACATAAGCTGTCCTAAAGTAGTACTGGATTTTTGTGAACACCTTGGAACGCAAATCTAGCCTGAAAGTTGCCAAAATACATCTACTTTTTTTCTGGTTTAATCTCCCATAAAATTAAATGTTTGAATATTGTTCCAAAATTGTTTCTCTGTCTAGGCAATGAGGGAGCTTATTTTGACATGATGTAGTTATTTAGCATGAAGAAGACTGAGCAACAGCTGACTCCTTTATACACTGACTTAATGGATCTGACTCTTTAGCACAGTAGAGTTATTTTGTACAGCACTGACAGCATTTGTCATAGTCTTGCTCAAACTGATGAAACTTAAGCAGGATCTGTTGGAGCCACAGAGATTTTGCTGCACTTACTGCTAAGGCGAGGAAAAATGATTAAGGTGGGGGAAAAGGTGTCGTAGTAACCTGTGGCTAGATTAATTCTTTGTCCCAGGGCAACTGCCTATTGTGTACACAAGCTCAGTATTACCTTTAACTAGCACCTAGTTTGATGCAATGATATACCAGGCCTTTTGAGACCCTGCAGGTGCTTCTGAAGTGCCCTACATGCTAGTTTTCCTCATGGAAGAGTAAGGCTCTTTAGCACAGTTATAGCACACTGCACAGCTTCAAAGCTTGTCTCTTGGTTAGCAGTGTTTGCTGAACTTTCCATTCTTTACGCTGTAAAACATTCCATGCATCCGAAGTGACAATTTGCTGGGAGTTTTTGTTGTTGTCATGTTCCCTTTCTTTTTGAACCCCTTTCATCTGTGTCATGTGATCTAAATTTTCATTTCTTGTAGCAGTTTCTGCTTAAGCTCTGGAGACCAAGATCTTCTTTCCAGTTGCTCCAGATGAACTTTACAGCATGCTACTGGTTGTTGCTCTCTGTGTGTTTGCTGTCTTCAAAGCAGAAAGCAGAAAACAACTAGCTCAGGCACTAAAGGCTCACTCATTTGTATGCAGAGAAGAGGTCACGTAGGCCGAAGAGTAGCAAAATATTGAATGCTGTAAGCCCTAGGTGCAAACTTTGCTAGTAAAATTTAGGAGTTTGTATAACCATCATAAAATGCTGCATAGTAACTTGTAGGGTACTGAAACACTTTCATTCGGTTGTTGGGAGGGGTGGGGTTTTCTGCATGTTTTCTTGCCTTTCTACTCCTATTTGTACTGCCTATTCTAGCTGAGGAAATACAGACTTCTGTTTACTTTTCGCCAGTCCTGATAATAAGGAGAAAAAAGAAAGAAAAGTCATCACTGGAGAGGAGTCTGGTGCATGTCAAAAAAATAACCAGGCTCTGTTTTACTACTGCTACTGAGAAGTAGGGAATGCACAATAAGGAGAGGAACATAACTCACCCTTGATGTAATGGGAGAGTGAGCAGCAGAGCTGCCTTCCTCCACTGCAGTGTCTTCCAGGGTATTTACAATTTTTTCTGCTCTTCCTGATGATAAATCTTTCTAGCCACTCATGTTGTCGCCTTATGGCCTCTGCTAACTTTTTTCTCTTTATGGCCTTTTGGGCATATATTCTCACCTTCTCAAATGACTTGAAGCTGAAGAAGAAACAATACCAAAATATATAACAGATGCACAAGTGTACCTTGGAGATGTATGTCTTATGGACACAGAACTGTCATCACACTTCCATAAGCACATTTTTACTGTCTCATTCATCATGCATGTGTGGCTTGCTGGCAGCACACTTGCTCCCAGTGGGGTAAACTTCTATTCTGAATCCAAACTACCTGGATATGGCTTTTTATCCTGTATGTTAGACATTTTTTCTTCCAGTCTGAGGCTTCAGGTCTCCATCTCTTTTAAGCTGTGTAAAAGGCATTTTTATTTCCTACCTAGTGTGCTGCTGAAACTTCAGTGTTATAGTTTTCAATGCCCATAGCCAAAGGGCATTTTAACAGTGTCTAGAAACAACTGGAAATTGACACATTTGTTAGGTCTCTGTGAAAGTTAAAGGAGCTGCTTTCAATTTTTTTTATTTTAATTTCCAATAGCTATTGACCATGGAGTTAGACATAATTAAGTGGCCCTGGTTTTATGTTAAGGTTTGACTAAAGGAAATCTGCTCTAGATCAAAATAACTGAGCAGATAGCCTGAGTAATTTAAGAGGGGATGGAAGCATTCCAGTCTGGACTGGCATACACCAGCATAACTGCAAGAGAATGTCTCCATGTCTCTGCCCCAAGAGTGATTAAACATTGCTTCTTTCAACCCTTTTTCGGAGATGTTCAGATAGCTAAACTTCTTATGGAATAGGAAACTCCTTTAAATAAATCTTAAGTGTCATAACTCATGTGGAGCTTTTGATGTGTAAAACATATCTTGACTTTTCATTTCCTGGGATAATTTTTCCAATCCTCTCTTTTTTACTTTTTCCAGGGTTTAACTGTCAAAACTTGGGGAATAGGGAAGGAGAAAATAAGAATCTGATCTCCTTGATTGGCTCTATGGTTAACCTCCTATAAAAGCATGATTAAAATACAAATGTCTTCGTATACTGAAAGACTTTCATGAGCATAGAGGCATCCTAGTTTTTTCAAGTAACCCAAAAACTTTATGCAAACATTCCTATATAAAGCATTCTGGAAAGGTATTTTCTCTAAGTTACTTCTCTGACAAGAATTTTCAGAACTATTTTTTAGGTTTTGATGTTAGTAATTCTATTAATTTCAGTAAAGGTAGATTTCCACTAGAGAAAATACGACCACAAGATCTCCTAGGTTATTTTGTTTCTTCTGAAGCTTTGGTGTCTGGAGCTAAGTGGGGAGAAGAAGAAAGTGGATTTTGGGCTGCTCTGAATCAACCACAGAGAGCATTTATTTCTAGGTGCATGTGGATAAGCTCATGGAGCTAAGGGTTATGCACAACCAGCAGAGGAGGAGATCTTGGGTTTTTTTCACTGTTGTGACACTTAGAGTTGGAGACTTTTCCCCAGATTTCTAGCTGTACCAATAGTAAAGCTTTTATCAGAGTGTTGCTGTGTAAGTTTATGATATGGTCCTTGTTAGGAACAGCTTTGAGGTGTTTCACATGATGCACTGAAATACACATGCTGTGATGCCTTAGTTACTGCTTGCCCTGAAACAGTTTCTGGAGATGAATTAGTGGGGAAATCTTTGTTTAAAGACACTCAGACTTTTAAGAGTGGTCCTCTCCTGTGCTTGTCAACACTTGTAGGCAAAACTGACTTTTCCTGGCCTAAAGCTTAAAGCTTTGCCAAGGAAACAAATCCCTAAAGTAGGGATGTGTAAATTCTGCAGTGCTTCAGAAATGTCCACATGGCATGAAAAAGGGAACACAGTTTGAAACAGGATCAAACCAATATTTTTGCTAAAAGTGGAGACTTATCCAAAAACTTGTCCTAAAAACAAAGGAGGTATGTCTGAGATGCAAACACAATTACCAGCATAGAAAGTACTTCCCAACCACACAAATACAAGCAGAGGTGGAAAAACTTAAAATTTCACATATGATTTGGAAGTAAGGTTTATATACATATATAGATATACTGATATCAATGTCTTTCAGGTATCTTTTAATCAACATTTTAGAAAAAAAACCCAAACTTGTTGAAATGTTAAGAACGCTCCTATATGAATGAGTTATATTGTTATACTAAATAATTAAACAACTAAAGTATATATTGAAAAATTGGAATCTCTTCTTTCTTGCAACCACAGTTCCATGAGTCTTACCTAAGCAAAATGACCAGAAGCTACTATGGACAGGAATGTAATTAAAATTACCAATTTTTGTCTCTCTATGTTATAGCCAAAGCAATATATTGCACATCCTTTTTGTATTGTGTTATACCTCTGCAACATGAATGCTGCTGTTTAGTGAAACAGCTTATCAATCACAGCAGAAATGCAGGACTTTTAAATAGAAAATTAATTTTAGTACAGACCGGGATGTTATCTCCAACACCATAGTCCCTACAAAGGGGAGATCAAGCTATAATAGAAACTGTCAACCCTACATGAACCACTTAATCATGTTTATATATAACTTGCATATTAAAAAGCAATATCCAATGTCAATGGCTCAGATATAAAAATATCTTAATAGTCAGTAACTGACTAATGAATACTACAGTAATAACAGTTTAATTTGAAGAATTCTGACAGCTGGTTGCCTTGAAGAGAGCTGTTACCAGGGAGCCCTAGTCCCATGCTGAGAACATCCACAGCATGCTGATTTATAGCAGCAGTGCAGAACTGTTTAATGTCAGCACCTCTCAGCTAAAGTAATAATAAACAGGAACGTTATGGTTTATTTTTCTGTATGAATTGTTCAGACTCTGTATGGTAAGCACCAACTCAATAGGGGATAATAGCTGCCATTCCCCAGGGAGTTGTAACTGAGGTTTAAACATTTTTATTGGCAAGGTTAGTATATCAAAATGAATCCAGCAGAACTTGTTTTTTCTATTCTCTCTTTTATTTTCTTTTTTTTTTTGCTTGATTTTTTATCCCATTCTGAAAAGTAAATATCATTGCTGTAATTATGAATGCTTCTTTTAGGTTCCAACTGCACTTCTTTTTGTACTAGTTAAACTGCTTTCCCTTTTTATGTTTAGTGTTGGGCGTGAATTTACTACAGATATCACTGCATAGGTTTTTTGTTTTCCTTCCTCCTCTCCCTTCCTGAATTCTAAAATCTGTAAATGTGAAATCATTTTGCAGACTTCAAAGAAAGCAAGCTGCTGTTTAATGAAACATTTCAAGCGAATAAATGCTACTTATTGAAAGGTTTAAAGCAAAACTTTTTTCCTTTTTACAAGGTTGTCACTTCTTGTATACCTGAAATTTTGAACAAAAGAAACTCTTTAGAGGCAGAAGCTTAGAATATATCTTTGTTTAGCCTCCTGTCTTGACTGGGCTTCCAAATACTGGAGAATATTCACTATGAACTATGTAGGGGGAGAAACCTTTTCTCAAATATTTTCTCAGGGAACTTCTATAATACTGACTCTTACCTCTTAAGGAGGAATTTATTCTTATTTTAAAACAAATGAAATAGAAAAATCAGTGATTGCACAGCCCTTTTGATCTACTACTAGCTGATGTTTTCTGCCAAGACACTTAGTTTGCCCACCTGATAGTTGCTGCAGTTGCTGTTGATGGATATTTGAGCATTCCTGTTTTGGAATCATGGCACACAAAATATAGAGCAGGCACATCAAGGTTCATCTAGAGCCACATCTATCCTCACATTAATGCTCCTTGACAAAGGTAAGCATGAAATAAGCGAACATATACACATCCCCTCCCACAAACATCTCCTTACACTTCCTGCCAGGAGTCTGTACCCTGGGTACCCCGGCAGGAAAAAGCTGAACTGGAAATGAGTAATGGGGAAGGTGATAGAAAGGGATTCAAAGATGCATGTGAAAGTCTGGAGAGGAAAAAAGAAACGTGTTTTTTGTAGTTTATTTAAGGTATGGTATGTCAGCAAAATTTTTTTTTCTCTTTTTTAAATGGGGATGCAACACCAGTGCAGGTGTGAGCTGAGTAAGAACTATGCTTGGAAAAATCAGTAAGGATGTGTCTTAAATTAGGGACATGCTTAAACAAGTTCTCAGAACATTTCTTTAGAAAGGGGATTCTCTTTGAAATGTGTTTGGAAAAGCAGAACAGTGTTGCTTATAGATCCATCAGAAGCTCTTTGTGCTATTTTGGAAATGAGATTGGCCAATTGTGCTTCAAGGAGGCAGGACTGAAAGTAATGAAGAGCATCTTTATTTGGAGATTTGAGCTTTCTCTTGAAATAGATAACAATTTTCTCAATTTTATTTCTCTACTTTGAGTGCTGAAATCTTGGAAGATTTTTGTTGTTGTTGTGAGTATCTGAAGGGGTGCTGCTGTTCATTTACCTGGTAATTGTCATATCACTGGCTCTGGGGGAATGACCTGGAGGGTCCACCCTGTGGCAATAAAACTGAGAAATATTGTGTTCTTTGTCTGAGGCAATCTGCTGATGAAACTGTCCATGGGACCCTTCAGCAGATGATCTGTAAATTCAAATTTTTCTTCAATTCTTTGTGAGTAGAGGTAGAGGATCTGATGGTGTCATCATTTTGACTTTACAGATGAAGAGTTTTGAGAGTTTCTGATTAATCAGAATTTTTTTTTGTAAATATCTGTTGTCGATCCAAATCAGACCAAAATTACACAAGAGGAAAAGAATAATTTCTAACAATGAAAAATATTCTTTTTGTAGGGGATTGTCTTGGCTGAATTTCCAGAGGAATACTTCCAGGCTGTGCATATTATTCAGTGTACATAAAAGCTGGCTGATGAAAATTGATACCATGGTTCAATGCGTTGTCTTTTTCACTTTTGGTAGCAACTGTGGCTCATAATTTGTATTTAATCTGGGATATATTATTTCATTTTGGAATTTTAGTAGATTTTTTTTTGACTGTTTTCTTTAGAGTTTATTTTCACTCATTGGAACATTTAAGTTCAAACAATTAGAAGTAAAGACTTTAAATCTTTCTGAACATAAACCTTTAATATCACTATTCCAGATATGAATCACTGCTGATATTATGCTATTAGCCAACTTTTAACTGGATATTATGCTTATCTCACATATATCTGCCACCTGCTTATACAACTTGATTAGACATTTATTAACTCTTTATCTGAATCATATCTATATAACCTTTATAGAAATTGTAACAGTTTGAAGGTCAATCCTTGACTTGCAGACTGCTAAAAAAACCTCATTTTAATGTGACAGGATTATAATATCAGAGAACTAAGCAAATAACTGAATAATGCAACTGCTCACATTACACTGCAGTCCTGTTGGCTGAAGCTGGTGTTTGTATATAGCTCTCTGAAGGCAGAAAGTCCACGAATGCAATATGGCCTTTTATCTCTAGCTTGTATTGCAGGAACAAAAGGACACAGAAAAAAAAATAACATAGTTATAATTAATCTGATGGATATGCTGAAAATATGAGAAGCAATCCAAGTCAATTTGAAGTATTTTTCTTCAGTAGTGGCACAATATGAAGCTAATGAATGATTTGATCTATTTCTGAAATCACTGTCTCTGCAGCCAACGAAAGCGCTTTCAAAAAGTCCTGATATCAAGCTAATGGTGGGGGGAAAAAAAGGGAACTTGATCTATTCTTGTTGATTACATTTTTGGCACCATCTTTATGCTATTTTCTTTTGGAGCTTCCAAGGTCAGCTACAGAAGTAGTGTAGAACTTCTCCTTCTCTAAAGACATTGACTCCTGCAGATGTTTACACTTTTCTCTGAATTATCTGACATAAGGCCATAGTTTTCATTGGGCAGCAGCTTCCACCCAACAGAAAAAAAAACAAAAGCAACCAACCAACCAACCAACCAACCAACCAGTCTTCCTTCTATGCTCCGATTTAGAAAAATGGATTGATTCAAAGCTGCCTGAAATGTCTACAGACTACTGGATATTCATTAATTACCTCTAGCTGGTTTGTGAGTCATGTGCTCCCTTTCCTAGGAGAACTGCAAGGTACTGCAAGGTTTGGGACAGTGCTGTCCTCCCCTTTATACTGCTTTAGTTTGCTGGTTTGTATATTATGCCGGTTCTGGAAGAGAATTTCTGGGCTGCTGGAAACTGTCTTGTGGCATTGTACTTTAAACGTTTATTTCCTCTACCTTGTATACTGGTGGCTTTGAGTCAGCAGGGAAGGGAAGAATTGAATTCAGTGATCCAGGCAATGGCTATCTGCCTTCTGCCAATGAGTTCCTAAATATACACAAGGGCATTTCTTTTTCACCATCCTATGAACTTCTTGCTTTTGCCCTAGGGTCTTCAAACTTGCTACATAATTTTCAATGCTTCTCTAGTTAATAGCCCTTTCCAATGATTTCTCACTTAAGTTTTTTTATCTTGGAAAGTAAACAAAAATATTTGGAGCTGCCTGATTCTGCTATGAATTTCAGGCTCATTTTACAGTAAGACATAGTCAAGTAAAATTTATCATTCTTATGAAAGCAGGTGGTAGTCTGTTCATTTAAGAATTGTCTTCAAAGTATTAACAAATATGTTATAGCTGTGCAAAGATATTTATCTCTTCTAAAGAAGTGACAGAATGCAGGCCATTTGTATGTATCCTTGAATAAATTTGTATGTCAATTAAACAAATAACATTTTTAAAAATCTCAGTTGTGTTCATTTTATTATAATGTCTTGCTGGCAGAAGACACTTGTAGTGGAGGGACAGAAGAGAGGTAGGAAGACAAAAGCAGTTTGCTGTGGTAAATTGAATGCAATGGCAGTACAAATATGGAGACACTTTTTTTCACCCTGTTCTTCAAAGTATTGTTTTGGTTGAAATGTCAAAAATGCCCAAGGGCTTACCCTGTGCTGAATGGACTGTGCCATCTGTTTGTGTAATGAGTGACTTGGTATGCATAAACTGTTACCTAGGTGGTAGGATTCTCAGTCTGTCAGCTCTCCTGTCAACTGCTGTCCTTGTTGCAACTGTGACCCCTGAAGGAATTAGTTGCATGATTGACTGACTGATGATGATTGACGTCCACACACAATTAACTCTTTAGCTGCAGCCGCCACTGAAGGTGAGCTCTGTGTTGCTAATCTGCAGTGCAGGTATGCTGCTATTTCCACGCCAGTGAGCTTGCACAAAGTAAATACGATTAAGATGATAAGTGGGAGCTGGACAGGGCTCTGAGATGCAGGGCTTGCTCTTAAGTTTAGCTGCTTTCTGTCACATGCAACAACACTGTTTCTTGGTGTAATTTCAAGTTAAGAAAAAATTTGTCACCCTTAAAGTAGCTGAACATCTAAGGTTCAGCTTCTAGCTCTCAAAACTTGCCTTATCTGGATGCTTATTTGAAGGAAATAGTTTGATATGTTCTGTGAAAGTGCTGAAGTCCAGTGCCAGTGTGCAGAACTGATGCAAGGGATGGCTTTTACCTCTCCTCCAGAGTTCCTCAGTGCAGTGGGTGGAGTCATCTCCATTACCTTAACTGGTTTCTTAATGTAATTTTTGTCAGGGGAACAGCAGTACTCTAATGTCCATGCTTATCAAAAATGACCATGTTCAGTCCTCATGCAAAATACGAGACTGGAAAAAAAAGTGTCTTGGGAGAGATTTTGAAATTTTATCATACTAAAATATATCAAAAAATTTCCTTTCCTGTGTAGGCAGAGAGAAAATCTAAATTATCTAATTTTTTTTTCTAACAAACTTCAAATACACCTCTAATAGGTTCTAAATAAAAAACAATCCTGACATTGTTATAAATTCTTACTAATAGCTTCTTGTCTGAGTGGCTAAATTATGATTGTTATTCAGAATTCATCTCTAAGAGATTAGATGTTAAGAGCCCTAATCTGGGGACCCATTTTTCACAGTGAATTTTTCCACTTAATTCATGCATGACCTAACTTGTTTAACTTGTACTTTCATTTATGTCTTATTTGAAAGGCAGAGCATCACATGACTGAGTGACTTTTATGTCTGGACATCTGTGTTTGATCTGGTGAAGTCAATGACTGTATTCCAGTTGTCTTGAGAGCAAAAAAGACAAATGTAGACTTGCACTCCATTTTTGGCACACTATTGTAGGCATATAGTCAAATGATTTCTTGTTAAGAGAGGCCTTATGGTAAGTTTAGGTTCTGATCTACAAAGAGTTTTTGATGTACAAAGCTTTCTCTGGATGATGTAAGCTGAGACCAGTAGCTTAAAACCAAACAGAATTGAAAACTTTCATAAATGCTCTATTCTGAACACAAATGGCCAAAAATAGATTAGCAGCTTTTTGAAAAATGTAGCAAAAAGAAATTGGTATTGGCATGCTGGGTATAGTGGGAATTTATTCTGAATTTAAGTGTCAGTTTAGACTACCTTTTATTGGGACCCTAGGTGGTGAACTGCTTTTCAGAAATATGGAATATTTAGCAGGTCCAAATTGATTGTGGGAGCTTTGGAAGGAAAACATGCAATGCTTTCATAAACAAACAATGTAATAAATACTGTTTCATTATTTAACCATAAAACATCTACTAAAGGATTTGTGTTGCACTGCCATTAACATATTTTAAGTATACATTTTGGAAAGAATATGAAATTGACCATGTGTGTTTACAGTAATATTTGCAAATGAAATGCTTTTACTAGTACTGCCTAACCACATGGAATGGGGAAAAATGCAGTTATTTGTCTTCTGATTGCAAAATGACATGTGTAATTTTCTTCTTTTTATTTTTTTTTTTTAACAATATTAACAGAGAGTTATAGAACCATAATTGGTTTGCTTTGGAAGGCGACCTTGAAGATCATCTAGTTCCCATGCCTCTGCCATGGGAATGGTCACTTCCCACTAGACCAGGTTGCTCAGAGCCCCATTCTGCCTGTTCTTGAACACTCCCAGGGAAGAGCATCCACTCCTTCTCTGGACAACCTGTGCTGGTGCCCCACTACTCTCACTGTAAAGAGGTTTTTTTCTAATATCTAATCTAAAACTACTCTCTTTCAATTTGAACTTGTTCGACCTTATCCTTTCATTGCATGCTCTTGTAAATACTCTGCCCCAATATTCCTGTAAGCTCCCTGTCTCTGTCTTCCTGACCCTCTTTGATTCACACTGTACTCAGTTTTTCATGTAACAGGCTCATGTTTGAAAAGTCTTCCTCGCCTTCCCCTCTAAATATGTCTATTAAAATGATTAGCACAGAAGGGTGTTTTAAGTATCTTATTTGGTGTAGGGCCTTGGAGGTTTTCTCAGACTTTGAGGCTGGTGATTGTTTTGGTATTTGTTTTTAGCCATGACACTTGAATTGCTGGAACTCAGTGGGGAAGAAAAGCTTTTCCTCGTACAATGACATCTGTCTCTAATGACTGTTACTTGGTTTACCTTCTTACTTTATGTTTGCAAGATCAAATGGTGCAGTATTTTTATTTTTTTCCAGCAGCACACCTCTGTTTAAACAGGGTTAAACATCAGCTCTTTGAAGAGAGAATAGTCTTTTTGTCTGTTTGTACGTCACTAGCCCAACTGGGTGTCAATGAAAATGGCTACATGAAGATGTATTGTAATAAATGTTTCTTTCAACCTGGTATAGTTGAAATAGGTTGTGCAAACAGGCAATTGTTAAAATAGTATACACAACATTTTAAATTTTATTTCAACTTTCACTTTTTCTGTGACTTTTTCTGGCATTAAGAGATTATATTTTTTCTGCATTGTATGGTAATATGCTGCTAATTGGGTACGTTTTTTTCTTAAAAAGGGTGTAATTTCAACCCTGTGGCAATTCTATCTAAGCTTAAAACAAAGCAGCTTTTGCATAAATTATAAAATTATTACCTTGATTTTTCATACAGCTTTTCCTTTCAGTAAGCACTTATAAGATCATGAATTCATGTAATGGTTATGGAATAAATAGGAAGTGATTCTTCTGATTAAATATTTCAGACGTAAGAAGAAGAGAGATGTCTTTCTCTGGAAATATTTTGTTCTTGACTGCTTCTGGGAGGCATCTAACTTAATCCCCTTTAGTGATTCATGTCTGAGATAACCCACATTACTTCAGCCACACAGATTTGTGAGAGCTGGGTTTTGCTGTTTTGAAAATTGCTTCTACCTAACTAGGTTTCATCTTGAACTTTGTGGTTGTGGGAACAAAAACCTTGTCTAATGGTCAGGGACACAGCTCTATTTAGCTTGTCTAGATATTTTAGTTATTTTTAGGGAAACCAGTGTTGGCATTACTATTTACAGAACTCAATTAGGACCAAAGTTAAAGGATGGAACAAAATAACATCTCAGTCAGAAACTGAGAGCTGAAAGAAAAGAAATATGAGTATTTGAATAGAGGATGGTAGAATGCATGGTAGAATTCCTTCAATGAAGGAATAGGGAAAAAGATGACAATTTGAGAAAGACAGCGAGAGACAAAGTAGCAGAGGGAATGAGAAGATGAAGTGAGACACTTAAATGTTTTCTCTTGAGAGGGGAAAAAGAGCAAGAGAAATTAGTTCATGTCAAAAGGTATTTTCTGTTAATGAGTTGTTCATCGTGGGTGTGGCAATATTACAAAGCCAAAACAAAAAATGCAGAGTCAAACTAGAATGTCTACATAACATGGAAGAACCAGGAACAAAAAGTCATTGTTTCTTTATGCTTTTCTAGACTACATTGGTCCTTTATTCAGCAAAACAAAATACACTTGTAGGAAGTATATGCATGAAACCAGATAGGTATTGCACACTGGAGAAAACTAACACCAAAAACTTAAAGGACTGACATTTTCTTCTGGAAAAGAGAGTATATTTTCTATAGTTTCTATAGTAATGCTCTTTTCTTTGGTGTAAGTTAAACCAATCCTGCAACGAAGACTTTTAAGATAACTAATAAAATTGTTGATTGCATCTCTAAATTCAATTTTAAAGATATTACTGATAGTAACAGTGGAAATAGTTATTTGATTGCACAATAGTTGGCCCTATAATGACTTGAACTTAACTTTTCATCTTTCTAGAGGCAATGCAAAAAATTCATTTTTCTTAGTCCCAAAGGGACTAATAACCTTCCTATATGTTATCTCTTTCAAACATACTAATTATTCTGCTTTTAAATTAATAATATTAATCACTCTTTCCAGTCTCTTACTACACTGAAGGACAGATTCCTTTCAGATCTAAGGACTTTGTTTGTCCAAAGTCTTTCCCTCTGCCTCATCAGTTAATTTATTAAAGCTTTATTTTGCTGCTAAGTGGCAGCAAAATCTTGGCCCGAATCTAGCTTGGGATCAGAAGCCCAAGAGCTTTATTGGTTCCTTTTGACAAATTTCTTCTCCTGAAGAAGAGAAGCAGGCCAAGACACTTGTTTTGCTAATCTACAGCACTTTGTATATTTTTTGGGAACACTTCTATCTTTTTGTTAATGACTTGAGGAAAGTCTGAATGTGGCCTATGCCTGCTTCAAAAGTTTTATTGGAATCCCTACATAGATGTCATGGTCTGCTTGGCATTGGTTTAAAATTATATTAACATTATTACATTAAAATGCTATTAAGATAAAATTTTAAAGCAAGTTAAAATATTAAGTTAAATAACTTAACTCTGGAGAGTGTAGCAGCTCCTAGAAAGATGTAATAAGGAGAAGGTAAATAAAAAAAAATTAATAGCTGTGCAGGAAAGAGTAACAGAGGCTAAAATTTTTGGCACGAAATAAGATGAGGTGATCTAAGAGAGAGCACAACCCACATGAAGATTAATGAATACAGAACACCTTTCTTGGAGCATTGTTTTAGCAGTGTCTATGCATAGATACAAATGCATAATACTTAACAGTGTGAATCTTCATCCATCTTACCCCTTTAGATAGAATATTTGAAAATTTATTGATAGTGTGTTTATTTACAATGATATTTTATGGACCTAAACACAAACTGACAGTAATGAGCAATTCGTGTCACTAAATCCATTTTTATGTGAATTACCATATTCAGAATGCTGTAAGGGTAGTTAATGAACCTTGCTGATGTTCTTGTTAGAAATGCCTGACTTAGACCCTGATCTCCTCTTTAAACCCTGGTAATGATCATGCCTTCATAATTTAAAATGTTTATTGTTTCCCTTCCATGAAACCATAATTGTAATAGTATTTTTTTTTTTTAAGGCATTTAGTAAAAGTGGCTTGCAGAAATAAATAAATATTAAACTTACGCTTGATTTTCTGTTTCCACATCTAACCCTCTTTGTGGATCTAATAAGAGCAAAATCCCTGTGTATTTAAAAGGGTCTAATAAAGCATGGGTTGAACAGGAAGCTGCAGCTGCCCACGTGTTCCCCCTTAGCAATGCACATTCTGACTTCTTCTGCAACTGCAAACTAAAACATGTACGAACAGGTCATTAAGCCTGTTTTTTGCGACTACAGTTTGAACAGTAGGGGTTTTTTTACAACTAAAGGCATTTATAATGCATAAAGAAATTGAGCTGGTAAAAAACTAATCACAACTTCTTTAAAAATACACAGATATGTGGTTCAGATTATTCTTTGGAAGAAGAGGGGAAAGTGTGGAAATAAGGAGTTTTTAATTGCTTTTGTTGATAGAATGCCTACCAGTTCTTGAACACAGATGACCTGGGCCATCTCTGTTCTCCTTAAGGAGCTGTCGTCAGCTCAGCTGCTGGGGGACAGTTAGAACCAGTATCACAATTCACATTCTTTTTCTCCACTGGAATTCTTATCTCCTTTCATTTTAAGCAATTTTAGGAAGAAAAGAGGGTATTGCAATGCTGTGGGAGACTCTGTACTAATCTACTGGATGCAATTTCCTCTGCCATTAGCCAGGTGGGCAGCAGGGAGGAAATGTGTAGATGTTCACAAGTTTTGCATTATTCCCTCTCTAAAGCCCAGAGGAAGCCTCTGATGTTGCAGAGCAATCAAAATAAAATGAAAACTTCTTTGGAAGGCTTCAAAAGAAGTCACTGTGGATTGAGTAATTATTTAACATAATAAGACTGTATTTTCTGTCCTGTGTTATCCTGTCTGTAAACCCATCCCCTTGGGCAGGGCTTTAATGGAGAATAAACAGGACCAGCAGTTCTGTTGTTCAAAGATATAAAGTCCTTTGCAAAAGGATCACTGAGAGAAAATCTGTGTCTTGAGAAATCTGTGGGTAAAATAACTAAACTACTTGCTTTAGGGGTAGAGGGGAGAGGATATTGAGACATGGGTGTCTCTGTAGTAATTCAAATTCATGTGTTCTGGTGTTGGTTGTTTTCTGGGGTTTTTTTTAAGGATACATTTTATTCCTGCATGTAGCTACGGCTAATATTGTTGCTTATTTGTATTCAAAACCAACCTAAACCAGCTAAACTGCATCTGCCAGAAAATCCTTTTTTCTCTCCCTCTCTCACCATCCAAACACTGAGGCTTATGTTTGAATTCAGCAGCCTCTTTGATGTCTGATCATTTAGCTGGTTATTTCAGAACTCAGGTTAATTGAGGACATGGTCTACAGTTGACTCAAGAGTTTCTTTAATAAGATTATGTTTATTAAATTGATTAAAGAACTGTTTGTCCCCATAATCGACTATGAGAATGTTATTTGTGGTATTTGAAATGGATAAAGATACACTCAGCCAAATTAAACATTTTGTATAACAAGTTTTATTTGTGGAGAGTAGTACTGCTGGATTTTACACATCATTTTTCACTTGTGTTGGTGCATGTCAGGGGGCAGCTTTTTCTGGATCTCATTTGCTTACAGGGATCCATTGACCTGTGCTAATCTTTCCACCTGGCAACTCTTTGATATGTAGCAGCACGGCAGTGAACCAGAGGCGGAAACTGGGCAGGAATTCCTGGCTGTCCACAGGGCAGGGTCAGTGAGCTGTCCTTTTTCAGGGGCTTTCCCTAGTTTTCTGTTTTCACAGCTTCCTTACATCTCAGCAAAGATGCAAAGAGTTATTTCAGACTGAAAGAGCAGCTGCAATTTTACCTCTTTTGAAAGGACAATAATACAAACAAAATTATGGGAAGACCGCAATAGAAATATTTGATGGATTTTGTTTTTGAGTAAATGAACTCATTACTGGCATTAAGAAAAATCACACCATAGAAAGAGGAAGACAGAATATTTTTGGGATCTTCAGGAAGTATTGGAGGTGAAATTTCACTTAGAAACAGAGGTCTGCCACAGTGAAGGAAAACTCAAACTAAAGAGAGCCTTCCAAACATAACTGTGAAGTTATCCCTTCTTTTTTCTCCAATAACTCTCAATGAGGTTAAGGCTGCCTCTTGTAGAAAAGTCTGCTTATCTTTCTTCTCCCATAAAATTTCTCTGTCCAAAATGATCTTCCAAGCACCTAGACAATGGGTACTTGCCTATATTAGTGATCTGCAGAGGTATGACTGCAGTCAAGCTTGAGATCAGAAAAGGAAATTGTTCCATGCTAGCTACTATTTACATAGTGGTCCCAAATTGTGAGACCATTTATGGGAGCCAAGTTATTAGACTCAGTTATTAAAACTAAAGTTTACCATTTTGTTTAAATCTACACATCTTACTTATCATGGCCAAGGTTTTAGTTTTGACATCAGAAATTTTGTATTAGGAACCAATTGAAGATTTTAATCAGTGAGATATAAACAGTTTTGTGAAACACTGTAGAATGGTCATTTATCATTAATGTGCTTCAAAATTATGCTGAAATACAAGTGGAAAAGATTAAAAAAATCTCTAACTAGGATATTTATTTTTTAAAAAAATTTGAAAAGCTAACCAGAATTAAAGTAAAGAAAGCAGACGGCAGACTCTGAAATTGCAATCAAGGGCTTTTGTATACTAAAGAGCTACTGTGCGTTTTTTTGTTCAAGCAGAGAATTAGGAGAATTTCACTTTCTGCATTTTGAATATTTGGTTGATTAAAAAGAGAGTTTTCATGTTTATTGTCTATATATAAAAGTAGGGAGAATGACCATGGGATTTTGCCACTGAGAAATGGTGAAAACTAAGTGACTGATGTATATCAAGGTCACAAAGATCTTCTTAAAATGAGAGAGGATTTAATGACCCTAATGGTACTTTCTCAAGTCTTCTGCATGTAGAATTAGATACATAGGGTGTGAATGGAAAGCTCTGATGCCGGAGTTTTAATGGCAGTCACTAATCAGAAATTGCCTCCATTAACTTTTACAACACTTGTGAAGCTGGAAAATGCTAGTATTTCAAGTTAGATATCACAAAGATTTATGAATACTATGATTCCACCGAACTGTAGTCTACTCCTCATCTTTAGGCAAGATGAGGCCACAGGCAGATGCAGAGCCTGAGGGCTTCCTCCCAGTCTGTTCCAAACAGTATCTGTGCAGAGCATTCCACAGCCTGCCATGTGTATGCTCACACTGCCTAAAAGACATATTTCTTAAGACAAACTCTGGTATCTAAAATATCAGCACAGCACAAATTGGAAAATGCTGATTGTTTCTTTAGATGCCTACTGTTTAAATAAGCAAATATATCAAAGCCAGAACTTTGGAAAAAATGAAGATATTTCCAAATTGCTCCAATGTTATAAACACAGAGAGCTGACTAGAAAGGTCAAGAGGGTCAAACAGCATGTTTAAGTCTCTACCATTTTTTTCTCCCCACTTACAGGTCTTTTCTTTGTAGTATGACATCTTCTTTGCCACTTGGAGCAGTATGCTGATAAGCTTTTTTTTCTGTTTCAGTACTTTTCACATCCAGTAGTCTTCTCTACTCTTATACTAAGCTCAGTATAAGTTTCCCTCACTCAGGGAAATCAAAATTTTAGAATGGAGTGGCATACCATTTGAAAAACTGAGACTCCTTTCCTGAGCCTTCAGAGGTAGAACAGCTGAAGTTTTGGAGAGTGCCAAGTGCCCAACATTTGAAATGTAGTGCTATTTAATTTTTGTTATCCTTTTTTCTTGTTTTATTGCAGAACTTTTTTCTTTGGAGCTTCAGTACTTTGGCATTTATATTGCAGACATGATAACATGGACTATAAGGTGATAAGTGAGCTGCCACACAGTTTCTTCTGCCTCACTACCTGTTTAACAATTAGTTTTTCTTAGAATCCTCATACACATCAGGTTTAGCTCTGCTGGAATAGTCGTGAACTTAGGATGTCTGAACAGTCTTTAAAATTCTTATAATGTAATGTTAATTCCTTTGAATTCTTGCTATATTACCTTATGCCAGAATAAGTCTTTGTACTCTGTTTTCTATTTTCCGTGTTGCTTAAATTTGATGTAAAAAGATGACGTTAACCCAAAATATTTTTATTTCTTTGTTCTTATGGAACACACATGAAACATGTGCTCATTAGTTACAGGGACTAATTTAAATCATAATGTTTTCAAATGGCCAACATCAAATAAACTTCGGGAGTAAACATCAACGTAACATGGTAAACAAGCTATGAAATGCAGCTGAGTGTGAAGATGATTATCCAGGGACAGGGTTTGTGAGTACTGGGCAAGCAGAGCAATTTACTTTTGGATAATAATGTTATTTTCTCACACAATATGCCAGATTACTTCTCCCTCAGCTCTGCTCTTGCTGCTCTCAGTAATATTACCCATTTGGTGCACTCAGTTCCTGAGCCTTTGCTGGCTAGTGCAAAGACCATCAAGCAGCATGTGTGTGCACATGCACATGCCCACACTGATGCTGTCATGAATTTTCTTATTACCTTCTAGATGTTCACAAAATCCAGAGCAGTCATTAATTTGTTTCACTGAGCAGAGGCAACTAAGTTGCTGAAACACGTGAAGGGAGGTTAATATTCTTTTTCTTGGGAGCAAAAAAAAAAATATTCCAACATTTCTTGATCAGAGGAACTTATTGTATTTATCATCTTGTTCCAGTTTATGTTTTTTAGTGTTTGCTTAATGATTAGACACTTAACGGGATCTATTTATTTACAGCACTGTGCACGATCTCTACAGTCACATGTTATAGACAAGAGTAAAGGCATTTGAAAATGTATTATAGAAGGCTTTTATTAGGTATTTCTTGATATGATTTTCTGCAGGGTGTAAAATTGGAATGTTAACCTAACCTAAATTTTAATGGTTTTAACTTACAGTGGATACTTTTTCTTTCTATCAGTGAGACAAGTGTTTGTAAATGCAGGAGGGTTTTTTTTCCTCTGATGAGCTCAGTAAGTTTTCAGTGCCCTATTATTTACCATTAGAAGTCATTGTTACTAAATCAGTTCTACAAATTTGTGAGATGAATCTCATGTACTCTCAACAGATTGTGATACATTTGGGGAACAGTGGGAATTTTCAGTTCAGTGATATCTTTTTGAAGTAACTTGGCCTGAGTAATACAGAAAGAGAAGGAGTGGGCCCATGGTGTGTTTACATAATGGTGATATAAAGAAGAGTGTGATTAAAATAAATACTGTGCATAAAGCCAGTTCCAAAAGTCTTACCCACTAATATTTATGGGGCAGCCATCTGAGAGAAAACATTTTTTAATCCAATTTAAATTTAGGATTTTTTTGAGTGCCAAATACAGGAAAAGCAGATGAGGCACCCCAGACGGGCCCCATTTCAGCAAACCAGGGTAACTGCAGCAGCAGTAAATGCTGAGTCAAGCTGGACCAAGGAAAGAAAGGCTTGCTCAGTTGCGGAGGATTCATCAATGCTCTCCATGCATCATCTGGGAAGGAGTTCCCTCACAGATGTACACCAGCTTAGCCCTGAACCCCTGGCTGCACCATCTAACACACATGATTAATTGCCTTTCAAAGAAAAGCACATCTCTCCTTTGCTGTATGCAAATATAGAATTTTCCAAAGACAATACACAGATGGTACAAGATTCAGACCAGGACCGCAGAAGAGTTAGTCTGACACCAAATGATTGGTCAAAGATAAAAGCAGGTGTTCCTTGTCATTGACAAGCCAGTCTGTCTTCTTTGTAGTTATTGCATTGTTCAGAATCATTTTTATTCAGATCACTGTTTAAAAGTATTAAAGTCTTGCAACTTGGTATTGGTGTATTTGGAAGGGCACTTATTACAGCTATTTTCATTTTGTATTTGTTTCACAGGGAGACTTCGTGATCCGGACTGATCCTGAGTCTAAAGCTGAGAATGGAAAACCTGTAATTTTACTAATTTCATTATATATTTCCTAAACTCTGTTTCTGCAATTGCATTGAGTGTATACAATGGCACAGAGTGATAGAAAATATAATGGCTATTTTGTTTGTGATAAATGGTACAAGAAATTCCTGGCTTGTCTCACAGTGTAACTGTTCCAATTCTATGAAACTTCACACCACGCTACCATCTATCCTCTCTAACCAGAATAAACTAAATATGTGTTTAAACTTGCATGCACCTAGTTTCTTATTTCATAATAATTTTCTATGTGCATTTAAAAAAACACATATTTTCTTCCTTCTGTTTCTGCCTAGATGAAATTACTAAATTCTGTTCTTTTTAGGGACAAATTTAAATAGACATTGACCATCCAAAGAATAAATGGGTCAAAATATAGTCTGATTAACAGGTTTTAGAATTCTAAAATTTTTACAGGTTTTAGAATTCTACAAACACAGCTAGCTCTTAGTAGCTTTGTTGATCTTAAATATATTAACATTTTTAATGAATTAAGTGACTAAGCAGGACACTAATCATATGTCAGTTTATCTGACCAGCACAGAATGGATCAGACCAGGAAACTCCAGCAAGGGAAATCCAGTACACCTAAACAGTTACCATTATTAATGCAAGCCATCACATTTAATACAAAAATTTGCTAAGATCAAACCAAATATCAGGGCAGCAATGCTTCTTTTGTGTTCTTGTGTCATTTTTCACAAACAACCTTTCTTCTCTGGGGACCATCTGAAAATATTTTTTCCAAATACTGAGTTTCACCTGATCTACAATACTGTGAATCCTCAATTTGATAAACAGTCACAAGCACAGAAATTGTAGTTCATAGTGTTAAAACCTCCTTTGAGGATAGACAGTTTTTTCTCTAGATCTCTATCAAGGTGGAAGCTGTTGATATTTTGCTTATGTATTTATGGAAAGAGCTCACAGTTCTTTCCCACCTACTGAGTTCAGATATTACGGAACTCTGCTTAGAAAACAGGTTGCAATGTAATTTTGAACCTTCCTTTTGCACATGGGGTCTGTTGAAAGGGTACAGATCAGGAGGCATCATAAAGTGAAACTGATCATATTTGAAAGTAGATTTTTTTTTCAATGAAGACTGAATTTTTTGTCATTGTTTGGAGAAGTCCAAAAATTCCTGTTGGACACTGCAGGTCTTGTTTTCTTTGTTAATTATTCTTAAGGATGATAATAATGTTTGCCCTGCATTGTTCAGTGATACAAGTTTTCAGTTCATTAGGCAAGATTCTTTTATTCTGAGTGCTGCAAACCAAAGAAAGTCAGTCCTCAATCACTACAGAGGTGTTTGTTCACCTTGCTTCTCATTCACTCTGACTATAAAAAATAAGTCTGCTTGAGAGCACACAGCAGTATAATTGACTTCATGAAGCAGCTGTCATAGGGGTTTTGCTAAACAGAATTGCATTACACCTTTTAAACATGTTCAAAGTAATAAGTCTTTGTTGTCATTCACAATTCATACAATTTATATCCTTTGAAAGAAAACCTGTACATTATGGATCTTGGCAAATAATATCTAAATTTTGTCATAGAAATTATGTCCATTTTTAAAAGTGATGTACGAGAGGCAGGAAGCACTGTTAGTTTCTCAGCTTCATATTCCTCTTTAATTTTTATAGTCCATCTAAAAATCAGGGAGAAGGTTCTTTTCTTTTCTAACCAGAACTAATCACAATTTGCTGGAAACATTGTCATTGTTGTTGTTGTTATTTTAATATGGTAACTGATGCAGTGGGCTTTTTTCTGGCAGTAATTATCAATGTTGTCTAAAGAAAGCAAAGTCCTGGACACACTAGCTCTTTCAGAGGACGAATAGGGATTTTTAGTCATGTTATTCTCAATTAGTCTGAGAGGATTTAAACACATCTGTATGTGTATTCATTCTGAAGTGTGGAGATAAATCCTAGAATTAAATATGCTTTTCAGAAGCTTGAAAGACACCGCATGACAATGTTGGATCTTGGCTTTAACTGTCTTTTCTTTAATTCTTTCAGCTGAAGGAGTTCTTTCCCTCTAGAAATCATGTCTGATGAGGAGTGGCTGAGGGAGCTGTAGTTGTTTAGCCTGGAAAAAAGGAGTCTCAGTGGACACTTTATCACTCTCCACAGCTACCTGCAAGGAGGTTGTAGCCAGGTGAGACTGGTCTCTTCCATGTCTCAAGGAAGAATGACAATGGTCTTAACTTGCAGCAAGGGGGTTCAGATTAGGTATGAGAAAAAAAAATCACTGAGAGAGTGATTAGACAGTGGAATAAATTGCCTATGGAGGTGGTGGAGTCACCATACCTGGAAGTGCTCAAGAGTTGTCTGGACATGGCCCTGGAGGATGTACATGGTGCCATGCATGGTGATGCTGGATTGATGGCCAGATTGGGTGATCTTGAACATGGCCTTTTCCAGCCCTGACGGTTCTGCAATCCTGCCTCCAAAACCAGCTCAGTCTAGGAGCAGACAGCTGAAATGAGTGTCCTTTGAAGAGTCAGGTCCTATTAGTATATATTTCAGAAATTTTTTCAATGACATATACTGACCCCCTAAATATTCTTCGCAGTAGTTCAAGGTGACCAAAGTCTCTTGTCTACATACACCACAGTTCTCTTGTGTAAGTGGCAATAAGCAAATGGCAGAGGCACTGGAAAGATGCAATGTCTCCCTTGGGGAAATGCATGGGGGAAAGTGAAGAATAACTACACCGATCTTCAGAATATGGAGCAAGGTTTGAGGAAGGCATTGTGGAACATTTTCTAGGCTTGGCTGCAAATAAATATTAATTAAAATAAAGCAGAGAAGAGAATATGTCCCAAATTATAAACAACTTGTTTTTGTGCCTTCAAGTATGTGCTTCTCATGACCACTTGGTTTTTGTTTTTATTTCCAGCACTACATGTATCTCATAACTAAACCACAGGAGCTAGGTGTAACATGATTGTACTAATCCAGTTACATCATAAGAAAAAGTCCTGGTGATGTAATTTTTTTTCCTTATACTTTCTTCTTGTGGTCAAATATGAGTGAATGTGTGACTGGGTGGATAAACACATCATGTGATGGGTGAGCAAGTGGCTCAGAGGTCAAGCACAAAGGGTTGTAGTGAATGGGTTGACACCAGACTGGTGACCTGTCACTAATGGGGCTCCACAGCAGCTCCATCCTCAGCCCTGTGCTCTTCAACTTCTTCATAAATGGCTTGGACACAGGACTGGAAGAAATATTAAGCAAGTTCACAGATGATGCAAAACTGGGAGGAGCTGTTGACTCCCTTGAGGGCAGGGAGGCCCTGCAGAGACTTTGAAAAACAAAAGGACTGGACAGGCACCAATTGTGTGAAATTCAGCAAGAGAAAGTGCTGGATTCTGCACCTGGGATGGGGCAACTCTGGGTATACAGACAGAATGGGGAAGGAGAGGCTGGAGAGCAGAAAAGAGTGCAGGAAAGGGACCTGGGTGTCCTGGTCAATGACAAATTGAACCTGAGCCAGCAGTGCCCTGGCAGCCAGGAGGGCCACCCGTGTCCTGGGGGCATCAGGCACAGCATCACCAGCCAGGCAAGGGAGGGGACTGTCCCACCCTGCTCTGCTCTGGAGCAGCCTCACCTCCAGTGCTGGGGGCAGGGCTGGGTGCCACAACACAGAAAAGACACTGAGCTGTTAGAGAGTGTCCAAAGGAGGGCACGAGGATGGGGAAGGGCCTTGAGGGGAAGCGTGTGAGGAGTGGCTGAGGGCACTTGGTCTGTTCAGCCTGGAGAGGAGGAGACTGAGGGGAGACCTCACTGCAGCCACAGCTCCTTGTGAGGGGAAGAGGAGGGGCAGGGACTGATCTCTGCTCTGTGGTGACAGGGGCAGGACCTGAGGGAATGGCCTGAATTTGTGTCAGGGGAGGTTTAGGTTGAATATTGGGAAAATTCTTCACCCAGAGGGTGGCTGGGCACTGAACAGGCTCCCCAGGGCAGTGGTCACAGCACCAGCCTGACAGAATTCAGAGGCGTTTGGACAATGCTCTCAGGCACATGGTGTGACTTTTGGGGATTGTGCTGTGCAGGGCCAGGACTCAGTCATCATTGTGGGTCCCTTTCTACTGCTCACATTCTGGGATTTGGTGTCTAAATTGTAATGTGTGTGTCCAAAACCAAACAAGGTTTGTTTTCTATAGAACTGGTCATTGTTAAGTAAACCCATTTAACTTGCTACTTCAGTGTGGTCTGATATGGTAACATTTTACAATAAGTGCCTGACGGATGAAATAGAAACTAATGATCTATTAGTACTGTGATGTCTAAACCCCAAGAGGAGTGTAATTTTTTTGTTCATTTGGTTAGGCTCAATTTACATCAAAATTTAACTGTGAATAATTTACATTTTCTATAAACAGTTTTTGATAATGTTCATACTTTGTTTGAATTCTATAAATAACAAAATTTCTTAATTTTGTGCACACCAAAACATATAAATACTCCTGCTTCTTAAAGTTACCACTAATTCAAATCCCTGCTATAATGTCCTTCTGACAATACAGTGCTGTAAATTTTCTTGTAGCTGATTTAAAAACTATGCCTTTCTTTTGGCTGCACTTTTGAAGGTACTTTTGACATCAAGTTGCTATGTTTAGGATTGTAAAGAGAATGGAGTGACTCATTGAAAGTCTAATTCTACCCATTATAATCTTGCCTCCTGGTTTATACTATTTTAGAAGTGTTATTTGATCTGGAAGATAATTCTGTAACCTTCAGATTACTGCTGGGTGACTTCTGCAGAAAAGGAATTACCAATGCATTAAATTTGAATTAGCTTTGAGAAATCATGCAGATATATGCACAGAACATTACAGCAATGCTGTCTCCAAGGCACAGCAGAATTGCCTTTATGCAGTTTTAAAGAATCACTTGAGCAACCCTTAAATTGCACACATGGTGAAGCTGAGACAGCATCTTTACTTTAAAAAAAAACCAAACAAAACAAACACGCATATACATGTACACAGAGCAAATAAAGCTTTGAGAGTTGTCTTTTGGGGAAATCTGATCACAAACAGACTGCTGCTGAATGGGCCATTTGGGCTCAGACCTGTCGTAGTGGAGAGCACTACTGCACACACTGTGGAAGTGTCACTTAGACTAATGATTATGAATTATGCAGAGGGTCACATCCTCTTACTTACAAGTCATTTCCACATTTTCCCTTTAGACTGCCTAGCCTAGTTCCAATTTTTTTTTTCCTTTTACTACTGCTAGCAACATGCAGAATGAATGCCAAGACCATCATTTATTCACATTTCATTTTCCTCCCATAACTTCAAGTCAGTAAAATGACGGAATAGTTAGAGGCAGGGAAAGAGAGACAGCTGCTACTGGTGGATTAGGAAAAAGCTCCCTTCAGTTTACTAGGTCTTTGAGTAAAGTAGGACGGTAAAAAGCTGTAGAAACTGTGTGGTTCACTTCAGACTGTGTATTCCAAGCATTTATGCTGGAAACATAATATCTGCCTTTTCCCTCTTCAGCAAAAAAGGGATAGAGTTTGACATATTTTTAAAAAGCACTGCCATTTTGGAACCACTAACCTGACAACAGCAGGGTGCATGACCTTCCCCTGTCTTAGTGCTAACCAGATGTTCTATTGCACAGATGAATAGGAGTGCCAGCATGGCCCATGGAGCCACTGTGGAGTGGGAGGTGTGATAAATATGGCAAATACTTCCCTGGCCTGGCTGGGTGTGCCTTGGAACGTCCTTGACACTGAATGGGAAGATGACACATTTGGAGGACAGCAGCTGAGCACAGTTGTCTGTGGAAGCCAGAAAGGATTGCTTAGAGAGGAGTGCGTGGGAGGGAGGATGTTTTCCTGCCCAGGGACTTTGTCCTGCTCCCAGTGCTTCTGGGTAGTACAGGGAAGGCAAATGGGCAGTGTCCAGCTCCAGGAGGTTTCTCGCACACAAGCCCTAATGGAGGAAAAAACCTGTTAACTAGAAGGATAGCTGCTTTTCTTAAAACAAGTATACCTCTCTCTAGACATTCTTTCAAGGTAATTTATATGGTAGAGAATACAGTTCATCCCTTAGCACTATAGAAGATTCCTCAGACTCTTAACACTTGAGCTGTAATATTTTTCTGTTAATATCTACTGGTCTTGTTTTCCATTAGAACTCAAGAAGAATTTTGACCTGTGTTTCAACATGTACCTTTCATTCAGGAAAGAAAAATAAAAGCATTTCCCAAGGGGTTTTCTCCTTGTTAGCTTATGACTGTGTTTAATATCTGTGCCTGAGAACAAAATGTTTCAATGGACAAAGTATTATTTGTTATACCACTTGGAACGGTGTTTGGCTGATCAGATATTTATTGGCTACATGGTACTTAGACCAGCTGGTTAGAGCAAGGTGCTGATAACACCAAGATTGTGGGCTTGATCCCTGTGCAGACCACTCACTTAAGAGCTGGACTGCATGATCCTTGTGGGCTCCTTCCAACTCAGAGTATTCTGTGGTTCTGTGAGAGGTTCTATCTTGCAAGACTGTATAAAATAAAATCATATTCGATTTGTAAAATACTGATACTGTCTTATTTAAAAACTTTTTCTAAGTACATTTAATAATGCTCTCAGAGACAAGTCAGTTAAATGGACTCCTTATTGCACAGAAGTAAACTTCATTTCCATGAAAAAAAAGCTTGAACTACTGTTTAAATTTTGTGGTATGTGCCCAGGGTAAATAAATTTGAGCTTTCTGTAATGAGGATAAAGAGCACCTGTAACCCTCCCATATATATAAATGCAAGTGCTACTAATTTGGATAACCCACATAATGCCAAATGCGAGGACAGAGCAAGAGGCTTGCAATGGCTTTTTAGCATTTGTCAACTCTAAGAATACAAGCACACAAACAAAAAAAAAAAAAAAAACAACCCAAAACTGATTACCTCTAGGAGAACATCAGCTGGAATTTTTATAAGATTAATTTGACACAATACTAAAATGCCATTGACAGTTACCACTCCATCATATCTGAGCTTCCAGTTTCCCTCTAGAAAATAGAATGGATAATCATCCATCTTCAACCCTGAACCACCCTCTATTTCTGTTCTGCTTTTTTTTTTAATGTTTTTTTTTTCAGGTGCTATTTTCAAACACAAGTTCCAAGTGTTTCTCCCACTCATTCTTTCCAATTAAAGCAGATGAACGACAAAGACAGAATATATAATAGGCAAGAATGGTTTAAAAGAACCAGTCTAGATGACAAACTAACAAGTTCATTTGTCTCTCTTTTCTGTTCCTAAATCAGATGTAATCAGATTGCTTTTTGTAGGTGCCACCTGGAAGCAAACCAAAAATTAGCACAGATTACAAGGTACAGATGGAGAAACATGGCTAAGTCACATGGCATTGCATGGTATGTTCCCATTTCCAGTAGCTTTAAGCCTAGGATAGACAGGGTATGCTGAAGATTACAAAGGTCTCTGATGCAGGAGATCACCATGTGAGATTTTTTTTACCATTTACTGCTGTGATTCCAATTGTTTAAATATCTAGGGATGCAGCTAAACACTGTTCCAAATCCTGTTGTTCATAGTGACTGACAGAAAGTGCTTTTCATTTCCATCCTGTTTTGTTTTTTTTTTTTTAACTGAGGGGTTTATTCCCTGCTGAGCTTCAGGTCAAATGAGCAGGAATACTACTGGTATACTGAAAATACTGTGTACCGGGGTTATGGAGTGACAGAAAACATATGTGAGAACATATAGCATGTAGAAAGGGATGGTGTGGATATATTTATTTCTTTTTAGAGTAGCAACAGTCAGGAGGCCTTCCTTCTCTCAAGTATGTATATCAATTGAAAGGAAAAGATTTGTATTTTACTTTTATACACACTGACTCTTTGATGCTGTGTTTATATTAGGGTACAAACTATGGTTATCCATGGTTATTCCAAGGGACTCCAGCATGCTGACATTCTGATTAAGGAAATTAAATCAAATGGTTAACTTCAAAGAACATCTGATTTTAAATAAAAATAGTAAGTCCCATTATAGTAAAATACGACTTATATGTATATGGATATAGATATATAGAGGGCTTAGCAGAAATCCCTTAACCATTGCTATAAATATGATTTCTTTGTGTGTGGTAAGGGAATTCATACTGTGGCTTCATACTCTGCTACCCTTCACTTGCATAAGGCAGAACTCGAACTGTGCAAGTAAAATTTATCCTTCTTTTCTCTTGACAGAGAAATGAACAGCACAGTGTAGCATATTGTTTTGATCCATAGTGGAAGCAGACCATTACAATGTAATCTACTGAAGGGATAACATCAATTTTTAAGTATGCTCTGGGTTTTTTGACTTCTTTTCTGGAAACCAGATATAATGCAGATGATTAGATATCTTAAATCCTCATCAGCACATCTATCTATGTGGCCTTTCCTTTCCCTTCCAGCAAAGTGCAAGGATTGGGAAGAAGAAATTTGATTGAACAGAGGGCTGAAACACCCTTCAGCACTGGGGATGAAGCAGCAGCTTCACAGCTGCCTCGGACCTCCCACGGCTGGAGTGACCTTGCTGGTGTTGCCGAATGGAGACATTCTCCTTCCACCACCTGCAAACCTCAGCCTCCCTTCAGGCTCTGAGAGCTCTCCCATGCTTCTCCACGCAGTTGTACTGTGGTGTCGGCTCCATCCCAGGCTGTCTGGGGCACTGAGGGAGTGTGGCAGGCCCCAGATGACTCCAAGGAGGCCAGTGAGCAGGTGGGCACAGCAGCTGGAGAGCAATCCCAGACAGCCGGCAGGTGGATGGAGCAGCAGGGGGGCAACACCAGACGGGCAGCAGGTGGAGAGGGCAGCAGGAGGGCAACACCACTTTGTACTCAACTTGACATTAATTACACTTGTTGGAATCCTGTGTGGCTCCTAAGACCTTTTTTTGGGTGTTAAATTACAAAATATATTTGTTTGGATTCTGGGTATAGCTTCCCCTAATGACTGAAGACTTGGGAGGTGATTGGAGAGGAGGGGGAAGAAAGAAAGCTTTCTCCGACCCTTAAGCTAGGAAATCTGACCGGACTTTGTGGGCAGGATGAGCTGACAATTTGTTAATTTGCCTCTGACCATCTATGTGTCCAGGAAAAGCCCTTAGAGGCATTATATGTTGCTGGCTATCTCAATGGCTCTATTGTGTGGAGTTCTGCATCGTGATGTTTGCTGAGGTACCCAGATGTTTATAATTAATTGAGTCTGATTACTTCTAATTACTCCTTCCTATCTGCATTATCTTGCATTTGTCAACTTCATATGTAAGTAGCCCTGCTGCCTATTTAGTTTAGTTTTCTAAGGTCCCTTTGGACATTCTTAACCTTCTCTAGTGATGACTAATCTAAATAATTGTGCTCTGTGTAATTTTTTCCCACCCTTTTCCCCAGAACATTAATAAGGAACACAGAGTCTTGTCCAAGTACAGAAACATGAAGAATCCCATTAAATCCTGTCATGATGAAAACTGACCTTTATCCATCCATCCTTCCTTCCTTCCTTCCCCACTAACTTATTTCTAGTTCCTGGCAGTGCCTTAACCCTTCAGTCCTTACCATTTAAATTTCTCAAGTCTCTTGTAAGGCATTTTGTCAAAGGCTTTTTCAAAGCCCAAGTAAATCATATCTTTAGCAACGACATTATTGCTATACTCAAATCTGTTAGCTGAGAGGGATGGATTTTTCTTTCTAGAAGACTATTTCCTGCAAAATATCTTGCTCAACTATCTGTTCTGTAATTTCAATTACTTTTAATTGCTTCCTGATAATTTTCCTGATCTGCATTAAAACACAGTATGCAACTCAGAGATTTTTTGAACTGCCTCCTTGACAGTCCTCCTAAAACCTGATCTACGGTTCAGGCAAACTTCTTCCTCTCCAGTCCCACTCCTTGAAACCTTCTGTTGACAAAACTACATTTCAAATAGTGGTTTTAGGCTCTTCTGTTTGTTTCTCTTTCTAGAAGAAAGTCAGAAATTTAAAAGAAATTTATACACTTCAAAATATTCCCTGGTGACAGCTACAGCTATCTGCTGGTAGAACAACCTGATGTATGTTATGTATGAAGAAATGATAACACAAGGCCCAGACTCAAAATTATTTCACTCTTCTTGGTATCCTTTATTGCTTACACATGAGTTTCCAGCATTGGCTCTACATTTCTCCTCGGCAAAGTTAAGAAACAGAGAAGAGTGCCTTCACATCATGTGCTGCTGACTGCTTCCAAGGTCACATCCCTTCATTTCGTGGCTTTCAGTCCACATGCTAGAGCCCACTGAAATATACACAGCTTCTTGAATGGGACTTTGTCAATGGTCAGGCTGAGGCAAGATTTCCTTAGATAGCAGAATAAACAGGGAAAACTGCTGGGATACAGGCACAGTAGAGGAAATTGTATTCTCTCTACCCTGAAAGGGAGATGAATTCTGCCTGTCCACGTCCCTCTTCCTCTCCAGTGACCAAAAGCAGGGTCTTGAACAGGAGGTAATAAGGGGAGGGGAACCTACAGGAGCTCTCAGAAAGGTCAGACCATGAAAGGCTCGTAGCTTCCCTTTCCTAATCTTGCTTTCCTTCTGGCCTTGGTCACAGTTGTTAAGGTGTAAATTAGACAATGCATTGCACTGCTGTCTTCCTAAAAGTTGGAGAACTTGTAGGAATAAAAAAAGAATAACCATCATGATGGTTCCATCTGAACCTTTGCTCCTTTCACTGAAGGTGGTCCATTTGCCTTTATCTTAGAGGGGAAGATTTTGACCTGAAGAACTGCATTTTTTCCATTTGTCTTTTGCAAAAGCTATGCTGCATTTTTTAGTGCTTACACATGCACACACATACCACTCAATATTTTATTAAGAGCTGTCATCCCTTTCTTTCTGAAATAATTTGTAAAAGGCAGGTCTCATTGTTTTGCTCAGATTTCATTTGTGTGCAATAGATGGACGTATCCAATTTTCTAAAACAGCACATCCTTTTAATTAAGGCCATTAAAAATGAAACCTGAAGTGCAGCTGGTGTTGCTTGGCAGGATATGTAGGAGGAACCTCTGTGTGTTCTTTCGTGGCTGGTACAATACGAACATGACTCACTTAACATTTCCAAAGTATTTTCTTCCAAAGGTTTCAAAAGCTTTACCAACTAGTTAAGCCTTGCAGTTCTATCTGTAAGAAGTTAGATCATGCCAATGCAACTGTTCAGCAGTTTCGATGTAAATACAGCATCATATTTTAGGTTATCAAATAAGTCTGTATTCCTTAAAAATTACAAAACCGGTAGAGCTAAGTGCTTGGAAAAGGTACATATTTGACAGGGAAAGTGTACAGAAGTAGAGATGGCTCCTCACAGGAATAATACAGTTACAGATACCAAAATTTTAGCCTTTCAATAGATTTTGCACATCCGTGGATCTGCTACATATCCCTACATCCATGAACAGATTGTTTTATTCTTCCTGTTCCTGTTTGTAAGAGGACTGATCATACGAGGCACCTTGACCCATTTCATTAGGCAAGCAGTCCTCAGAGATATCAGAAAATCACCTAAATGCCTTGACATTGACTACTAGTCTGGACTTGCTATTTCTAGTGTCTCACTGATAAGGAAGACAAATCTAAAACCCCCAGTAATGCTTCTGATATTACACTGCAATTTTTTCCTCCTGCAGATGGGATAAAATGGGTCACTAGTAGTGCTTAGGAGCCAAAATGATGCATTTAATTGTAAATAATCCAAGCACTAGTTGAAAGTTGTACAAAATCAAGCACGTTCCTAGTGCCAAAATTAGCAATTGTGCTTGAACCCCTTGTTTCTGACCATGCTGGCAGGAGGTTTTTTTGTATTTGGATCTGCTTTGGGGTTTGCAGCCAGCGTGTTCAGCAGTCTCCACAGCTCTTCCCCCCTACATTTGGGCTAATAGTGAGTCTGTGAAGCACATGTGCAGAGGTGGGAGCGCAAAGCAGGAAGGTCAAGGCTTGTTCACCTGCAACCTGCAGGGGTTCCTCAGTAAAGTTAATTTACAAAGGCTCTGTACTTAGGGCCCCCATCCCTCTAAGCCTTGATGGGGCATTTGATTAATGGTTCTGGAAGTGAAACACGAGGAGTGCCCCCTTGGTTTTGAAGGTCACAGGTAAATCCTGGCCTTATTCTGACTCAAATAATGCATTTATCTAAATGCCACATCTAAGTCATAACCACTCATCAAAGAGGTGATTGGGCAATGCAGCAATTTCTGTTGGAACATAGAGCACCATGTGATAAATTGCATCTGCAAGATTTGTTTCGTATGTCAGGCACACATTACTTCTAAATCAAATGCTAAAACATGCCTTATTTAGTCAAAAGTAAGCAGAATGCTGTAATTTATAATCGTCTTGATGCACACTGCAGTGAAAATGAAAGCAGACTATTAAAATTTAATGCCTGTTTGGCAGAGTAGCATATTTCTGGCCACGTTTGATGCAGCATCATTTTCTCACACCATTGTGTATGCACAAAAAGTCAGCTTGTGTTTGCCAACGTTTGTGGAAACTAATTGAAAAAAATGATTTAGCTGTTAAAGGCTGACATCGGGCTGGAAAATTATTGTCAGCAGATACTGATGGCAGTGTCTCCTTTCTCCTCCTTTCACCCCCATCCACTTGCTTCTAACAATTGTCTGTTGTTCTTCAGCACAGCTCCCCACAGTACAGTTGCTAGCAAATATTCATTGGGGTGTCATCTCTGTTTAAAGTCTCGTCCTACACACCTATTCATCTGTGCTAAGTGAACAACAGCATCAGCTCAAATTAAGCTGGCATGAAAACAGCCACTGTTAATAATTCCTGATGTGATTCAGCTCAGCTTTGGGTAACAGGTGAAGATGTTTCATAACGGAGGCAATTACAGCCCTGTGAGCTCTCCCCGGCTGCCTGTTCCACCAGAGGAGCAGGGTGCGGTGGCTGATGGGGTGTGCAGCAGGGCCAGCCCAGCCGCCATCGGACACGCGGGTTGTGTACCACACCATGGGTTGTGTGTCACACCGTGGGTTATGTGCCACACCGTGGGTTGTGTGCCGCACCGTGGGTTGTGTGCCATACTGTGGGTTGTGTGTCACACTGTGGGTTGTGTGTCACATTGCGGGTTGTGTACCACACCATGGGTTGTGTGCTGCACCGTGGGTTATGTGCCACACCGTGGGTTGTGTGCCGCACCGTGGGTTGTGTGCCATACTGTGGGTTGTGTGTCACACTGTGGGTTGTGTGTCACATTGCGGGTTGTGTACCACACCATGGGTTGTGTGCTGCACCGTGGGTTATGTGCCACACCGTGGGTTGTGTGCCACATCGCGGGTTGTGTGCCACACCGTGGGTTGTGTACCACACCGTGGGTTGTGTGCCATGCCGGGGTTGTGTGCCACGTCACGGATTGTGTGCCACACTGTGGGTTATGTGCCTTGCCGCGTGGGCTGTCTCGCCAGGGTGTGGCGATCAGCACGCAGAACGTGTGACAAGGCCCAGGTGACAGGGTGGAAGTCAGCACACTTCATCTGACTTCACCGCAGACCTCTCCCAGCAGATAAAATCCTTCGTGACCACCGTTCCTTTGGCTGAATCGCAAATTTGGGTGATGACCTGTGTGCGCGCATTGGTGCCATGTGTGCTGTATATATGCAACTAAAAATAAGATTACAGGAAGTTCAGAGTTCTATTTCACAAACAAGAACAAAATCCCATTTGCAAAATAGTAACCATTGGTGAACTTCTGAGACGATAATCAGGTCTGATAAAGAAATAACTGTTTAACATCTGCTCATTAAGATGCAGCTGAAGGAGTAATATGGGTAGAAATTAATAACTAGCAAAATACAAATGAAGCCTGTAATTTCATGTGTGAAATGTTACACCACTGTGATGGATTTTTAGCTTTTTTTTTTTTAATTAAAGAACAATGTACTTCCATCTACTGAATCTCTATTGTTCTATTATTTAAGTTATCTTTCATGTCAGTGCCACATGGTTTGAAGTATATTAAAACATAGTCATATACTTAATTGTGTGGATTTGCAGATGGTTCATTTCCAGCCAAATATTTTTTTCCTTAGATCTCAGAGGAAAATATCTAGCAGCCTAAATTGAATTTTTATACATTATGATTTCCAGAAATGTACTTCTTAATGGTTTCTGATGTGCCTAAAGGCATGAATCTTGAACTACTTTCTTAGAAATGTGTTAGGGGAAAAACTGTAAAATGTGCTGTAGTTTGGTTTTATTCGGGGATTTTTTTGGTATTTTTTTATTTGTTTTTTTGCTTTTTTTGTCCCGATACAAACAGCGAATTTCAATTTTGTGTGTTAACCTACTTTTATTGTATTGCTGTAGTGCGTTCTTGAGCACTTGTAATAATGAAAATGTAACAATGTATACTTCAAAAGTGCTTGATAACAATTCCACCCTATCTGCAAAATGTGTAGTGTATATTGATTTCCAGAAACAAAAGGCACATCTGTTTCCTTTTCAAGGAACAAACCTAGTTCCTTTGAAATACTTGAAGTTTATCTCTTACAGAAGGTAGTGCTGAGATTGACCTATTTCCATATTCCATTTTTTTTTTTTCCAAATGTGACATTGAAGGATTCTCCTTTCAATTAAGGGAAAATATTTTTGCAATTATTTTTAAGTGCCTGAAAGATTAAATTGGTTGTGAGCTTGTATCCATATTCAAATTCTAATCTCCCCAGCGAGTAATTGTTTTATTCAGTCCTGACAATGCTTTATCTATTGTCATCTCTGACTGTGTTCTGCATACGGTCTCTTCCCCTGACAATTACTGCTGTTCCTTATCCCCGCAGCCTTTAAAAGCTCTGTGTAACATTAGCCTATCTAGCCTAGTGAAAATGTCTTTACAGATTAGTGTAATGTTAATACTGCTGGCTCCCTGCTTTTGACCTGAAGTGGAATATATTGCAGTGCTGGAGCAGATGGAATCAGGGCTTCATCGGGAAGCGGAGATTGCTTGGCCGCCTGCCAAAAGCGCGGTGCTGGCGGCGGCCGCCAGAGCCCCTCCGCCGGGAAAGGGAGCGGCAGCGGCAGGGGCAGCGGCAGCGGGGGGAGCGCGGGCGCAGCTCCGAGATGGAGCCACTCTCTGCCCTTGCACTGCTGGCTGGGGGGCGAGTGGAAGCGTCACCTAAATTTGCTTTGGATAAAAATGCGTTTAAGATTGCTCCCCCACAAATGCAGCGTTCTAAGAGGAAGATGAGCCTTTCTGTGCAAGTGGTAGCCCCTCTGATCTAGGGGTTTGTGTTTTGGTGGGAGCTTCTGCATTTTTTTTTTTTTTTTTTTTAAGTGGAAGTTGTGAGGCAAAAATATAGAACATGGAAAATGAAGTTGTGAACTGCTAATAACCTTCTTGATGGATGTAGATTGGGTTATAAGGACAATTCAGTGTATTGTTCCTATTGCTTTTAGTGAATCAAATATACTTCTTTTCCTTTGTTTTCACTTTGTTGTTTTCTTAAGGTTTTTTTGGGTGGGGAATTACCAAAATATTTTAATGTCCCAGTGAAAATTATTTCCCTAAAGTATTTGCTGTTATGCTTCTTGTGAAGCCCACATGTTACTAAAAAATAGAAATGGTTGAAGGATTAGGATGCACAACTCTTCTTCTGCCCATCATATGTAGTTCAGAGTTTAAATATATTAATCACAACACTTGCCCTCTACTACTATTACACCAAACAAACCTTTCACTGAACATCCCTATTAAATATGTCCCACTGGATTTCTACCTTTTTTCCCCTTCTGCAATCATATTTTTCTCTCAAGTGCTGCATTTCCCTAGCAGTAAAACATATGCTGTTTTCTGCCTAAGTAGAGGGATAATGTAAGCTGTGATGTGGAGAGTATTTTTTCTTATCATTTGCTTTTTGAGGGTGTAGTTATAGTAACATATATGTGCTTTTATCTGTGATAAGAACTACCATCTGGTAGCTAAATGTGCACAGCTTATTGCTTGAAGTGCTTATACACATTGTGAAAACACACAGCTTTTGTGTATGTTAGGATACTGCCTATATGTATTATTAATAAACCCACATATTAGCTATTTGAATATGTTAAATGATTGTAAAATAGAACAGTGATTCCAGACAAGAAGGATTAGGCCTGGCACAATGCCAGATGTGTATTTATTCCAGCAGTACTACTGTGACCTTTTAATATCATATTGTTTGCAACCTCTTCCAGACAATAATTGTTTGAGGGGGAAAACAGAGCCACTTTGACAAAGGAAAAGGCCTTTGTTATACTCAAAGAGCTGAAGCTTTCATCCTTGGTATACCAATTCACAAAGATGTGTGCTGAATGTGTGCAAGCAGCAAGAGAGACAGAACATATAAATTTGAGTTACTTTGACCTTTAATCCAGAAGACCAAGAAGAGAAATGCACTAGGAAGGCTGGTTTGTTGCTGTCTGGAGACTGATAAGCTGTAATAAAGGTGCACTCCGTTGCAATTCATCTAAAGCTTCCATTGCTATCATCCTCTTTTTTCGATTTTTGTTACCTCAAGTACTTATCTAAATCCCTTTCAATGCCAGCTTGAATGCACTTTGTATTCTCTCCAACTGTGACTGGTGCTGTCTGTGTGTGTCAGTGTGCTTCAGCATACACTCTTTCCCCTTGTTTGACAAGAGCCAGTGCCAACACCTAATTAAGGATAAGCCGTGGAGCTCTCGGCTCTATCTTTGTCAACAGCTATGTTCCCAGCTTTCTGCTTAGTTGAGCTTTTATGACAAGAGCAACATTTCGGGTTCAGATGACCTCTGGCTTCCCAGTTCCCTGTGTGAGAACCCAGTGCAACTTAACACAGTGGATGATTTTAGAGGCATTTATGGTCATGAAATCCACAAATCCCTTCTGCCTCTGTCTAAAGTACACACACATTTGTACATAGATCTGTCTCTGCACATCTATATAAATGGATATGAATGCACACCTATAACTGAACATAAATTGGACATCTTCCAGATTCCCTTTTGTCTGGCTTACTCTCGCAAACTGTTTCCTAGGAGATGATCAGAGGGGTTGGGACAGGATTCTTCTTTTGCAAACACTGTATCTAAAAAAAAAAAAAAAACCCTCATCTAGCAGAACAGAAACCCCTTATTTCAGAGTCCGGTTCAGTTGTTTCAAGCATTTTGTCTCCATAATACAGATGAATTTAGGTCACTAAACAAGAAACTCTTTCAAAGGGTTAAGCATTTGATAAGCTTGAAAATCAGATTAACATGACTGATAGGTGACTACCAGACAGCCAATTAAATGAGTACATGAAATAATTTTGTAGGGAGATTTAGGTATATGTCTGTCTGCATAACCAAGTTAAATTACTTCAGGGAGCAGATTTAATTTTCTTTTTGTTTTTTTTTTTTTTTTTCCCCTGTGGCCAAATCCTTGCATCCAAATTCTGATCTGAATTTTATGTAAGCCTGCATAGCTTGCCAGGCACATAACAACATTGCAGTGGAGGTGCACTGGTACAGCTAAGAAGAGATTTTGATTTACTGGTCAGTAAATCAAGAAAAAGTAAAAATTATGCAAACTTCTAAAAGAAAATCCTAGTTACATAATGAAGACCTCCTTTACTATTAAATGCATACATAACTGAAGGCAAAAGGAGTGATTACTGGCTTCAGTGTTTGAGTTCCTGCTTCTTGTGCCGTTAATGTGACAAGAGGAATTTCAGTGTGAATTCCTATCAGCATTGCCTGAATTTTAAGTCTGATAATTGTAACTGAAAATCTCACCTGTAGAGACAAGGGTCATCTGAAAAATTGCTGAGGACATTTAAGCAGTTAATAGAAACTGGAGAGTCCTTCCCACTATTCTTTACCATTTGGCTAGCTCCTAATTTTGGGTGCAAGTTGTTTCGGGTCAATTTCCCTTGCAACTATGAGTTTACTTCGAGTTCTGCCAGTGTCAGTAGCCTCTGAGCTGCTTTGGTTTTAAGATCTGGTCACTCCCACTTTTGTACACCACCCTTACTTTGTCATTACATTGTGAAGGAAGCCAATTCTCTGTGCCACTCACACCTGCCTTCATTAAATGGGTTTGCATTTGTGTTGAACTGCTGCATAGCTGACTTTCTGGGACACTAGAGCAAAAAAGACAAGAATATTTTATTTACATTCTTTACCAACAGCGAGTAAAATAGAGAAAATAGCTGTATTTTATAAAGTGCATAAAGATATTGTCTTATATTTGATGTACACTATGATAAAACTAGCCTAAACAATTTTAATTGCTTAGGTGTGACAGTGAGTAGTTTGCATTTCACAGTATTATTCTCTGCAGTAAAAACAATATCTCCTGAGGAATAAATATATGGAAAAGCTGTTTAGAAACTGGAGTAAAGAAAAGGTGTGTTTTACTCATTATCTTAATCTTGCATTTATTTGTTTATTTATTTTATGTCAAGCAGCTCCCCAGTCAAAGCAGATGGAAGCTGAAAGTTAAAACCTGGCAGTGAAAGAGGCTGTAATGGGCCCACATGTGCTTTGTGTGCTCCAGAGGAAAAAAATGGATTTGATTTAGCTGGTTATGAGCCTTGGAAAACCACTCTTCATGTCAGCTCAGTACTTTTAACAATTATAGTAAAATTAGTTTCAATTATGTTAAATTCTGGAACTAACATAGTTGAATTTCACATTTTCTCTGGCAGACTATGTGGTACCTATGTGTTTTGAGTTTTAAAAAAAGTTGCAAACAAATGAGATTACATTGTGCTATTTGAGAAACAATAGTGTAGACACATTACAAGAAGTTAATTTTATTCATTACAATTACAATTACATTGCAATTATGAGAAAAACTCAGCTGGTGATCATCTTTGGTCCCACAAGACTAAATGATGTAACCTTTTACTGTGTTGCTGCTTTCTGAAACAGTAAGTACATGCATCCTGATGCCACACACTAAAAATACTGACAATTTTTATGCCCTGCTCTGGCGACTGTCTGCCAGGATTACTGCAGCAGACAGTTGTGTATTACAAGAAGCAGCCACTTCATCTATTTTCTCACAATGCAAACAGGCGCTTGTAAATTGACCTTGGATTCTAATGCAACTGAAGTGTGCAGATTATAAAGATCCCAAAGTATATGTCTATATTAGCAGCTTTAAGCAGAACTGGCTTGAGTATTTCACACAAGTATTTAAATCTGAATTATCTCACCCCTGCCCCCCACTGCATTTCATCATAAAAGACATGTAAAGAACTCAGCTGCAATTTCCTTTCTTCACTGTTTCAGTTCAGCTACTGCAAGAAAATTGCTAGTATGAATACGGCCACCGACTTGTGATGAGACCTCTATTGCTTCTTGTTCAAGACATTTATAAAAGCTATTTTAAAGGCTTTGGAAAATGTTACCCAAGGAGATGACAGACTTATCAGCTTTTCTGTGAATGCTCATAAAGGTGACCACAGAGAAAGAAAGAAAATGTGTGGTTTGAGGTTTACACACAGCCTTAACTTTGTGGCATTTCTGTACGCTCTCTCTGTACAGACAACGGGTGTCTGGGAGTGTACACTCAGAACAGGGCCATCTGAGAGGTTCCAACTCTGGTCATTCCCATTTCAGTGAAGATACAGAAGGAAAAATACACAAACATTATTACTACAAGAAGTGGTAAACCATATTAGCAATAAACCACTAGCAGCACTAAATATGGGATCAGGACATAAGCTATTTTTTGGCTGTAGGAAGCTGTAGTGGGTAGTTATACATGTCTGTGTATGTGTGCCTTGGGTACACATACGTGCTCATCATGTTTTTGGAAACTGGCATTCTTACTTTGCCTAGCACAGCACATGTGCGTGCTGGAACTGCTCCAGATTTCCCTTGTCCCTGGGGTTTCCTTTGTAGTTAACTTAAATAACAACAAATACGCCTGCCAAATTTTGCTTTGGAGCTTGGCTGCTTCTTGGTCTACTCTCTGCAGGACCTCCTTTGTCCCTGTCACTATTTTCCTGTGCTCCAGAGGGGCATTCACAACCCATTCCACATCCAGGACTGGTGCCAGAAGGATCCACCTGCTCTGCTTGTTGACAGACCAAATATCTCTGCTTTCTTTAGGGACTTCCTAAACTTGACCACAAGAGAGAACAAATGAAAGCTTGGCCCTTGAATGCAAGGTGTAGGTGCCACTGCCTTGTTTACAAGGTGCTAGGAGGTGTTTGTACACTAATTCACCGTGGCTGACAGAACGAGACTGGGAGGGATTGTGGCAGACAGAGTTTACTTGAGTAGCTGATAGGAGCGTTTGTGTTTGCAGTTGTCAGGCCTTGTCATCTCTGCAGCCGTGTTTGCTGCCTGGGAGTTGTGTAGGGATCAGCTCTGCTGTTTTCAATCACATGGCACCTTTCCCCTCAGTCTTTGTCCCTCTCCAAACTCTCCTCCTCCATCTGTCTGTGCTTTTAGGCTAGATTTTGGTCAACTGAAGTGGCAAATAAGCCCTTTGGATGATTTATATGACAGCGTGCAAAGAGGGCTGTGACTTAGAGATTACTTATGTACCAGCTATTGCTCCTCAGAAGTACTTGGAAGTACTCTGTTGGAAACTGAAAAGCAAGGAGTAATAAGAAACAAATGTCATGTGGGGTGTCAGCTTCTGGTTTTCATAACTTCTGTGGAGGAGTACAGTGAATACAAATTGTACCTGATTTACTGGTATCTAGTTTTCTTTTGGTAAAATGTGTATGTGCTTTACAAATACCAGTGTGAATTTAAAAGTTCTGGTATGACCATAAAAAGAAGTTGTTCCAGCCCTGAATGTGTTTTTCCTGTATTTTGTGCAAGAAAGGGGGCCAAGTGTATGTCTGAAGTTCCAGTTCTACCACTCTTTCTCATTTTAATCACTGGGCTCAGGAGGCAAAGATGCCAGCATGACCCTTAGAGCATTTTAACTGATAACAGTGGCTCCAAGGATGTAGGACAAGTCTCCAGAGAAGTCCAGCAAATGTTATTAAATTTCTTCAAATAACAGTCAATCTAACTTGCTTCAGCTTGTGTATGTTTTGGCAGTGCCTTTCTAGAAATGCACTAGCACCTAGAGAATACCTCATATCCCAAACCCTTTTCTAATTAAGGTTAAATGCATTCTCTGGTTCTTAAGTACGCGTAACTCTTTTTAAAGGAATAATGTGTAAAATTTCCCTTAGAAGACAAAATGATAAGCTTGCTTTTGCTTAGGGGGGAAAAAAATAACAGCATCTCATTATGGTAACTTGGTCAGAGACATGTAAGTTAGTTTCAGCTATACAAGAATCTGATGTCAGCCTGGTAATTACTAGGCAGAGTCAATAATACCTCTCCTCAGTATAATTGCAAATCCAGTACAACCATGACCAGAACTAAATTGCTTGAGAGCAATCAATAGAAATCTCGGGATTGCATTCCCTGGTGTACACATCAGATATAAAAAGGAAAACTGTCCATCCAAGCAAAAGGTCAACTTTACAAATAAAAACTGCAACATAAGGCTGGAAGAAATCTGTCCACACGGAAGCCTCTTGGTTAACTCTGGCCATAGGTGTCAGACCTAAATGGGAAGATGCATGCTTTGAAGGTGTTAGGCTATATCCACATGAACAGAAATTTGATGCAACTGGACTGGAGAAATAGATTAATGTAGTTGATGCCGAGTTCCTAATATTTGTTCCCTATGTGGTTTGTGGTTTTTAGTCAGACTAAATTCAGTCTGTTTTCTCAAACCCAAGATCTCATCACATGTGGCTCAAAGCTGTCCAAAACATCAATCTTTGCCTCGGATTTCTGTGTCCCTGCAACAGGCTGGATGTCATTAGATTTGCACCTGGACTGGAATTTCTGGCTCAGCATTCTCTAAGGAAGGTGGTCCAAGTATACCAAAACCCTCTGTGAGGACCAGAGCAAAACATGGTAAGTGGGGAAGATCAAGGGATTAATTTTAAAACCTCACTGTTCCTTGAACTATAATAGTATTACAGATGCAGTCAAAGATTTTCTCTAGAAACCCTAATTGTTATTTTCCTAGATTCTACGGCCTCATCATTCTGTTTTTTCCTTTCTCAGTCACATTTGTTTGTACATAAATCCATGAATAAGCACATTGCCTTTAGTGCCATGCAATTCTTACAATTTTTCCTAAGAATATTAAACAAAGAGATATCTAATGATTTAGTAAATGCAAGGTTAAACTTTACTTATTATTGTGATCAGAGTCTCAGAGGAAATGGGTGAGTTTGGTGCTCATGTTGTTGTGCTCTTTTTAAAAAGAAAAAATATTTTTCTGTATAATCTTCAGGAATTGAATAAAAGCTTTAAAAAGTGCTGAAGCTTAGTCCCTTGAAACTCTCAGAAGAATTTCTGGGCACCAGAACTGTGAGAGCCCAAATTCTCACTTAAAATTTTCAAAAACTCTATGAAAAACAAGCTAATAGCCTCTGAATTCCTTTTGAATCCTGCCCCTGGTGGCTGATGGTTCCTGAGGACTGGACTGTTAAATTATTATTTTTTTTAATATATTGTCATTATGTTACCCAAATATTTGTATTTTGGATTGAGTGAAGTGGCAAGTGTTATGCATTCTGTCTGCTACTACATCTCCTTTGGAAGGCTTTTACTGCAATGGATTCGCTTTCTAAACTGACTGGAGTTTTGTGACAAATGTGCTTTAGCATAAATTGCTAGTTTTCTCACTACATCAAATTATGCTGCCCATACTGGACACAACACAAAATAAAAACCTGCACAAAGCTGTAGTGTGGGAAACATCAATAATATTTTTGCTTAGATACTTCAGACAGAAAATGTTTTCTTTCCAGTGCAAGTCTATGTTTCATTTGATGTGTCTTTTGTTACAAGTTTATGGGCCAAAAATTTTCAACAGGTGACAGATTTAATTTTGAGTTTTTTTAGACACTTTGGGAACCCCATAATGGTAGAAAAAAGTATTTGCCCCATAAGAAAGCTTTTGTAGAAGCCAGTATTAAAGTCTACTCATCTCTTTACACAAAAAAATAAAAAAGTGACAGGCATTGCATTTACATTATGGTATGGATTAAAATACTCCAGGCAGAATAGCATAAAAAGGCTGTTAAATAGCTGATAATTTCATCGTGTTGGAACCAAGAGTGGAACTACAGCGCCGTTGCATTTTTACTGTAATGCTACGAACATTTTCAATTATCATGCTTAACCTTGCTAAGGATCTCAAATGAACACTATCAGTACAGTGTGGCAGGAGTAGCACAATAGCAGCCCACTATTCTCTTGCTTTCTCCCCCTCCCCTTCTTCCTCCTTGCTACCAGAAGGGAAATGTGTGGACTCTTGCCCACACCACACTTCTAAATTTCTCGAGCAATTGTTTCCTGTAGGTTAATTTGTAATTCTGAATCTCAAGCAGAAGGAAATGGGAGCACGTTCCTCCCCGAGGCCATTTACAGATCTGGAGTTTTTAACATAATCTAAAGCAGAGGCTGAGGAACCGAGGCACACACAAGGAAAGGGAGGCAGGCAACGGCAAAGGTGACCCCAGAGCATTTCCTCCAAAAAGGCTTTTCTTTGTGTACCAAAAAACTTGCCTTAACCGATGCTGATGTCTTCCTTGCTCTTTCATCTCATGCAAACAGGCCCATGTAAAAAAGCTGTGGGGTGAATGTGTACACGCCGTGTAGGCACACACACGGGGCTGCGTTTCAAGGGGGCTGCTGTGTGACTGCCTCCTTTGTTTGCCCACGGTTGCTCTGGTGATGACAATTTCCTTACAGAAAGAGAGAGTAAAACAAATAAACAACTTCCACCAACACTGATGCTGTTCTTCATACTGTCCAAACAGGGCAGCTGGAGATGTGAGCTTTTAAGGTTATTTAGAAATGAAAAGCAGCAGATAGGCAGATTTCAAGGGAGAGTTAGAAAATATAACCAGTCATCTGAACACTGATGCCTTGCTACTATTAAAAGACCTTTCAGTGCTTATATACAACTCTGTTCTCTAAATGCCATTTAAAATCTGCCATTCCGTGAGGACATTCCCCATCTTCACTTTCCTCTACCTTTTGGGGTTATTCAGAATAATTTAAACAAATTTATCAATATCTATATTTTCTTTTGTTCTACTTTAGTAGTGAGGATTTCTGCTCACCTTGGACTGAGCAGCCCACAATAAAAGAGGCATAAAAATGGAACAAAGACTAAAGGGACCCAGAAGAAAAAAGATTTGAAAAGGAGGCTCATAATTCAGGTGTTTGCGGAAAGCTTTCTGGAAGGGAGCTTCCGAAAAGGCGGCACTGTTCTCTTCCACTTCACAGAATGGAGAGAAGTCTCCAGTGAAAATGAAAGAGAAGTCTGTGTATGTGATTATGACGAGCTTTTAATACAGCAGAGAAGACATAAACATTAAAGTAGAAAAGCTCTGGAGAATTTCTGTCTTTAACGATTTTCTCAGACCCCTGCTACCAGTTTTGATCACAATATTCCAGGGGTTTTGTGTGTTAAGGATCTTTTTGCCTCTGCTTGTAAATGAGAAGTTAGAATCCCTGATGGCGAGTATGATTTCAGGTCTCCTGCCTCAAGGTTACCCCTTCAGTTCTGCCAAAGGTCAGCATTTTAGGGCTTTTAGGGCTGTGCCCTCAGCACACTGGAAAATTAATGCTGTGTGAGAAGGCAAAAGGCAGGAAATCGAGTTGTGTTGTATCATTTCACCTGTGGGTTCTTATGCTTTGATCTAGAGTGTCTGTAACTAAATGACAAGTGCATAGTCTCCTGAAAATTGCCAAAAAGTCAATTGAGGAGACCGGGATGTTTAGAAAAAAAATATCTGTAATATTATCTCAGGGACTCCAGACAAAATTTTCTTTCCTTATAATTTGGCAAGGATTGGTGTTGATTTTTGATTGCTAAGTTTATTTCCATTTGAAACTTTGGGGAGCATTGTTAAATAAATGTTTAATATTACTGTGGACTCTGGAGTGTCCTTGTTTCAGAGGTGTTAAATTCCCAGCCAATCTATTTCAGTGCAGGGAGGAGACGAGCTTCTCTGTTCTCTGCCCAAGGCATATTAACTCCTGCCAAAATCTCTTCCCTCAGACAAGAATGTCAAAGCTCATCCTGTAAGCATTCATAAGGCAAGAGAGGAAAGCATGAAACAAATGGACATCAAATTAGGAGGGATTTCCAGGTGCTGTAGACGAAAGGAGAGAGCCTTCCCAGGAATGACCACCAAGAATTGCTCTGTGCTCTTCTTGATCAATTTGCCATGGCACCACAATAGTACAGAAAACACCTGAAATCCTGTATTTTCCATCTATAATGGGGATTTCACTGGTCAAGAAGAAAATTTAGCTGTGTTAAGAGGACACTAAGGTTGCCCCTGACCACATCCTGATGCTTGAAAACAGCGGGATGTTTGAAAAAGGTCAGGAACCTGGAATAAAGGGACATGTGCTAGAATCAGGAGATTATATTTGGCTGAAGTTTGGTCATCTGCTTAAGGTGGAGAAGGAAATCTCCTACAGGAATGAGAGAATCTGGGACATTTTTATCTCAATTGTTTTTCACAGATCTGTTTTCCAATTAGAAATATTTAAGACTTCCAAGAGGTAGCTGGTATTCACTCTAGCAGCTGGACTAGAATCCTTCTGCAGGTCTCTAATTATTGTTGTTGATTTGCCAAGGAATTAACAGTTTATCTTGATTTGTCACGGAAATAGAAGAACTTACTGATTACAGACTACTGTCTGATAACTACAGTATATTTATGTCTAACTCCTATCTATTATGTTAACCTCTAAATATCTCAAGTGTTTGAGTCCAGTTTGGTGAGTTATAAGGCTCTTTCGTATTCAGATAAAATGTATATGTTGGCCAAGTGTTGGAAAAAGTATACTAGTAATCTAAGAAATTCAGAGAAGGTGTAGTTCAAACGTGAGATTTCTGTGTTGAGGTTAAATCTAATATGGCAGCCTTGTGAGCATATTCCTGCTTTCCTCCTCAGTTGTTTGTATTTTGCATGTCCTGTGTACAGATGATTTTGTGGTGCTGACCTTCACAGAGGGAGTGCTGGTGTGCCCTCCTGGCTGGAGTGGCACTGGCCACGGGTGCAAGTGACCATGGCCTTCAGGCTGGATCTGAGACTCCCTCCTGTTTGGCACAAGTGGACTCTACCCTCAGGTTGGAGTATTAACTGCTTAGCCTTGCAATGCAATCCAAAAGGGAGGGGGAAAAGCAGCAGATACAGCTGGTCAGTGCCAAGCCGACTGCATTCACAATCTCCTCCTAATGCACTTAGAGCTTTCCAGGGCAGCTTTTCAGATTATCTAATGAGCTTTTAGAGGGAGGGCTCTAATACAGAAATCTTGCACTTTGAGCAAAATGGCAGCTGTGTGAGGTCTTTGAAACATTTGGACCTATTCTTTATGACATCTGTACTCCATGGGCCAGAAACATTTATGCTGGAGGGGCCTGAAAATTGTTATGTGGAGCCAAGTACTGCACTATCCAAAAGTTTTTCTTTGTGTCTTATTGTCTATATTGGAGAGCTTATTTTAATGATAAATTTAGAGTTCTTCTGGTACTATCCACGGCCTTGAAATTCAGAAGTACTCTACTTTTCTGAGCTTTCTTGAGCTTTCTCACATGGTTGCTGAGATGGGTTTATATCTCAACAGAAGACTGTTTTTGCTTCATACACTTTACCAGACGATTTGTCTTTTCTCTTTATGCTTTCCATTAATTTTTCCCTGCTTGGAGTCTCCTTGCAATCTGACTTCAAGAACACTTCATGGGCTTGTTGTGGAAAGCATTCAACTCCCTCTGCTCAGCATGTTCACTCCACTTTACCTGCCCTGTAGTCTTGTTTATTGTTGTTTAACACTGATATTATATGGTACTTAGATTTTTCAGTTGTACTGGATTTTGAAAGCTGGCAGGATGAATTACTTGGTTTCCAGTCTTTAATGTTTATCTCCCTTTTGATCTCACCATCTGTTCCTCTTTGGCAGTGCAGGTAAATGACTTTTTTTTCAACTTCCTTTCATTTGCTCTGTTTCCTGCAGATACTTAGCTTGGATGTTTCCTTTCTCTCTCCAGATATCATCCAGAAGGTTTTGCTGGCATTTATAGAGGCTGATAAATCTGACTGAAATTTCCACACTACATTGTGTGTTTCAAGGTTTACTTAGAGAGGAGAAGGTAGGGATTTTTATTTTATTGTGCTTTATATTCACTATCACATCCTCATGGAGTACGATGACATATACAAACAGGATAGGTTTTTTTACCTTTCATTCAAGTTTATTCTTCCTAACTTCTTTCACCTGCCTTTAGTTCTCAGTGATAAACTTTGAGCACATTAGCAAGACACATGATCATTATTTTGGGAATCAATGTCTGTTTATTAAGAGTTCAGGTCTAGCATAGTTTAATCCCAGGCTCAGCTACAAGAGGCAATGCCTCACCTCAGATCAGTAGCCATGCAATGGAGTCTTGACCTTCAAAGAAGGTGCACAATGCTCTTTTCAATTTTTCTCACTTATGGCCAATCTCAGAGCCTTGTGGATTGCAAAGTCTTTAAGGGAGAGTCTCGGAACTTGGAGATCTGTAACACACTTCTGCATACTGTTGAAGCAACAGAAAACCAGGACAAAACACAGCATGTGGAAAGGAGAAGGCTTTTTTTCCCTCAATTTTTTTATCCATCACAGAAAGCCCAACTTTAAAAAACTACCCTGAATTTTGTTTTTGCAAACATTTGGAGGTATAAAATGCTATCTTTCAGAGTTGGTGATATTACCCTTCTATGGCCATTTACAATGTTCCCTCAGAGCAACTCTAATTCCATTATTTTTTAAAGTTGATATTGAAATCAAATGGGATCAGCTTGTGGTATGTTCCTTAACGAGTTACTGAAGGGCAGTTAAAGCTCTGCCCCGTGAAAGGATTAATCTGAATGAAAGCCAACCTGCTGTTCTCTTTTGTCATTCATCAACTGTCCTCAGATTCTCTTCTCAGTCAGACCTATGAAATAATTTGCCAGTTGTTGCAGTCTGTCAGCTACGCCCATTAACTAAAAGTCATTTCCATGCAACAGCTGTCCCTGTGTAGCTTCTGTGTAACAAGTCAGTTCTCTGTCCCCTTCCAAAATCATAACCCACAGACATTTGGCATTCTTCTTGTGAGTGCTTGTAAAGAGCCTGAGACCCAAACTGACACCAAGGCTGAGTGCCATTCTGGGAATCAAGGTCCTTCCTGGGGCTCTCTCCTGGATTTTCAGTTGCTCTGCACAGTTCATTAGGTGTTCAGAGATGTGTTGAATGGGCACAGTAGATTTTGTGTAATGGTTGGTAATTTTATTTGGTGTACAGCTAAAGAAAGTGGTTTGATTTCAGTTCTGTCGTACAAACATTTTTCCTTAACTATTGAAAATTAATTTTTAAGTTATGCCATAAGGGTTTTTACTAAGATCTTTTCCTTCTTTTTCAGCAATTTTTGGCAGCTCTTGTAACTTCATGCAAGATCACTAAATCTTTTTGACATCTTAGCAAGAGGTAGTCATTTTTTCTGACAAAACCCAGAGAAGATATACCAGATGCCTGGACTATTGGCACAGGTAGTAATTAAATGATGAATAGTTCCTTAGACATTGGGATTCCAGTGGTTTTGGTTTCCCGGGTACTGATAATTTCCTGATAATTACTGTCTTCAACCATTTTGCAAACAGCCACAGGCTATTCTAAGACAACTGGTCTTTAGATTGATCATATCTGGTCTTTAGATTGATTAATGCTTTTAGGATTTTTGCATTTGGCTGATATGTAGATTGGAGACTGTTCTCAAAAATATTAATCAGAGCACTTAGGTCTGTATTATGTGTAAAAACATTTCCCAACTTCAGTGTTGCCTGTTTGAGTCGAAAAAAAATGTCTGCTTTTATTTCCTCGAACTCAGACTAATGCCTCTGCTTGTTGATTTACCCAGTAATTTTACTACACTTTAATGTCTGTATGAAATTCTGCTGTAAGAGTGCAAAAAAGCAAAGGAAAACACAGATTCATTTTTTTTTTAATTTACTTTTAAGACTTGTTACTTATGTAAGAAAAGATAGACTTTGAAATCTTTGCTGATGTTCTGTTATGTCTTCTGTCATCAACTCCTGGAACACATTTTAGACTTGGATCTCAGTCTTGCATGAGGTGTGTTTCTCCTATTAATGTACTTTGGCAACTGAGGTAAAAATGAACACCTGAACCACTGCATGCTCTCATGTTTAGTTTTCTGCAGGTAGCCCTTGCCCTCCTGTGTTAGTTGTGCACTCACACCTCACAGCAAGAGCAGACTGGAGGGAGAGTGGTGTGCACTGGACACTCTTTCACTATTGAAAACCACTTTAAATCTCAGTCCTCTAATGACTTACACTAAACCAAAGCCAGAATCACCACATGGTATCTCTGAATTCACTGTATCACTTCAAAACACTGTTCCTACCAAAATTTGGTGACCTTGGTGAAAGGCCATAGCCATACATACTGCTGTGTGTTGCAATGTTTTGGGTTAGGAAATGAGTGAATGCATTTGTACATTCTCAGCTGGTTCAGATTTTCTGGATTTACTGCATTTGTGACTGCTGAGAATGAGCTCTAGTAAGCTGAATACATTTTAGTGTTTTTGTTTTATTGCAACACTTCTTTCACAGAAACTGGTGAAGGTGTCACTGCTTATGCAGTTGTGCTTATATAGCTGAGGGAGCAGAAGCGAGACAGAGGAGGGGGTGAGCAGATGAGGACAGTAACCTCTTAATCAACTTAAGCTGTAGCCACAACACATCTGACTGTGTCTTGAACAATTTTAATTAAGAAAAAAAAGAAATACAAATGTTGACATGGGGATGGCCAGGAGCCAGGGATGAAATTCTGGCCACACTGAGTATGCAACTGGAAGGAATTTCCTGGGTCAATAAATCCCATCCCATGTTTTTCCAGGAAAACATTCTTGAACTGATCTTGGTCCACATTAAAGTTTATTTGGTCTGTTGACCTGCTACCCTTGAAAGCCTAACATCCCATAAGACTTCACTGGGCTGTGATTTCATTTCAAGTGATGGTTCAACGGAGCTATAAATATACATGGAAAGTTTCTGATTAACCCTTCCAACCAATGCCTTCCCCACCACACACTCTGATGACATCCCATACACACTCAGGCTGGCATCCTACTTCTTAAAGACACACCTCCTCAAAGTGCTGCTCCATTTTATAGGGAAGCAGCAGACCAACTCTACAAGTTTCTGTAAGAGAGTTTTTTGCACAGTAGAAGTTTTGGCCCACTACAACCCCACAAGCTTTGAGGCTGAAGTGTCCGCTTTCCAGCTCTAATGTGATGTCAGGAAATGATTTCTTGTTCCTTCTTTCACACAGGCTCTACCTCCACCCATGCTCTTTCTTGGCGATCAGTTTTTTTCACAAAGCTAAAGGGCATCTCTGACTGCTATAAAGGAATTAGGAGATAACCTAGCCAACAGTATTGCAATTTTTTCAGTGGGCCATGTGCTAGTAGGGGTTGTTCTTTCTCCTATCTCTGTAGTCTTCTGATTTCTTTTTCAGACAGCTTATACTTACCTCACAGTTGTCCTAATTTCCCTGCCAGTCTTAGAGAAAACTTGTCATCTGGGCTCTGACCTTTGCTGTGTGTTCCAGCTTTCCTTTCAACACATGATTTTTTAAATTTGTTTCCTGATTTTGTCTTTTCTGTTCACTTCTGAAAAGCAGTGGAAAGAAAGACAAGCAAATGAGACCATTTGCCTGTCTGGCAAGGGAAATGGCATGATTTTAAAATGGTTGAGCTAAAGAAATAGGAAAACATTCAAAAAATTCTAATACTTGTTCAGATGTTTTTGTTTATTTTTGGAGCTGTGGAATATCCACGATTTTCAGAGTTTTGACCTTTATTTTGAAGAATGTCATAATTTTGCCAGCAAACTCAGCTGTCAATATTATCATTTCACACCTCTTTATAGAAGTTCATAACTGACCTATAAAATTACACATACCAAGCATATGTGGTCTCAATCAGGAAAAGATTTAATAATAAATACATAAATATAAATGTGTTTGTTTAAAAGTTATAAAGACACCAAAAAAACCCCAAAAGGAATTGATGATTTCAAATGCATTTTACAGTCCTGTAACCCAAAAGCAAGCCACACAAATTTTTTCTTCTTTCAAACTCAAAATGATTAACTTCTTTAATGTGGACTTATACAGTGCCTGTGGCCATTATGGCAAATAACCACATTATTGCATTTAGGAAATTAGCTACTGTGTGCTTGTGGTAATTTTGTCTCCATTAAAATAGCTCCCAAATTTTAAGCTGGCAGACTTATTACAGGAGACAGTTCTGCTTTTAGATACACACCACCTTTGTGCATTCATGTAGATTCACCAAAGGGTATTTGAAAGGTTCTTTGTCTGTGAGTTTTAATATTAAGTGGTTTTCTGCTGAAGGACTGAAGAAGGGAGAAGGGAAAGGGTCTAACTTTCAGAAGGCTGTATGTTTTAGAGGAAAACTTTGCTTTTAAAAATTTCTTGAATGATTGTCTTTGCATGATCCATAGCCATATTTAACTGTCAGAAGTTAATAGATATGAAAGTGTTATGGCATTTTAATTTCCAGACTGGAATATGTCAGATAAAATGTTACTGTGTAAAAGTGATTGTAACATTCACAGGAATTTTAATCTTCAACTCCTCACCTAGCCTCCTTTCATAAAACACTGGGACCACCCAGCTATCTTGTGCTTCTGAAAATTTGGCATAAAATTACTCCTTTTTTTTTTATGAAACACACATCTTTATTTAGTATTCTCCCAAAAGAGAGCTGAGTTTATTGAAAGTGCTCTGTGACAAAATCTGTATAAGAGGGGAGAGGGGCAGTGGGGTATATGGCAAACTGACAATATTTTATGCCATGATGATATTATGGGTGATAAACTCTCCCACTCCTTTTTTACTTACTAAATAATAACCTGATATAAAAGCAGACAAAAATAGCACTGACCTCTGGGCAAATTCATTGAAAGATCAGAGTTTTCTTCCAAAGAAAATAGAAGAAGGAACCTCTCCCTTTTTTTTTTTTTTTTTTTTTTTTTTTGGTGAGAAATTGTTCCCACTACGCAATCCAATCTATTGTTGTGTTTGGGCAAGGCTTCTCCAGGATATCTCTCAGTGACACGCTGTTCAGTCACCAGGTTCAACAGGTCAGTCTCTTGCTGGCCTTCTGCTGTCCTGCTTACATAGGCAGCCCTGAACAAGGTTAAACAGTAATGGTGCAGATCTCTATCATGTCTGTGTTGCTCCTACTTAGGAAACCACGACTTTAGCAGCTCAGAGTTTGTTTTAAACTTTTATTTTAAGGAGAGTGTGCGTGTGTGAGAAGTAATGTTGGCCAGGCCTTCAAGATTGCTGAATGCCTCAATGTTTCAGTTTGCAATGAAATCCTAACCCAACTATGCCTTCAGTGGTTTTCAGTTTGAGTGAAGAGAGTCCACACAGTTCAAGTCCTAAGGTTACATTAACAAGGCAATATGTTGGAAATGCAAAGACACAGTGTCTCTAAATCTATACTGATTCTGTGCTTGGAATACATGACTTTTGGGTGCCACGAAAATCTTTTCAGGGTCTTCCATACCAAAGTATTTCAGTTCTGTCTTTTAATGATTAACTGATTAATCCATTTAACATCATATTCATTGTCTTGCAGATGTGAATTAGCATACTTTCATGCTAGAGCTTCACAGGACATGCTAATAAATCTCAAAAAAATAATGAGTATAGATGTCATGGAAACCAGTCTGGAAAAAATATTCTTTATCCCACACCTTATGTTGTAAGACTGAGTAAATATTTGATAACCCAGAAAACATCTGTTTTTCCAGCATTCTCTTACCTTGGTTAAAGTGCAAAAATAACCCCTTTCTTTAAAATTTATAGGTTTATTTTTTTTGTTTTGCACAGTACCACAATATGAAATGAAGACTCATGAATGTCAGCCTTTCTATTAGACAAGTTCACACCTGCAATAACGAAATTCCAAATGCAGAGAAACCCACCTGATTTCAGATTTGCTCACAGTTTTTGTTGAATTTTTTTATTTCAGTGACCAGTGTAAAAAACTGAGCAAGTTTGAGGCATTTCTTCACAGTCAATACATAATGAAGTGCTTAGAGGTCCAGGAGCTGGTGATTGTGATTGGGAACTTGGTAGCTGTTTTTGGCATTTCACTGGTGGTGAACAGAGAAAGAAATCTGGTGAAAGACATGAACATTTCAGTGCATCTCCTGAGAACTAAGATTGGTTTCCCTGGTTTGGAAAGGAATCCTCCCAAATGGCGAAGAAATGACAAGGATGTCCTTCCAGACTCCATATTCCAGAAGACCAAAAAATATTTAACAAATTAGTGCCAGCATTTCTTTTTTATGGACATCACATGTATTTCACAGATATTAAAGTCTTTGTTTATTACTCATTTTACTTCTCTTGGCAGAAAGGTTTCACAGACAACGTATAGAAATTATAAACCTGAGCTGGTCCTAGCAGAAGATCAATCTCATCTTACTATGGGAACTACACATATTGCATCTTAATATAATTTCTATCCATATTCAAGGGAACTACTTTCATTTTATATAAAATAGCTCATGCAAATTCAGCTTTGTCATAGTTCACCTTATCATAAAAATTGTTACTCATACTGTTGTCTTACTGAAGCATAAAACAATTTTGGGTCAGGCAGTACTGACTGAAGATTTTTGACTAAAAGTAGCTAAAAACCGGGCCTGTGAAGCTGAAATTCAATTGACCCTCTTCAAACCCATATTCATGGACTCAGTTGGTGTGGAAGAAACTGTTGCTGGCCTCTCAAAATAGAGGGGAGGGGGGGAAATGAACAACTCCATTACTTAGCTATACATGACACTTAATAATCCTATTGCACATGGATTCGGGCCCACACCTGAGAATCACATTACTTAGAAACTAAGAAGAGGAAATATCTTTATTGCTGCTAGAGAGGAGGCTGCCAGAAATCCTGTGGCTGAATGCTCTGGAGAAAGCAAGGGTTTCTCAATGTGCTCAGAGGATTGCAAATAAAAGACAGAGGCAAATGCTATACTCCCCCAAACAGTTTTTGATTGGCTGAAACACTTAAAGGATAAGGACTGTGTCCTGCAGGCCACAGAACAGGAGGCAATCATATAGAAAGAAAAGAATATCCTGTTCTTTCCAGAGCTTGGATAGGGGACACATACCTGGGTGCTTCTGAAGCAGGGCTTTATTAAAAGAGTGGAAGCACAATATTGTAAAAGCCAGGAGGCTTAGTCATCAAGGACAGGTGTATATGTCACTTAGACAACCTCTTAAACAGTGTACTTGGAATTTGGTAGATGATGCTTGAGTGAATTTAGTTGGATGAGGATTTTTTATAATAAATTTTTGATTAATTACCTACTATTTAGAAGATTAAATAAAGACATAGAAGCTATGCTTTGTTTAAAATTAGGCCAGTTCTCAACTTTTTTCTTTGGGGAGGAGTGAAAGGGGCAGAGACATTGAATTTTTACTTCTTATTTCTAATGTTTTTCTTACATGGAGATTTATTTTGGACAGAATGATCTACCCCTGTGTAGCCTGCTGTCACTGAAAAAGTGTATATATATCTATTTGAACAGAAAAAAACCCTGAAACATCTGTGTTGTATGAGTATACCTCATCATTTGCTAATGTATTGTTGTTTTCACATCTAATTTCCTTCTCTTCTTTTACTGTTCAGAACTGCCATCACGCCTGTCTGGATATTCAGCTCCTTTGTCTCTCTGTAAATCAGAGGAGCATAAGGCAAATATTTTTGTAACACTAATATAGACTTAAAACTGACCAGTCCCTTAAAAATTGAGCAATACCAGAACTCGTGAAGTGCAAAGCCAATAAGCGTAGAGAGGAGCAAAGGGAAGTGTAAGCTAATGAAACTGCTCTTTCTAGCAGGAATGATGCAAAGGTAGAGTTGAGAACCAATGTACATAAAAGAAAAAAAAATGTATCTTCCAAAACTCTTCCTGCTAAAGTCCCATCCACTGTCACATCTCCCATCTCACAAAAAGAAAACAGGTCCAACAGAGAAAACAACAACAATGACAACAACAACAAAAAGCCAGTAACAATTTAACAATCCTCCACAAAAATAAAAAAGAAGCAAACAAACCAGGAAACCAAATGTGCTGCTTTGGGCTGTGGAACAGTTAATTTTCTTCACAATGGCTAGTACACATATATTGGATTTGTGCTGAACACAGGGCTGAAAACACAGAGATGTTTTTGTTGTTGCTGAGCAGGGCTTACACAGAGCCAAGGCCTTTGCTGCTGTTTGTACTTCCATGCTGGTGAGGAAGTTGGGGTGCCTGGGAGGCTGGGAGGAGACACAGCTGGGACAGGTGACCCCAACTGACCAAAGGGATATTCCAGACCATATGACATAAAGCTGTGGGGAAGGAAGAGAAAGGAGGGAACATTTGGAGTGATGGAGTTTGTCCATCCATCCAAGCAAGCGTTATGCATGACGGGGCTCTGCTTTCCTGGAGATGGCTGAACACCTGCCTGCCATGGGAAGCGGTGAAACACTTCCTTGTTTTGCTTTGCTTATGTACATGGCTTTTGTTTTCCCTATCAACCTGTCTTTATCTCAATGCATGGGTTTTCCAGCTTTTACCCTTCCCATTCTCACTCTGATCCCACTGGGTGAGGATGAGTGAGTGGATGCCAGGGGCTTGGCTGCTGGCTGGTGTTAAAGCCACAACACCAAACAAAACCCAGAACAAATAAACAAACCAAACAAAATTTTAGTTCTTTGAGTAATCTTTTTATTATGTTATGAAGTGTGTTACATAAGAGAAAAGCAATTCTGTCCAGGTGAGGAGAGAAGAAAATTCTTTTTCCCCTACAAATTGTTTTCTTAGTGCTGTAGGTTTGCTACTCTTTGCAGAATATTTTACCTAGCTTTCATCATAAGGAGCTGATTCAAAACAGATTTCCTATGCAGAATATACAATTATAAAGTTAAGCTAAGTATTAAAAAATGGAAGCAATCAATTTTGAGGACTCCAATGTTTCTGCAGGATTTAAATACAGTTGAAAATGTCCTCAGTTTTTATATGCAAGTAGCAGGAGGCAAAAACAAACTAAGATAAACTGATGCACAAAGTGAGAAAAGTCTTTAGGACATTAAGCCAATTCAAAACAACATGGAAGTAATCAAAAGTCAGTCAGCAGACCAAATAAATCATCATAAAAGAAAACTACAGATTAAATCTGAGGCAGTTTACAGAATGGATGATGATAGATGTAATATGTTTACATAAGAGTCTGTGAGATTATAAAACAAGATATGAAATAATTAGTCTTGGTTAAAACTCAAAAGGTTTGGAGGTATTTTTTTAGCTAGAATAAGCATGAAAATTTTGGCTGCTTTTCCAAATCTTCTCATGGTTTCAAGAAGTCGACAAACAAAACAAAGAAAAAAAACGCTACACAAAGGAAGAATAAAGACAGAAATCCTTGCACTTTTTTATTTCAAATGTCTCCTTCCCCCTGTTCTGGTATATTTGCTAATGCTTCCCAGAGGTACATAAAAAGTGATAATGACCCTATCATTTCTTTAAACACCTTGATTCCTAGGTAGCATCTGAGTTATGGATGTTTATGTGCATTCCCTTCTTCCAGAATAACTAGGTCATTTTCAAAACTTCTAGTTAGGGAAATATGTGTTTTACCATGAAATATATTGATATATGTAGACAAAGTGAATAATTGATGTTGAGGAAAGTGGATAGTTGAGGAAAAGAAAAACATTCAAATTTTAGCATGATTCTTTTTTAATGGGAATGAGGGAACAGGATTGATCCAAATAACAGCAAATGCTTAATGTGTTGCCAGAAGATGAAAAAGCAGCAAACTGTCATAAACAGAGCTGTACAGCAGAAAAGCAAACCAGGTGGATTACATGTTCTGCATCTGACTGAATCACAGGTAACACATGGGTGTTAGAGGTAAGGCACCAGCACAGTAGGTCTCCTGTTAAATGTGCCCTTGGACCCCTGTGGGCTGCACCTAGACAGCACTGTGAGCAGAAGTCCTGGATCCCCAACCACCCTCACAAGATCTTTTTGCCCAGAACGCCCTAATCTTTCCTTTGCCTGCATTTCCAGGTTCTACCCCTTTACAGAGCATGATTTCATGGATTCAGATACAGGAATTTATTCTTTGTTGCTTGCAGTGACTCAGCTGAGTTTGGGACAATAGTGGGAGCTAAAAGGAGCCAGTAGGAATCAGAGAATTTCAAGACTGTGCCCCTAGAGTGTGCCCCTATAGTTTTTGTAGTGAATGGGCTTGGAGATGCTAAAGGAGTTTTATCCACTCCTCTCTCCCCCAGACATCTATGTTTTTTCCCTTTCTGGGATACAGGCTTAGGTTACTAAATCTCCAGATGGAGTTGTATGTCTGCACTTCACACTATCTCTGCATTTTACTGTGTGGAATGTGGACTATCTCTCTGCCTAAAGTAGAGCTATAGGTACTCCAGATGACATTGGTCCTCCCCATTATCTGTATTTGTGTTTGACATACTTGCCAAAACTTGTAGCTGCCTCCTTTTACTACTATCCAAGAATATCTTTTAGGATACTTTATAAAAAATATGTTTATATGTAGGACAAAATTTGTGTGCTTTGATGGCTTATTAATTTCTTTTTACAGATAAATATTGTATTTGCCTAATATTAAGATTGCCAGAAACATCCATCACTACCTATATTCTCTCTTCTGTTCCAATTGGGACTAGGTGAATTTTAAGGTCCCTTCTAACCCAAAGTATTCTATGATTCCATGATCAGTTGCTCTGAATTATTCTGTGAAGCAATCACTCTCTCCTACTCCTGACTATGTAACAAGTTTAGGGAGATTAACATGCTAAATTCAGTGCCTAAAATCAGTCACGTAAATGTTGCTCTTAGCACTATATCTACTGTAAACTACGTAAAGCAACTGCAAACCTGGTATTTTTCACATGCTCCCAAAGTACTTTGTGTCAGCAGTGAGAATGACAGCTTCCACTCAGAAGAGGAGCCCCACTGGAAGCATCTGCTGTAAAAGCTAGGGAAACACCTCAAGCTGGGAAGAGAGGAGCCCTGGTAGAAAGGAAAACGCAGACAGCAGACAGAAAACCACTGACAGTTTCCATGAGCAGGAAAATGACGTAAGCTTCAAAGTGAGGCCGTGTTTAGAGCCTGCACGTATTTCCAGAGCTGTTGCCAGATATCAGTTCTAGGAATCTGTTAATAGAAAAGACCACATCTTAGTTTTGGCTTTGCTAAACAGCCCTTTCCATGACGTCTTTAAAAGACTAGGAAGGAACTTGAAAAGTTTAAAGGGATTATGGTACGTGAGCATATTCTCAAAGTATCTAGCAGCAAAAGCCACAAATTTAGGCACGTGAGTTAAAGTAGAACGTATGATTTCAAAGTGAAAGAGGATATGCAGTCAGTTGTAGCCAATTTAAAGTTATTTTTGGTGAGAGCTCTACTTTGATTGCACTCCTGGATTTACTGTTGTTGCAAAACATGTGTTCTATATTTTGCACGTCTGTTTTCCCAGATGCTTAAAATCTATTCACCAGCCAGAGATGTTGCAGAAAATATTCATCCTCTGTAGGTAAAAAATGTGACTCTATTCTTTAATGTATAACATTATGCATAGGTTTTATTCATTTATATTTATTTCATCACTGAGCATTTTCTTGGTACTGACTGAAAATTTCCATGGTGAATTATTGTAATTGCAATTTTTTTCTACTTCTAATAACACAATTTCAGTCAAAATCAGTGACATCTATCAAGATGGGGTCACAGGTCTACATACTGTCTGCCATGAGTGCTGTACAGTTGACGGGTTATCAGTCAGACTCTTGAAAAAAAAAAGCACAAGGAAATAAAATTGTCAGGAGTTGCAAATAGGTGAGGTACAAAGTAAACAGCTGGATTCTGAGAGGGCCTTAACAGATGTGAAACAGCTGTGTTCCTGAAAAATCTTGAAGAGGCAGAGGATGCATCCAAATGGTCTTTATGTAAAACTTTACCTAATAGACAGTAAGAGGGCTCATTCAGTTCAGGAATATTCTAGGTGAAGTAGCCTTGTGAACCGTACTGTCCATGTCTGCAGCACAGCTGCACAGTGGTGGCATCTCTCCAGGTTTCAGACAATTTTTGCCAATTTGTATAATACTCAAGCACCAATTCTGTGAATCACTGGGGGCTGACTGGAGGCTAAGGGAATTTCATTTCTCACTGTCACTCACTTGAAAGCTAGTCCTGGCCTTAGGAGTATTCCAGTCATAGGAAGAAGTAACCACCACAACAAAAGGCTGAACAATCATTTGTGGCTGATTTTGACTATTTTCTGCAATAAAGAGAGTTTGGGAACAAAACTATGACAAAATGTATGTTACTAATTTATAAACTACAGAACAAAAGTGCCACATTGTATTCTTTCTATTCTTTTTATTCTCATTTCTTTTTGTCATTTTTTGCAGGTAAATATTCATAAAATATTTATCAACAGTCTCATTATTTTTAACTAGAATATATTATGGAGACAGCTGAGAAGCAAAGAATTTTCTGTCAGACCGTAGTTTGTCTTCAAATGCACTGTATACTGCCTTCATTACTGAGAGATGATTTTGCATTTCAGGATCAGTGTGAATAATACCTAATAATAACAACTCATAATATCCAGACCCAGGCCACTAAGGACTGCATTAACAGCCTTCTACTTTTTTTAATACTATTTTTTACCATTTCTCACAGTCTAATTTGTCCGATATTTTAAATATTGTATGATTGATTTAACACTCCTTTCCAAGTAGTGCAGAAAATGTTCCCAGAGTTCAATGATTTTTTCCAAGGACTGCTGAGATTAGCCTGGTGAGGACAGGTGCTAACTTTTATTGGACCCTGGAGAAGAAACTAATTTCTATTTGTTGCATTTCTCACAGTCCACAAAAATTGGGAAGACCAGCCAAACAAATGTAATTTTGCTGGCTGTTTCATATACAAAGAATTCAATCATGCAAACACTAAAACACAAGCTTAGCTTTATACACATGAATAGTCCTATTAAAGCAATTTATTATTATTTTAAAGGTGAAAAATAATTGCCATCTAGAACTCCCCAAAATTAATCCTGCCATTATATTTTATAACTTAATGAACACATATAATTTAAATAGACTTAAGATTTAGTTACAGGTTTGCCATTGAAAGTGTCCAAGAAAAGAGTTATAAACATATTCCAGTAATATGGAACTCATCGTAAACTCATTAAGCACATTACAGCATCTAAGTAAAATGAAAGAAGGTAAAGGCTATGCAAACAAAACCACAGACTTCCAAATAGTCTTAGAAAGATAGTAACTACACTTGTTTGCTAAGGTAAATAAAAAGAAAATACAGTCATCTTGAAAGATGTCTGTGATAAACAGCCAAATCCTCTTCCAGTGATCATGACTATAAAATTAAATATGAAATATAACTTCAGCCCAAGAAGAAATTTAAAACATAATAAAAACCCAGAAAATGCAACTGTGAAGGCAAAGGGACCCCATGAGAGGAAAATCTGTGTGACTATACTACTCTCAGTCAGAGTTTTGATGCAACAGCACATATAAATCCAATTCCAAGATCATAAACAAGTGCCACCCTGCCTAACAAAAAAAGGGTCATGATAACAAGGACGGATGTCGGTAGCACATGCTGCAAACTCCAAATCAGGTCAGAAAACAATGCCAAAATTGAACCTATGAAACTGCCAGCAAAGTGAGCTAGGCAGCATAGCAAACAATGATCTATCCCCAAAGTCTGTACACCTGTGCTCTGGACGCTGATATTTAGACAGAAGGGCTGTGTAAGGCTGGAAGGGATGATACAGAGTGTTCTAACAGGTACATTTCTTTTGCTACAGCAAGAAAGCTAATAACTGACTATCACTAAAGAAGGCTTTCCTTATTATTTATGGGGATGCTGGCACTTGTAATGGTCTGGTTTTAGCTGAAATTTTGAATTACTTAAGTACTTACTTTTTAGCTGTTGTTAAGACTGTTTCTCAAATGTTAGGATAATATAAAATTAGATAAATGGATGCATTATGGGATTATTCAAAGTATTTCAGAAAAGTGTTTTTGTAATGACCATACACATTGCTTGAAAAGTCTCAAAATTACACTGCCTCGTGTTACAAAAAGCTTATTTTTTCCATTATGGTAGCTTGATAGCATGTGGGCGGAATGAGTGGTTCCCGGGGCATTAGAAAAGAACTGATATAAAATATTTTTGTTTTCTGTAGTTGCCCATTACATCTTGAAATAAAAGAGCTATTGAATTGTATGCACAAGAAAAATATGCATCAAGAAATTGTAATTCACATTTTTGCCATTACTCATTAATACCACACACAGTCACTCGAACCACAAGCAACATCAGGCACACCTTTTGCACTTAACACACCACATAATGTGTCTGGGACTAAATGGTATTTTTGTTTTCCTGAGAAACCCATGTGAGCATCCCAGCAAACAGATTCAGAATGCCTCTTCTCAGAGAATCACAACATGTATAGAATTAGAAGATATCTCTGGAGGTTGCCTAGTCAATCTCCCTGCTCAAAGCAGGGTCAGCTGCAGCAGGTTGTATCTCAGGACTCTTCATATGAGAGCTACTCCAAGCTCTTAATCATCCTTTTTTGAACATGCTTCAATATGTCCATGTATCACTGCACTGGGAAACACAGAACAAGACCAAGCACCCAGATGTATCTTTAATCCAGTGCTGCAAGTTCAATTTGGTGTCCACCAGGATACCCAGGTCTTCTTCTGCCAAGATGCTTTTCAGACAGCTGGCCACCAGTGGATGTTGGTTACTGGGGTAATTACACCAAAAGTTCATGACTTTGCTATTGTCTTTGTTGAAATTAATGATATTTCTATGGGCCTCTTTCTCCAGCATTTCGAGCTTCCTCTAAATGACAGAATTTAGAGGCTGAACTGGTCAATTCCCCCAGTTTTATACCTTCTGCAAGCTTGCTGAGGGTGCAGTCCACCCCACCAGCCAGGTCGCTGATGATGTGGTTAAATAGCAGTGGCCTAGGATCAGGCCTGAGGGCACCCCAGTGGCACTGGGCTGAAGTTGGACTCAGTGCCACTGCTCACAAATCTTTGAGCCCAGCAGTTCAGCCCGTTTGCTATCCACCTCCTTTGCCTGATTATCTAGCCCATACTTCATCATTTTGTCAATGAGAATGTGATGGAAGACAGTGTCAAAAGACTTGCTGAAGGTGAGATAAACAATATCCACTGCTACCCTCATCCATTAAACTAGACATTTTATTGTAGAAAGCTATTGGGTTGGTCAGGCATGATTTTCCCATTGTAAAGCTGTGGTGATTACTCTCAATCACCATCCTTAAGTTTCTGAGCCGTTTACTCTGAAAAGCACATAAAGGTTTATGAACTTCAGCTGCATAATTGGGATTAGTTTATAGCTGTTATGAATTGGCAATTGTAAAATTCTTATACATGCCAATCTCAGCATTAAAGGCATGATCCTGATGTAAGCATGGAGCCTGTGGTTAACAAAAAATGAGAGTAAGATGAAGTCCAGACATGATTTATACCAAAAGATGGGTTTGGAAACCAGCTGTCTATCTTTTCAGGCTGGCCAGATATAAGAAATGTTTTCTTTTTCCCCTTTGCTGTTGAAGTTAAATGGTTAGCACAATGTGTTTGGCTGCAGCTCAGCAACTGAATCAGTGAAAGATTATGATCTCTTCATAACATTGTTTCCCTAATCTGTCTAATCAATGTGGCAGTATTCCTGTAAGATTCTCTCTGGGCTAGCAGCTGAACACATGAGCAATGTGTGATTGTGAGCTTGCAGCAGCACAGAAAGTTACATTGCAAAGAACAAAATAAATATTTTCAAATTAAGATAAATCTTGTCTATACACCATGGGAAAAGGTTTGGTTAGTTCAGATAGTTCAGTTATTTGAGTTATCTAGAACAGGTTGTACACCCATTCTATAAAAACATTAGTATATTTTCCTGTTCTTCTCACCATTTAAAACACAACAATAAAACTACCATGGTTGTTCTCTCCTTTGACTATCTCTAGCTGTGTACAATATATTTACAGACTGACTGCCAACTGTAAATCAACAGTTTGGTGTAAAGCTCTGCTCTCCCTTGTATTTGCTGACTTCTGAGGAGTCTGTTTTCCAAAACAAATTTCCTTTTTCCCTGTATTTGCTGCATTAGGAGAAAATCTGTCAGCCTATTGAAAATCTGTCAGCCAATGCAGCCCAGTGTCTGTAAGTACTTTCATTATGATCCCTCTATTTGGGGTTCATAATTCCAATGTTCCCATTATTTTTAAGTGGAATTAGCAGCAGTTTCTTAGCCAAAGAAGAGATTCCATAATCACCCTTAAATGTGATTTCTTTTCTTTTGAGCACACACATTATTTGGACGAGAGTAAGTTTTCTGTAATAACAGAAACACTGAATATTACTGGATTTGGATTCCACTTCTTTATTCTTGAAGCACCAATCAAGCTGATTTTTCACTATCAATACTTTGTTTTGAGAACTAATTCATAATGCAAGTCTTAAACATGGTCTAGATAGTATGTTTACAATTGCTTGAAAAAATCCTGTTCAAACAAAATTATAAATGTTTAAGTCCGTATTTTTATTCTGAGAGTCCCAAGGTTAGAAATTTTGTCTTATAAATGAGGTAATATTTTTTTCATGACAAGGAATATGCAACTTGCTTTGCCTAGGGAATTTTGTTCATGTGAGCTAGCGTGTCCCTCTGAGATTTTGTATCACAGATTTTTTATTAAAATTTCAAGTATATTTGCAAAACAGTCCCACTGTTTTGGTGAGCTGAGTGTGCTACTGTCATCTTCCTGATATAGCTTCCACCTTCAGTGGGAATTGATGGTTCAGTATTCAAATATTACCTTTTCTTTAGCGACATCCATCATTTTATGTATTGCTTCTGATAACATTGGAAACAGTGTGTAAGATATCACAAAATATTGTATTACAACTTTTCTTGGAAATTGTGTGTTGTAAAGGGTTTGAGAAGTTCCAAAGAAAAGGGAACTCACCCTCAACCTTTGATATGTGGGCATCCCTCAAGCAGTTGGACACACAAAGCAGTAATCAGATGATCTCTTATGCAATGACTGTGAAAATTTTCCAACTGCAGCTTTCAGGTCATGTCTGTCACATTTCTTCTGATTTGGTGAAATGTGACATCATACAGGAAAAAAAAAAGAGAAAAGCTGAAATTCACTGCTGTACTGCAGTTCTCTACTAAGAAACAGAGTGTTAATAAGAAACAGCTCTTGAAGCTCCATAGTCATCCTTATTACTGAGCCAAATATGTATAATCATAGTCGACCACCTGATATTCTTTCATTGTTTCACAAGGTCTGTCTATATGCTATCATTCTCTAGGACAAGACTAGGTGCAATCAATACAAACTGAGGACAATTTTAATTTTGCCTGCTGTTACCCGCTTGGGTGCCTACAGGCTTTGCTGGAAGAAGGGTCATTTTTGGATCCAGAGTGAATGTGGGTGAGATAAATTCACAGAGGTACACTGACGTGTGAGCTCTAAAGCTGTGCACATCTAGCAGCGCTGTTAAGTCGGTGTGCCGGTTTGGACAAATTTGGAGGAAAATATCCTCTGCTAGAAGGCAGGTTACAACCACCCCTTCCCCACCAGGTTTGGAAAAAAAGAAACTTTCCTCAGAGGAAAGTGAAAAAGATAAAAAACTATTTATTTTACAAACACATAGGAAAATTATAATAATGCTAAATAATAAAATCTCTCACTGTGGAGAGAAACCTGGGAATATTTCAGAGTCCTTCTGTAGGTGTGGTGTCTCTGCTCCTCCTCGGAGCTGGGTGGATGTGGGCCCACCTCTGAGGCCTCAATGGAAAACTTCTCCTGGTGTGTTCTGATGTTGAAACAGTCCAGAAGAAAAGAAGGGGAAAAAACCAAAGTCCCCGGAAAACAAAGTTGAACTCTCCATCTCCCTCCAGAGAAAAGGAGCTGAGAGCTGGCTGGAAAGCAAGCAGGGTGCTTCCTCCACTCTTGCTGCTGCAGCAGCAGAGCACAGAGGAGTGTGTGTCTGTGTCCTTGAACAGCTGATTCGAAAAGTTCCCTTGGCTTTTTTCTCTCCCCCCTCTCAAGCTCAGTTTAAAGGCACAGAAAAGGCACCAAATTAACTTCTGGGCGTAGAGCAGCGATAGGGGATACACATCATAATATCACCCCAAGAGAGTTGGGGACCACCAGGGATGGGGGCCAGGCAGGCAGTGCAGCAGCCAGGGCAGACAGCAAGGCTGGCTGGTGGCACCATCCTGTTCCCAAAGCATGCAGGCAGCAGGAGCTCAGGCAGGGGTCGGATGTGCTTGGGGCACTGGCATTTTTCTACCCACGGGCACAACTCCCTCATGGGTGAGTACAGCGTGCATCTCCCTGGGGAGACAGAGCAAGATGAGACAACCCAGGGTAGCATTTTGAAAGTTCTTTTATATATATGTATACTCATGCTGTACTGATTTTAAGAAAATTAAAGCAACACATTAGCAGAAATAGACCAGTCAATGCCTCTTTTTATTAAAGCTTAGGTCTCCTATTGGAGAAAGGTCATCATCTGTCTGTTACTCTGCTAGATAAGCACGCTGACTCCAGAGGGCATTTGCAGGTGTCCTAAATTCCAAGCTCTCATTGCAATCACCAGTGCATGCAAGACATATGAAAATCTCTTATTTCTTTTCTGAAGAAAAATGCCCACAGTAATGTATGTCTATAAAATTTTCAATGTTGAGTAAAATTCATATTAATTTTTGCCAGACAATATTTAGCTTGGTTTTAAAACTGTGCATGTGCATACTTGTGGTTAGCTTTTGTAGAATAATAAATACATAAACACAATAAGGCCAGATTTTCTAAATTATATGCCATTTCCTACAGCTCCTTTAATGGACAAGCCTTTTGCACGTGAGGAGGAATTCAGACACTGTGGTTAGGCAGAGAGCAGAATCTTAAAGTGATTTTCACTGAATAGCAAACAGACATATTTTCTTGTCATATGAACAAAAATTGGCTCATTTCAGTATTTTATTTTTTCATCGATAAACAAAACAAAAAGTACCCAACTCCCAAATATCAATCACAAAAAAAAGCCCCATCCAAATAGCCCAAGATTCATGTTGTGTTGCATTGTTATTTTCACTTGTAAGCAGAGTTACTTTTTTGTTCTTTAATAACACTGTCAATATTTTGTGTTGTCTCTCTAAGCAGTAAATGAGACCTTGGAGATATTCATGTGTGAAAGGTGAAACAGCTGTTATAACAGAAAGTTACCAGGATGTAATGTGTAAGTAAAACATTAAAATAAATTATAATTTGTGTGATAGGAAGGGAACATTAAGCATCAGACACTTGTTAATCATCAGTAATTCAGAGCTACAGCTCAGGCTGGAGTAGGATACTGATAGTTGTTTTCCACAATATCCCTATGTTCAAACAGGGAATAAAGCCCGGAGTTGGGTGCAGAGTGAAAAAGTTCTAAAGCATCAGCCCATAGCTCCTCTGAAGAAAAAAAGTAATTACAGGTCATTTTTTCATGTGTGACATTTTCTTAAATTCTGCTAGCCTCCACTGGCAAACATGCATTTTATTTTCTCAAAGAAATATAAATTTCCTTATTTACCCAGAAAGTCTTGTAATTAAGAGAGGGTAACTCAAATTGGCTCTCAATCTGCTTGTGACTTTGTGAACTTAAAACTAGCAACTGCTTAGACATCTTTATCATGACCTTACAGCATTTACTTATGACAAGAAAACACATCACCAACTACTATTGTGTATTTTTGGGTCCAGTTCTTCAGGGTTTAAAGTGATGGACAAGGGAAGTAAATTTTAAATGGAATTTTATTCTGTTGCTCCCAGGTCTCAAAACATAGCTGTTAACAGAGAGCTATCGATCAGCAACTGTTTCTTCTAGGAGAAAAATTCTAGGTCCAAAAATATATTTTTAATTTTTTTTTTTNTGTTTAAACAGATATGGTCTCACTCAGATCAGCTGATGCATATGAGGACAGTGACTGCAGTGTGTTTCTGTGGGGTAGGAAACCTGCTGGAAAACACTGTCTCTGGGAGTGCTTTGGGGTAGGTGATGGTAGCATGCAGGGCTGAGATCAGGAAAGCCAAGGCCGAGTTTCAGAAGGAAGTAAAAGGGTGTGAGGGTCATCTGGATCTGAGTATCTAGCCACTCATGAGGACATTAAATTCTTTGAGGAGAAAGGTGGCTTATTTATTTTATACATGAAACTACTTTGTGCCAGAGGCCTCATGGAAAAGGAGCAAATTATTCAGTCTGGGTGAGAAAAGTGTAACAACTTTCAATGGCTGGAGCTAGGCAATTGAAAAATGTTGGGGTTTGTCACCAAGAAATCAGGTAAAGTCAGTATCAGGAAGCTTGGAGTCAGTTTGCTCTGAAATGATCTAAACGTGAATATTAATTTTTTCAAAATAAAGTCTATAAATTTTCCATAAATATCTAAGGTAAGTAGTGTTAGCTGTTCCTTCCCAGTTTGGTGTCTTTGAATATCTTATCTTTTGTCTTGAAATTATTATTTCATTGGCCTTAATTGTATTGCTCTCAGCAACATCATGAAGCTTCCTGCCATGCACTGAGCAAAATGTCCGTGTTTTTGAGACAACTAACCAAATGGTCAGGAACCCTTTTATTAGTTTTCCTTTTTTTCCCCTACTGTGTATTTGACCAGAAGGCTTTTGGCAGCATTTTCTGTCTTTTCCTCTCCTCGTGGAGAAAACAGGCTGGTGGAAATACAGCCGTTGGAGAAAATACAACATAGACATTCTGACTTTTTCTTGTATTTAGAATTAAAATGACCACAGTTTGTGACTGAAGGAATGCTTCCATCACACTAACTGATACTGTTTGGTAGGGCATATCTGTTTAGGAATATTATGCTTGGTGATACTTAGGAAGCCTCTTCATTTGTGAACATTAATGGGACTGGTTTTCCCCTTTTTTCCTCTCAGTGGTCGCGAGATATGGAGATCCCAAAAGCTGTAAGTAATTATTCTGTCATTACTTGACTCATTATGGAATCACCTATAAGTTAAAGCAAAGGAAAATCTATGGTATTCAGAAAATAAAGCTGGATAACTTCACCTAGAACTGCATGTACTTATTAGAAATGTTATTTTATATTCTCCATCAAGAATCTTAAAAATAATCTGGAAAGATAAGAAGGTTATAAAATTACAATAATTCTCAAAGATGAATAGCGATAGAAAGATAGAAAGACACTTGTTATGGATGAATTCTTTCTGTTCAGAGAGGTCCTACTCCAGGAGAAATCTTATGCATTTTGACAGTTACTTTCAAATCCAGGCACTGTTTCTAATGAGAGGTTGGATATATTAATAAAACCTGATACATTATTTAGGGTCTTTAAATAATATAAAATGCTTATCTTAATTCATGCAATTCCTTTTAAAAAGTATCAATATTCACATATATCAATTAAACATATGAAAAAAGTTGCCATATTCAAAGCATTCTCATCAATGACAACCTGAATAGCTCTTTGACTCTCCTACCTGCTCTACTTCTCATGCTAAATTTAGAAAGAGAGTTTCAGGTGTATGTGGCAAGGCTTACCAGTACAAGTAATAGCTGATTAGGGTAACTTTAAGTCTTTGTGGAAATCAAGTATAACTAATTTGCTGTAGGCGAGAGAAAAATACATGACACAAGAAGGTTTCACTTTACACAATATTTGCAACTAGGCTGAAAAAAAAGGGTTTTCAAATATAAAAATTATCAGCATTAATAAGAGGCAATTGAATTTATAAAGGATTATTTGTTGGTTTCCCCCACCCTCTGATATTCTTTCTGCTTTTTTCCTGCCATCTACCTTATGTTCTAATCAATACCATCTGGTCTGTAGAAACACAGACTTGTAGAAATCCTGACTAATTTTTCTTCATGAGTGGGTGAAATTCAAAATAAAACTGTCTTTCAATCCATAAGAAAAGACCACATTCGATTTATAAAGGGTGGAAAAAAATCCATTTTGAGCCTCTTTAATGGATTCTTTATCCTTACAGTCCCTGCTCGGAAGCAGCTATGGGAGTTACTTCTCACATAACTTTCTCCACCACAGGATAACAGTTGACTGGGTTGCCTGTGACTTCCTTTGTTTTAAAACTGCAAGTGTTTCATCATCACCATTTGGAAGAGTTTACAAAAAGGCATATTTTTAGAACAATTAGCTTCCTGTGATGTAATGGGCATTTGAGTAATGTCATGCTTTGGCTATTTATCTAACTTCAAAACAAAACATTCAGGAGATGATTTATGGCTGTAGGGTTTCCTTGACTCTCCAGAACATGATTTGTTCACTGAAGATTGGAAGTTATGATTTATAGGTATATTATTTCAATTTTAATTTTTGTCTTGAGAATGAGAGCTGCCAAGAGGGACATTGTTTCTCCCCCAGCCCTGTCAGTGAAAGAGCACTGGAGCCACTCTGGCACATTACAGTCATTTGGTAAAAGTGTAGCACATTTCCATGAACTAATTCCCCCATATTCCTAACAGTGACCTAACAAATTTCAGCTCTTCTTTAATGATGGAGTACCTATCTGTCATGCCTGGAATCACTGTTCTTCAGAAATATACATAATACTGATTGTCCTGGCCATAATCAAGGGCACACCCTTTATTTAAAAATTAAGAAAAAAATTTAGGAAGGGCTATAATGTCAACAACTCAGTGTTCCCTATGCAGGTTGCTCCATTGTTTTAATTCTGTGTCCTTTATAATTACATCAAGTTATTTAGAATGACATGATCTAGGGTTTTTGGTTTTTTTTTTTTGGTTTGGGTTTTAGGATGGTTATTTTGTTTTGTTCTGGTTTGGGTTTTTTTTTTGTGGGCTTTTTTGTATTTTTTGTTTGTATCATTGTGGGGTTTTTTTGTTTGGTTTTTCATGATGTTTGATTGGTTGGTAGGTTTGGGGTGGTTTTTTCTTGTTTTTTCTTTGTTTGGTTTTCTAATATTGTAAGTAAACCAGTGTATTTTCCCTTAGTCTTCAGAAATAGAGTTTTTTGCGGTTTGTACAGCAGATGCACACACTTATGCAGCAGCACACTTCTGGCTGTCGCTGCAAGTTTGTGCCCGTAATTTATGAAATATCAAACAGTAAATGGCAAGAGCCATGTGGATCTGTCAGAGCACAAGGCAGGTGCCACAGGTACCATCTCAACCACTGAGTTCAGCACCTTTCAGTCACAGGCCTGTGAGTCTCAATAAGTAACAGAGGATCCACAGAAACCTTGGATGTGCTGTGACACACCTGTGGTCATGAACGGTAACACTAACACCCGTAACAAATTTAAGACTGGAAAAAAGGGGCTTCTGAATCCAAACCTGGAAATTATTTCAACTGAACCTGAACAGAAGTGATAAATTTCAGTGTTAGCTAGACCGCCATCACGCATTATCTCTAAAGCATGAAAGTGTTCACAGCCCCATAGTCAACCAGCAGAGACTCCAAAATTATATGAATATTTCCAATAATATCAGTGTAGCACATGTCAGACAGCAAGTTCCTGCTTCATGTTGCATTCTCTGACAGATTCCAATACATCACAGGCATTAGAATTCACCTTGGAATTTTATGTTCCATCTTCAAAAACTTTATTCTATTGTGCAATCCTTCCTGTAAGTTTGTCTATCCCTTCATTTATAGCAGACAATACATAGTTTAGCTGCATTTTTTTTTCCATTGCAACCTAGAATTTCTTGCTAATTTGAGAGAACAGAATTTGAATTGAGTTGAAGTAAATTTTGTTAGAAAAATTATGAGATACTGTTCTTAAATGTTGGTCTTTTTAATACTTCTTTTATATTGTTATTGCACTTTGACCCTAATGTTCTATTAGTAGTTCTTTTTTTTTTTTTAATTATTGGTCTCATACACTTTTAAGAATTGAAAGGTCATACCAAACTGGCACTGATTTGAGATTTTTTTTTTGCCTGAGGAAAACTTTTGGAATGTGTGGTAATTTTCAAGATGACCTGGAAAGGAATTCAAGGCAAAGAAATACAACTTATCCACTTAGGTGTTTACAGAACTCCTTCTGAAGAATATATGATGTCTATAATGACACCATCACATTCCAGCGGTTGAGGAACAGTAGGTGGCTTGAAGTGTCCAGGGGTACATAGGATTATCGATGTTGGATTTTGAGATGCTCGGTAAAATTTATAGTTTTGTAATTTATATGTTGTAATTTCATTTTTTTCAGGACCATAAACTCTATAGATAGGCAGAATGTTCATGATCTTAAATCATACAGTACACTTATGCTAGTTATGTACTTAAAACATAGGAAATTTGCAAATATTACAAGCATAATTTCGAGTATACTGAGTCCTGTAAAAGCTTCTTCTGTGTGGGGCTGATCAGAAATAGTCCTGGATAGCTAGGAGGTTTTTTTGTGGCGTAGTCCTATACGTAGGCACCCACTTTAAGTCAAACAGTTTTGTAATTTTAATGCAATTGCAAACACAGTTTTGCTGTGATTTCATTTAACTCCAGCATCTGTGTTTGGTTGATTTAATTCCTACTCATGTTTCTCAAGCAAAACCACTAGCTAACCAAAGCCAGTTTGTTAAAAGGTTTGTGCTCTTCTGTAAATTTCTAAGTAACCTTCAGAACACAACTTGAAAATTCAGTGGGGTTTCAAGCCAGGATTACTACAAGGAGCAACCAAAGATTGGTCTTATGTGGTTGCAAATGTTCAAAAAAAGTTCCCTCAGCAAATGCTTGAAAATACTTGAAAGTCTTGCTTCTTCTCATCTCAGTTCTATGGCATGTGCTGCACCTTACTGAAAATGTCTTTTGAAATTTGTATTTTGGTTCCTAGGCTGCTTTGACACCTACAAAAACTTTATTGAAAGGTTGATACAAGAATGGCTTCTTCGAATATGGTGAAAAAGTGATTAGAGATTGCGATGTTCTCTGAAAAGTCTTTGTTCTGAGTTCAAAAGGTGTACTAGAGTTTGGAGGAATTATTTGAGGAGTGTTTACACTGATTTGGGGGTTTTTTTAGAGGTTTTAGGTTTTCTAATGTGCTGCTTAAATTGTGTAGTTTGTGTTTACGGTTACAGAAATGGCTGCATCAGTAATGTGTTTTCTAGGCAAAGAATCACAGCATGGGCAAAGGTAGGAGGAGCAGGAGAGTTATTTCTTAAGATTTTGCCATCAAGACACAGCTCTGTAAACTGCCTTCTATTGTTTGTTCACCATTTCTGTTCTCCTGTACAGTCACTGGTACTTTAGAATTTAAAAGCCTGCAAGGGACCACTATAATTTTCTTCTATCTGATCTTGGTTTCAAGATCTTGCACAGCAGCAGACCAGCATTTTTCTGACTGTGGTACTGACTAATCGAAATCTCTGCTACTACACTTCCTCCAACCTGAATCTGACTAGCACGTCTTTTGCAGCCATTGGATATTGTTATGCCTTCTTATGTTATCAAGCCATTTATAATCAGATATCACTTTCCTTTTTCAACACCTTGTCACAAGCAAAACAGAATTGGATTTTACTATGCCTTCTTATGCTATAGAGCCACTTTGAATCAGGTATCACTTTTCCTTTTTGATATGTTGTCGCAAGCAAAGCAGCCTTCAGTTGGAGAAACATACTTGACTCATTGTCAGTAAGCATAAAGTTCCAATCATTGATTTGAATGTCGGAAGTGGGGAAAAAAAAACGCCAGAAGCATTTATACAAGTACTTAGATAAACATCTATTCTTCCCTTTTCTCAGCCTAAACTTTTCATGTTTTCTGCAAATGGTGCTCAGTCCATCTGAGTCCACCCAAGGAGGGGGTGGTGGTATAGGGAGCTGAGATGCTTTGTCCAATGGCTTTCCCGTGCTTTGTGCCCCATGGTTTCTTTCTGCTGGTTAATGCTTCACAGATTTCTGACACTCCATGTGTAACTGTGTCTGCAGCTCTTGTTTGTGCTCCAATGCAAGTCACCCACAGGCTGCAGGTCCTTCAGGGATGTATCTACCCCGTTTTGGCACGAAAGCCAAAGAGTTTTCTCCATGTTGTTTCTCCATACTGTCAGAGCAGGACACCACTTGCTGTTCTGATTGGGCATACTTTGGCATGCAGTTCTAAAGTTTTTTGTTTTTTCCACTGGTGCTTGAAGAGATTTCAGCACTAACTGCAATGGCTTCCTTCTGTCCTCCCAAGAGGTCACAACTGTGTCCCCCTGCTCCTTAAAACTTTGAATTCTGTCCTTTATACAATATAAAAATATACAATAATAAACTATTGCTGCTTTTTCTGGATAAACAAATAGACTAAGCTAGTCAAGTGTCTCAAGATAAGACCTGTCTTACAGACAACAGATTTTAATTGTACTCATTTTCACAGAATCACAGAATAGTCTGAGTTGGAAGGGATCCAGAAGGATCATCAAGTCCACCCCTTTAGTGAATGGCCCATATGGGTTTCACACCCACACTGTTGGCGTTATTAGCACCATGCTTTAACCATTTTCATGTCTTTTCTATGTTTTAAACGTAATTTTTAGAGAACTGACATGCCAGTATACTTCTATTTACCATGTGTACAAATGGCAGCCTCAGTACTCAGATTTAAAAATTTCCCTACTAGGATATCTGTCATTATTGTGGTTGCTGCTTTGGTGTGTTATATAAGCTGAGACTGATGTCCTGTGATTAACTTACATTTAGCACATTTTTCCCTTCTGAAGAAAAACAATGCATCACTCTTGGGGTGTCCTGTAGAAGTCCTTTATTCCTACTGTTTTTTGTTTTGTCCTGCTTGATTTAGTAAGACTGATAATCTATTGCTTGAGGGCTTGCAGCTGGGGTAAAAGCTGTCTCACCCTGCAAATTCATTTGTACAAATAAGTTGCAAGCAATGTCACTTCTATTTCACTTTTTGACAGTAAAACCACGGGTTTTAACAGTGTTTTGTACCAGTCTTATGGGTTCAAACCAGAGCAGCTTTGCATAATATGAAGGTAATAATCCTCTCAAAGACCCCAGGAAATGTTTGCTGGCCTTGAACTTCATTAGACAGCTTGCAGTGAACTCAGTTAGCATCAAGCACCAATTATGGTTAATTATTTTTCAGAGATTCAAGAAGAAAAACTATCCAATTTGTGCTTCAGCTTGGCTTCACAGGACCACTTTTAAGTTCAATGGCTCTAACTTAAACATAGCAATATAACTGCTAGCTTGTGACTTCCATGAGCCATAGCTTGCTGGAGGTTGGTGGAGCATTTCTGTCACTGCAGACTTGCCTCCTGCTGCTGCATTGCCCAGGCACATGCCTCAGGGGATAGGCTGATGGGATGGCAGGAGATCACTCCATTCCCACACCCTTCATTCTCACTGGCAGAGGAGAGGTGTTGGAAGAGCTGACGTTGCTTTTCAGGTCTCTAGATTGCAAGGAAAGTAATTAAACTGTAGGATGTCAGTGGGCATTATTTTTTTTATTCTCCCCAATACCTGATTTTTCCTGTTTTCAGTCAGCTCAGTATTCTCAGGGTGGAAGAAACTTGTTTTGCCATTGCTGCTCCAGTTTAAATGAAAGAAATTAAATAGTTCCTTCCAGTGGCCTGCTGCACAGCCTCCTGTAAGTGCCTAATTGGCCTCCTATAATTATTGCCCTAGTTGAAATACATTTACTATTAGATGGGAGGTTTATGTAGGTCATCTGGTTTTCTGGAAAAGTTGGACTGTACTCAGGCATGAAACCAATCTACCTTATCACTGATCTTTCTGATTTGCTAACAATTTATCTTTGCCACAACAAATCTGATTTAAAGGAAAGTATATATTTTGAACACAGGTATCCATAAAGTAGGAGAACTAATTTTAACATATTCAGAGCTTTAATGGACAATGCTGTGTGAAGTAAGTCTTCCTCTACATGCTCATCCCAGGCAGCTGTTGATATATGTACAGTAATGCACTTGCCTCTGAAAGTTTGACACCGTCTGGGAAAGCACAGCCTTAAGTAGCAAGTCAAGACAGCATGTAATAGTTCATGTGGGCACACACTTGCATTAGATGTATGTAAAGGTGAAAAATAAACATTGACTTGCTTCTAGACTTTGACTTTCAACCTTTTGCTTTATTGTCCAAGATCACACTGATTTCCTGTTTCCTCTCTGGACAGAGATATATATCTCAGATGATAATTATGCCATAATTTAATTGCTTTTAAAATAAAATTTGGTTTACCATTCACCTGGTTTGGGATTAACTGGATGTGTTAATAAATTTCAAGTTCTTCAGGTTCTTGAGTATCTTATTAACAGAATTCCTTTGAAATACAAGGGCCAATTCTTCCATTGTCTCCTAAGACTATTAATATCTAATCATTTTGTTTGTTTTTGTTTGGGGAGGAAAAGAAAGTCCTTACCACTAGGAAAAACAGTTTAGCTAATTGCTATTTTCTCCATTTAACTTTGGCTTTAAATTAAATTCAAATTTTTAGTCCATTTTTTACCTTTGACGGTAGCAACATTTCACTGGGGTGGAATTACCACAGAAGCACAGATCTTGCTGAGTTAGAAGGGGCTCACAAGGATCACTGAGTCCACTGCTGGCCCTGCTCAGCACCATCCCCAAGAGTCACACCAGGTGCCTGAGAGCATTGTCCAAACACCCCTTGCCCTCTGTCAGGCTGGTGCTGTGACCACTGCCCTGGGCAGCCTGCTCGGTGTCCAAAAACCCTCTGGGTTACAAATCTTTTTCTAGTAGCCAACCTAAACGTCCCCTGACACAACTTCAGGCCACTCCCTCAGGTCCTGTCACTGGTCACCAGAGAGGAGAAATCAGTGTCTGCCCCTCCTGTTCCTCTCAGGTGGAAGTTGTGACTGCAGTGAGGTCTCCCCTCAGCCACCTCCAGGCTGAACAGACCAGGTGACCTTAGCCGCTCCCAAGACTTCCTCTTCAGATGCTTCACCATCCTCATGTCCCACCTTTGGATGCTCTCTAACAGCTCCTAGACTTGCCTGGAAATGGACTCCACTGGTTTTTACTATGTGTCAGAGGGGCACTAGAAGCCCCTTTCCTTCACTGGCAGTTTGAGAGCTAAAAGGCAGAGAACCTGCACAATTATGGGTGCAAAATTAATGCATCAAAGTGGGCTCATTAGAAACCTGCATGTATGGCTAGTTGGGCCACACAATATTCTACCTATTGGACACAGCAATTTACAAATTTCCTTCTGTGCCAAGGTACCAGCCAGAAGCCTTGTATGCACACATCAGGATCCCAGTAAATTACACTGAGAGCAATCAGATAATGTTGTTAATATGACTCACTTCAGTGCAATTTCTTTGCTCCTCCCTGTATGATTAATTACAACCAAATTGATGTTGCCAGCAATGATTAATTTGCAAGTTCAGATGCAGAGTAAATGAGCTAAGCAAAGCTGAGCTGGCATTGCCCCTCATTTAAGAAACTGCACAAGGGATCACAATTCACAGCTAACCTTGTGACCCATTACTGTATTTGCATAAGAATTGGCTGTGTTGAATAGATGCAAACTTATAATTTATTATTTTGTGATAGCTGTTTAGAAAACAAAATATTTAGTTTAGCTAAATCAGAAAACAAAGAGCATCAATCAGGCTTCTGCTGAGAATTTTCTGTGTAATTCAAATTCATGATCAAATAATATGAAAACGCCAAGCCTTTGATAGTGAACTGAAGATGAGGATCATATTCTTGATGAAATCCCTGAATTTCTCTGTGGAAAAAAGCCAAGGTCTGTAAAAAAACATGAAAGAGTAAATATACTAATAACTAAATAACTGCTTTTCCTTTATTGACAATATATCTATCATCTAGGACCTACAATTACTTCCCATGTTGTACATAAGTCAGAATTATTGTCTTTATTGAGGCGAGTGTTACAGACTTACATCACTGTGCATCACTGAGTATTTGAGGATCTTCCACATATAATCAATAGAAGTGGTAGGTTTGAGGGGTTTGCAGAGGCTCTTGCTCTACGAAAATCACATTTTTAAAAATCAGTTTCCTTGTGGTGTGTGTATAGTGTTCATTATGTAGAGGTAAAATTCAAAATTTAGTCCTTCTCATGAAGAATTTTCATCTGATGGCAAGTACTTCTGACGAAGGGGAGAAGTGGCTGGCAGCCTACTTTAGGCTCTTTTCCCACTACTTTAACTTTTTTTTTTTTTTGACAGAGATGCTGACTGAAAAATTAAGTACACTTTTACCCATAGCTATTTGCAGATACATAGCAGGGGAGCTCTTAAGGCTTTGAAATCAAGTGTTGAAGAGAGGTAGGATGTGGAGTGAGAACTTTTCCTCAGTGTGTGCTTTTCAGAGAGAAAAGTTTTTCATGACACCTGGCACAAATTAACTCAAAGGAAAATTCATTTCTGGCTATGAAGGCCTCACAAACCAGTGCACTGGAGGCAGTGACAGTTGTCAGTTCCCTTGCAAGTTCTATCCTTGAAACTTCTGGTTCAGTACCTGCCATGATGCCTGACAGCTATTTTCTAACTTTTGAGTGTTCTGTGGCAGTCTTAAGGTAAAGGGAGCAATCTTGAGCTGAGCACCAGCAGGATGGATTAAAGATTCAAGGCATGGTTAAAAAGAAAAATAACAAAATTCTTTGCAGACAGCCAAGACTGTGTGCTAGTCAGCTCTTGTTTCCCTTGCACTCCATTTTTGAAACAGTTTTTGTACCAAGAACTGCTGTGTCCCATTAGAAATTCCTAATTCCTGTGCTGAGCAGCTGATGTCTCCCTGGCCCAGTGGATACACACCTTATCCAGAGAAGAACAGCTCCAGTAGGCAACACAGAGTTTCATAAGAAAACAGCTATTGTTTAGTGCTAGTCAGACAAAGGATCTGGCCTGGTATGTTTTATACCTTACCAAGTATGTAAGCTCAGTCTGTTTGCTCTTTGGGGCAGGATGGGTTGCACGTACTGATTTTCCTCCCTCCCTCTCTCTCTGACACACCCAAATGCATGCTGCTGTGAAATACTTGGGATTTATCCCAGCACAGAAGGGAAAAACTTAAATTTCAACTGTTGTGTGGGAGGGAGAGACTATTTTCCCATCTATCTCTAAATCTAATGCCAAAAATGATGCAAATATCATTAACTATGAGCAAATCTACCTTCTACATGTAGTGATCAGAAAGCAGGCATTCATAATTGTAGATATTCTTTTTAAAATAGCTTACTGTCTTGAATACAGAAGGACGTAGTAGAGAGGAATATCTAGAATAGACTTTTTAAATGTCTTAGAATAACCTAATCTGGATGGAGACTATGTAAATTTGAGTAGCAGGGTGCTAGAAAACTATTTAAACTGAAAATGGAACATCACTGCTCAGCTGTTGTTAATGACGTATGGGACCTGCAATAACCTTAGTGGCTTGCTCTGTATAGTTTTTGGTTGCCAAACAATGCTTTTTAGTTGCTGTACATCCAGTATCCTAAAATTTGTAGCCGATGGGAGGTATAATGTATCAGTTCTTTCCTTGCAAACCTTTTCTGAAGCCATCAGTTACACAGAACACAAACTCTGACTGAAGATTATTTGGATGTTGGCAGCACACATAGCCTACCATAAGTTTTCAGGTTCTTACTGGTATTGTTGAAAAAACTAGCTTTTTTTTCTTTTTGCCCTTTTTATTTCTGCAAAACAGAGAATGCAAACTGTGTTACATTTTGTAATGAGAGAGCGTGTTACCTCATTTAAATGAAATGTTCTCAGAAAGCACAACACACATGGTAGAAACCAGAAATATAAGCTGGCAGTACATGGCACTGGCAGACCCTTCGTGCTAGTGTGTGTTGCAGGAATAAAGAACTGCTCAGTGAATTCTTATCTGCCTATGCTGGTTTCTGGATTTTTGGAGTTAAGCATAATGTCATTAAAAATAGACAGGCTTTTGTGTTCCATCAGATTAAATTACTGGTTCTTCCTAGCAGAATGATGAGCTAGAGAAAAACGGCTGAGTTCAAAAACATCTGCATGATTTTAATAACAGATTTCAAGAAAATATACATATCAGGTATTGTCACCTGCATGTAGGAGAGAAATTTGTATGCCTTTAAATTTGTATGTCTTTAAATTCCTCCAGGTCAAATAGAACAGTGAACAACTGGATTAAGATTATGAAATTCAAGTCCTTGTTCAAAGACTGACTGTGTTTTCTCTGTCATTTTATGATATCTATGTAGCAGTTTGGACCCTGCTGACCTCCTTGTGCTATTGCAGAGGCCATCTATGCAGGTTCCCTAAGGGACAGGCTCTGCTGCAAACACAGAGCTCCCGGAATGCCTCTCTCTTTCCAAACCCTAGTGCCCTTCTCAAACAGGATAAAAGTGAAACCTTTTCCTATCAAATGTGGATTATTTTAATGTTTTCCTACACAAGGTACTTACCACTTTCAAATTAGGTATGTGTTTGTATTTCCCAAATCTCTCTACTCTCTGAATCTGAAGAGGGTTGATGTAAGGTGCTCTCTGCACACACCATGTAGTCTCAGTAGGAATGCAATAACAGGGCGAGAAAAATTGGATCTGTTCTAGCATCAGATTAATGTTTCTTCTGAAATAATATATTAATAATTCATCTCCTTCACTATAGTAATGTCCACCTCTCACAAAAGAAACATTACCACAAATGGCTTCTAGTTCCTGATTCTTGGGTACACCTTGCAAAAAGCCAAAAGAATAAGTTCATAATAAATACACATTCTCATATGGGCCATCAAGATTGAGATAAGAAACTGTCATTTCCTTATCACTTCTGCCAGAATCACAGCTGTGGATGTCAAGTGAAAGTGCTCCAGGGTCTGCCATTTTTACTGAGATGACTGTAACCTGTTCTGCATGGACATGGAGTTCAATTCCAAAGTGCTATCAATTTAGATCTATCCAAAGCCTTTAAATCCTATTTAAATTAATATAGATTAATCATTTTTCTCCTGAGGTGCATGTAAGATGCAGACAGAAAAGAATGAACACCCCTTTTGGATTTAAAATCCAGCACACAACAATGTCCTCTTCTTGTGAGCTCAAGAAATTTGAGAACATGTTGGAGTTATGCCAATGATGCTTTTTTCTCTCTTCTTGTTTATAATACAAAAACACAGCACACCTTTTAGTAATCACAAAAATACAGAAACAAATCCACAGAATAATTTTGTAGGCAAACTGCTGAGTTTGAAGAGAGGGACACTCTCAACCTCCATGTATGGATGGCCCATAATACATGTTTTCTTCTAGAGAAAGTAGGCTTCCCACCTGGAATATTAATTCCTGAGAGAAAATGCAAAGTATGTCTTTTAGTCCTGTCTCTCAGGGGAAAGGTTTATGTGTTTACAACACCTGCAGCAATAGGAAAGTTGCCTTTGTGTGCTTTTCTAATAATAATCCAATTATACGGCTGTTTTAGAGAACACAAAACTGCAAATGTAAAGCAAGGGCTGCTTGGAACAGTTCTTTTGAAAAACAACACTTCTAAAATTTTGTAATTATTCCTCAAAAAAATATTGTTTTGTTTTATTTTATACCAAAGAACTCAGATTGGAGCAATAGTTATGAAATAACATTTTGTTTCAACTTCTGTGTTCAAATAGCAATAGTACCATGACTAAACATCCACAGGTTGTGTTACAGTGGTCTTTCCACTCCTTGTGCAGGACTTAAATATTGTACATCTCCAACAACCCCTATGTGAATAAGATGTGAACATCTCAGGGCCTCCTATACAAACATTGATAAAGATTGGGGTTTTTTCAAACAGAAATAATTTATACCATTAAAATAATATGAATACTACTCTTCTTACCAGAAACTGACTCAAAAAACTAGGGTAGCTACATATACAGCAAATTCTACTTTGCTTTTGTCCCTATTTATCATCAAAATCAAGTGTCATATCAATCTCCTTGGGTTATCGTAATCTGGATGTGACAGGGAAATTTTTATGTGAAAAAATAGTTCAATATGATTAGATCAAACTAAATTTAAAATAAATCTACATTAAATTAGCAGTAAATTTATACTGCACAATTGAAAATTAAGCAACTTCAACATTTTTCTTCAAAACATATTAAATGACTCCATTTCTCTCATTTAAAGTATATACTTTTTGCCCCCTACTGAAGGTACTGTATCAAATTTATTTGCAAACAAGAAGTCTTTTTTTTTTTTTTTTTTTTCAACTATGGTGTTCAGTAGGAAAGTCAAAATCTTTCATTTATTTCTAAATTCAGGTTGAGATTTTAACAGTGAGACTGAAGAAAACATCTCCTTTCTGTTACCGTATGGGACAAAGCCTTTTCTTTCAGGTTCAGCGCTAGTTCAAGTGAAGTTTCAGGTTATATTCTTGCAGTGCTATACTTTTTTTTCCCTTGGTTCAACCCCAAACAAAAATGTGCTCACACAGCCCTAACTGTGAGATTGTGTAAACACAGAAAACATAACAGTAAACATGTGGGTATTGAGAAATGTAACAAGATATATGGTATGATGGGCTGTGAAGCAATACAACCCTTGAGGCCTGGGAAAACTCAAGATCTTGCAGTGTTTTTATTGAGGATCTTTCAAGATCTCTATATGTTAGCCCACTTAGATCTCTACTACAGTGGACCATTTAATACAATACACAAATGTGTGGCTTTTCTGTATTCACTTGGATGACATAAATATTAGTTTTAAATAAAGAATTATGGTCATAACCTTTGGGTCCTGAGACAGATTCAGTCCTTTCTGAGAAAGTATAAAGATGGAGTTTTGAAATTAACTTGCACCAAACTAACAGGGGTCTTACAAACCTTTTTTTAAAATCATGTCCACTGCCAACAGCCTTAATTTCATATTTAAAATACTAATATTGAAAACACAGAGAAATTTTTCTAGATTATTCATGCAGAACTTTCTCCTTTCATATGAAATTTCATCGCCCCTGCTGGGCTTGTTGTATCTGACATTCAAGTCCTCACTGAAGCTAATGAACCTTATATTTTATTGATTAAGTTACTTATCTGTCTTAGAAGTTTTCAGAGGTATAATTTCTACTCAGTCAAACTGGTTTTTTTCTGAGATAAACAGGTTTAAACAGTGTTAAAGTAGACATTGAAGTACATATCCATCAATCTATATTGCTCAACTTACTTTTCCAACAAGCTTGGAAAGTATGCATTCCCTTATTGCACAAAAAAAAAAATGAAAGAGTATGGACTGGAGGATTCCCATTGAAATAAATAAAGGTGAAAGGGTGTTTTTTAATAGAAATTCCTTAAAACTCTGCCTGCAGGAATAAAAAGAAGCATTTCAGGTAATCTATTTTTTTTATACAGGTTGTTTTATTGAAGTTATAGCTTACCATCTTAAAGTGTACTTTCTCCTGCCATCCTTAGCAGCCAACTGAGAATTCTCCTTTTTTAGAAAGTTATTCTTTATTGTAGCTTGTTTATACTCAGGCTTTACCTATTTCTCTCAGGCCTGACTTCACTGTTTGTAAAACTACCCTCTTCCCACTTCTGTTTTAATGGCCTCAAAAATGATCAGATGAATCACAAAAGAAAAATCTTCCTAAGGCCAGAAAATATTAGGTTGCACAAACCAGCTCCAAAAAAGTCCTTGAGCCCTCAGATGCTGGTAATGTGTGAAAATGCCACAGGAAGAATGTCTGTCACCCTCGTTTTACCAGTCTCACCAGTTTCAGAGTCTGTCAAGACAGAGAGCAGTGATCTGAACCCACAGCTAAAACACAGCACCTTATAGCTGTTAAATACCTCTTTATCTGCTATCTGTATTAAATGTTCATTCTTTCAATTTCAGAGCTTTTGTGTTCAGTTCTCTTTACCTCCCAGAGAGGGCAAATCCTGTGTTTCAGCAGGATGGGCAAAAATTTGAAATCAAGTGAGACCACCTGTACTCTGAGTAGAAACCAAAGTGGGTATCATCACCATCTTCTTTGGCAGCAGAACAAGGCCAGCATGAATAATGTGTACTTCTAATACTCCCATGGTGCCTAATTAGTCATTAGCCCTTCATGTCTATAGCACTGGGAATGTTCTTGAGTGCAAGTCAGGTGTATGGTTTTGTGCTTCTTTATGTTTCTTCTTCCTCCTTCTGCTCTTTCTCTGTAGAATTAAAAAAAAAAACAAACTGACCAAAGGGCAAATATCACATTTCAAGATCTTTTTAAATGCTGCTTCCAAGACAGTCTAGAGGAAAGAATGAAAAACACGTTTAACCTTCTCCATTTCTTGTGAAAGTAATAAAAAGGTAAAATGATTTGTCTTTTCTAACGCTTTGTTCAGTCTTGTGAATTTTGAACTTAACTATGAAGGTCTTGACATAATTCACTTTAAACAAGAGGGGTTTTTGCATTTTATTTTATATGCTTAGACCAAAGGCACACTTCCCATGATTAAACAAACATCATCATCCTTCCAACCCAAGCCATTCTACAATTCTGAGCATTTCTCTTAGATGGCAACACTATGGTACCTGTACCTGTGGCAATCAAATGAACCTCTTCCTCATGTGTGAAAGGCTTAGGGTTTAGTGCATGAAGTGTAATTTACCTGTAACCTATTGGTGAGTATCAAGAAAATTAGACCTTTTTTCTCATTGTTTGTATTGCCTCAACTGAGAGTATTTAAGCAGCCAGCAGCCCTTGATGAAGTGTGGCTCAGACACTTAGCCAGTATCCTATAAATACCAGAAGATGGAGGTTTAAGAATGAGAGCATAGTACACAAGCAAAGCAAAAGTCATGAAAGAAACCAAAGACTAAAAGCCAAGCAAATTGCAAATTAGGTATCCTAATCTATTGAATTCTGTCTTTGAGGGTAGAAAAAAAATGATAAAATGACATTTTTGAACAAGGACAACAAAAATGTAGAGACAAAGAATAAAGGATTTTCTTCTTGGTGTTTCAGATCACTATCTCCACACTAACATAATTTTAGCACCTGACCAAGCCGTGGCTGCCCCAAAGCCAGTGATGTGGCATCTTGACAGCCTTTGGCACTGTCTAAGACTCTTCAGTGAATGTGACCCAGCCAAGCCTGGCAAACAGCACCGAGTTTAATTTCACACACAATGTACTGTGGAGGATCTCTGAGTATCTTTTTTCTAGGAAAATGATTTTATAATTTGACATCCTTTAGTACGTATGATGAGCAACAGGAACACAACTTTAATAAGTAGGCATCTGTCATCTACAGAGTTTTACTGCATATTCTGCAGCACTCCTTTTTGTTTTCTTCAAGACAATATTTAAATCTAATTGTAGCAACTAATGGTCATAAAAAGATGAATGTAAGGATTTTTGCTAGGGCTGTGGAGAAGCAAAAGGAATGAAAGAAAGACAGACCATATGTGTAGTATATTTGTTGTTACAGCTTGCACTCATTAAAACCGTGTTTGTCGTATTATACATCATTGTACTGTAGTTGTAGTAAATGTTCCTTGTAATGCACTTTCAAGTACAAAAATTGCCTCAGAAAAGAGCGTTTAGGAAACTAATTCTATTGAAACCAATGAAGTGTTGACACATTGCCTGATGTGGATTTGTTTAAGGAGGCATATTTTAGGTTATAAAAGTACAGTCCTTAAGGCAAAAATCAGTGACTGCTTGGTATAGTGACTGAGAGAACACTGCAACAGTATGTTCAGCAAGAAACCCCTCATTAATCCTTTCCTGTAATTCTACCCTATTCACCTTCCCCCTCGCCTGACTCAATAGAATTTAAAACCTGCTGTCAGCACAGTAACTAATCCAGAACCCATTCATTACTCAGTTAAGGCATTTGAAATGTTTGCTGATTTGTCCATGAATGGGAACACAGTGTAAATCTGGACTGAGGAGAGGTTTTTTTCCCCTTGTCAGTTTAATTGCTCCTGTGTGATGTGTTCAAGTGTTAGGAATCATCAGGGGTTTTGACACCCTTGTCTGTTTGAACAGCCATAGCATTTCACTGCATCCAGCCCCCAAGAACATCCAAATGTTTGCAGCTGAGAGGAAATATGCATCATTTACTAAAATCTGTTTATTTGCATCAAACCAGACAACTATCACTCTCAGCAAACTTCTGGTGCCAGAAGCCTCTTTAAGAATCAAACATAAAAAGCCAAGCATCCTCCTGCATTCTAAAAAGTGCTCCAATGTGACAGAATTAAGCAGTGTAATGATTGGAGGAGTAGAAAATTAATTCAGTGACTCAACTGCTGTTAAGGGACTTGTATTGAATGGACAAAATAAGCAAACAGCAATTTGTAGAGTACTTACACGGTCCCTAGTAATTCCTGTCTCATGGCCTCTCTAGACTCAACAACCAGAAAAGCAGCTGCAAGTAAGATGCTCAACTGGACAGCTAGAAAATGTCTATATGTCAGTCATTTGCTTGATGCACTAACACCATTTGGTGATGGTATATCAGAAAGGCTGCAGGGGACACTTGGACATCTGCGATGAAGCTTGGAGGGCTGCTCCTTTTGGCAGCACCATGACAGCTCTTTGTATGTATCCTGCCTCACAAGTAGCAGTCTTTGTCATGTGGTGGAGTCTCTTGCTGTTCATTACTTTGCCATCAGCAACAGGGAGCAGAGAGGGCAGGTAACTTATCATTTCTATTTTCAGTCAAATACTTAGCTCATTCCAGGGAACCTTCCCTTCCTGGGCCCCACCACTTCTTTACTGTTCCTCTTAGAAATATCTATTTTTTTTTTTATAATACAACTCCCTCTCTGAAAGCCTGTCTTTACGCTCTGTGTACCACTACCAGCTTTGCTCCTTACGTTACCATGATGTCCACACCCACAAACCCACACAGCCCCAGCCTGCAATATCAGCATTGTCCTGCATCAATTGCTCACACAAACTGTGTGGCACCAATGGATCACCAAGACAATCCAACAAATGCAGCACTGCCAACAGGCAAAATAAATCATGGGGGCAATTTCTTGCATCTCAGGGGAACTTCTCCCAGGCTGAACGTGACTCAAAATCCAAGTCTTCTCCTTAAATATCTTCAAGATTTGTAGTGCTGCATTACCTTTCACCTCACTTGCCCTGAAGTGGGTATTTTGGGCTGCAGGGACGCTCATCCCTGTTGAGCCGGGGGTTCTGATGCTGCTTCCATAAATCTCTCCCTCTCAGGCAACTGCAAAATAAATTTCTGATGAGTGTGTTCAGCTGATGCCTTCCTAACTTCCAGAATAACAGAGGCAGTGCTTGCATTAATTATTGTCAAGGCCCACGCTAAGGAGCTTTTGCACTGCAGTTTAGGGTTTCATGCTGATCCAGTTGACATAGCTTGGATCAATTTGACCCACTACTGCAGTTGTTCTCCTTTGATCCAGAGCGGTTTGTAATTTGACCCATTCAGATGACTTTCTTATAATAGCCCTAGCAAGACAAAACCAAATCAACTCCATTTATCTTAATGGGCTTTTTTTCAGACATGAGGCCTTGCCGATCTTTTGTACAGACGAAAAAGGAATCTGTGTATCTGATGGGCTTTGAAATGCCATCTGGTGTTTAATGTTATTGTGCTCTGTTCTCATAGTGCCTGTGCTGAATCATATCTTAAAAGTTCAACAAGCATTCACTCACAGCCACCATTCAATGCGATTGTGTCATTATCAAAGATTTGGATTTCTCCAACACAGCCTGCAAACAAAGCAGATTTTACAGACCCTTCTCCCTGAGGCTCCACTGACAGAAATCTTCAAGCATGAAACCTGTATGCCTTACATCTTTAGCTGCCATTCAGATGTACAACAATCCTCTTTAACCTCCAAAATGATTTTTTGACGCATAATCTTAGGTGTTATAAAAACAGGAAAGACTTTTATTAGGGTTGTGTTAATTTCCCAGAGGCTGAGCTTTTGAGATCCTACCTATTTAGATGTAACTAAACTAGATTTCCAAACACTCTGCACCCCTCCCCTTGGAACAATGATTCAGATTTCTTCAATACTTCTCCATTCATTCAGTATTTCAATGACAATAAAAAAATTACAAGAGTGTTTCCTTTTCTTACTGAAAAAGTTTGTATTATACATAGAAAACAGAAAAACAGCTCTTCCCCTCCCAAATGAGATCATTCACCAACAGGTAACCTACATGTGATAGACAGCTTAAGCTGATAAGCTGTCTTCTTCTCCTGCCCTTGTTACTATTACTATTATTATTATTGTTATTATTATTATTATTATTAATTTTTATTCTCTGGGTGGAATCTTGACATCCTTGAAATCAGCAGCACAATGTCCGGTGACTTTAATAGGGCTAGAATTTCACATTCTGTGTATTTAGTTTTCCACACTGTTTACTCTGAACTCCATTTTGCATTGCCTTTATTTTTTGAGGGTGGGGTTGTATCTGTGACTTGTGTCGGCTTCCTTCATTTTTTATTCCACTTCACCCATTTTTACTGAAGCACGATGTGAACCAAAGGACTTCTTGGATGAACTTACGACCTGTCATTTCAAAGAAGTTATTTCACAAGGTGGAAATCCAAAATTCTATTCCCTATTTTTAGTAAAAATATATACTTATCATGTTTCTTTAAATTAGAATATAAGTTAATCAAGCAAATATTTTTTTTTCACATTTAGCTAAATTAATAAACATACAAATGCTAAAGCTCCTTTGTACAAATAGTTGTCAATTTTTCATTTAAATGTACTTTAATTCCTGGTCTTGTGCTTACAGCTTTTAGAAAAACAGTGTAGTATTATGTTTTTATTTAATAATGTTTGGAATGCTTTTGTATGAGACTCAACTGTGGAGCATTTTTTGCATAATATTCATGAACTATTTCCCCTGAAATGCATTTTTGTTTTTATACCTCAGCGAACAGCTCTGTTTGAGTAAATGATCCATCCTTGACTCATTGTGTATACAGAGAGAAGATCTGCCTTTGATTGTTGTTTTAATAAACTGGAAGTCTGCCAATGTTCTCTGGTAAGAGGAAGAAAGCATTAATGATACCACTGTGAATCTCATCCTTGTTTGGTCTTATACTAGATTTAACCCCCACTGATCCTTTTTTCGTACTGAAATGGCTGTTCAGGCTAGTCAAAAAGCACAGAGTAGTAACTGCTGTGATTTGAAAGCAAGAAATTTTTACAAGTGCCAAATGTAGCACATTTTAAATTCTTCTTATAGCACTTAAAGGACAGTGATTAATGAGTTTGTTATCTATCAAAAAGCTTCAGTTCGTGTTATCTATCAAAATGCTTCTCTCTTTCTGCTTGGTGAGGGAGAGGATTTATAGTAAAGAAAAACCTGCCACCCATCCATAGTATCTAAATTTATCAACTCCTCACATTCATGCAAATAATGTTAAATGATAGATCTGTAGCTATCTGGATTTCAAACCAAAAAGAAAACAAAAAACAAAACAAAACAAAATACCTGCAAAAAAACAAAACCAAAAACAAACAAAAAAAACCCCAAACAAAACAAACAAAAAAGAAAACACGAAAAAATCAAAAAACACCAAAGAAACCAACCAAACTCAAACAGAAAAGAAGAGAGAGACATTTTGAACTGTCAAATCAGTGATCTTAAAAAATAAATGAAGTTATTTCCTTCCAGCACCCTGAGCAATGGAGTGTTCTCTTCATGCCACCAATTTCTTATTTAAACTACAATTTGAAATTGCCAGTGATCGAGAGACTTTGTCAGTAATGCTCAGTAATATTTCTGAATGCTTTATTTTATTCTGTAGCTCTCTGGAAGTCATCTTTAATATATCTGATAAGGGTCATAGATTTTTATACAGAGAACTCATAATTGCTTTGCTTTGTTCTCTGGCTCTTAAGCTTTCACAGAGCAAACCGCCTGCACCTTGCATAAAGTACACTTCGCTCCATCTGTCAGGCAGGGAATTCTCTGTATGAGAGCAGCAAACACAGAAAGAGGAGAGGAACATATGGCCCGTCTTAGTCCTCCCACCCCTCCCCCTGTTACCTTGTGATTGCTCTCTCTCATGCATTTACATTTTAAAATCAATTCATATAATGGTTTACCAGCCACAGAATGCCAGCCAGGGACTGCAGACATGCCAGTTTCTGCCATGTAGTGTGTACTGTTTCATGGCGTTTGCCCAAAAGGATGGGACCTGCTTTATGTCTCCCTATCTTGTAGGGAAACCATCAGGCTTATTTCTTTTGTTTCGCAATTAATTTAAACTTTGTGCCTTTGAGATTTTTGAGAGCATGGAACAAGAAAAGTAGTAGATTTTTTGATCCTCTATTTTACATATTTACATGAGATTTCTGAGGTAAGAACATGTGTTTTTTCACAAAAATTCATTTGTCCCTTGCTATTATATCTGTTCCCACACATGTAAAAAGCTGGCTAACACATCATGCTGTAACCTCAAGTTCATCAATAATCACTGTTTACTGTCATCAATTGGTAAATTTGTGTCCTTCTTCCCCTTTGCAATGCTCTACTCACATCATAGCAGAGTTATCAACCAATGCCCACAAGAGCTTTGATATTGAATAGACAACGATTTTTTTTTTTTTTTTTTTGTTTGCTGCAATGGGCACCAACACAAGCAACAGCTGTCTCCAGAAGACAAAAATGTGTTTCTTTTTTCCAGGCTTATTGGATGTAATCATATTCAGTGAAATTATGTCCTCTGGCCTAACTGCAAGCACCCATTGGTACAGCTGCTTCAGCCATTTTTAAGGTAAGTGTGAGTTCCATGTTTGAGGTTCTGTGCAATTAAGGCTCAGAGTGACCACCAGAAATTTCATGTCTTTTTTTATTAATCTATTCATTATTCTTGTTATTCAGTAGAATTAACCAATTATGTTGCTAAAATCTGTTCACTTTCATGAAGTCCAGAAAGCTTGTACAGGGTAATAGGAAAAACTTTCTGACTTGAATCCAAGATGTGCCAGCAAAAGATGGTGTGCTCCTGAATGTGCTGCTCACAGACAAAGAGGAACTGGTTGGTGCTTCTTTCTTAAGGATTTTTGGCAGAAAAGGTGGTTACTTCTTTGTTTTAAAAAATTACATGTTTAAAATAACTTGGCACATTTGTTTGCAGAAATACTAAATTGCTTAACTGTAGCAACAAAATCATCAAGCATGAAAAGAAAGGGGGAATGGCAATATTATTTCACGTACCTTTCAATCCTGACCATTCCATGCTCTTGATAACATCTAAAAAAAGCAAAAGCCGAAGCTTAGTAACAAGAGATTTTTGTTCAACCCACCTGTAAATTAGTTAGTGAAACTTGACATATAAAGTGCCCTAATGGGTGTAATTAAGTCTAACTAGTTTTCGCTACTTTTTCAAAAGTGCAACATGAACAGTGAAATAACATCCCTAGATGTACTTGTTTTGTAAGGCAAAAACTAGGAAAGTTCAGTGAGATGAATTATACTATGATAGAAATATTTTTGTTGAAGTAGATTTATGTGCTGTGGCTGTTCTCTCCCATGCCCTGGTGATAGAAGTCACATTCCCTTCCAGCATTCCTCCTCCTCCACTTTTCATATTCAGTCATTATCAAATGCCTCCATCTTGTTTAAATAACATGGTACTTAACCCTTGTTTGATGTTGGGAATGTAAGGTTGCTGAAATTACAACTAGAAGGACATGAGAATGTGCATGGATATATATTCAAAACTTTCAGCTTCAGAGTTATTCACCCAATTAACAGAGATGGAAGCTGTTAAACATATCAAACGTTTTTTGCTCAGAGACTCTGACTAAATTAACAGTATTTGACTTAATATATTAGAAATTATGCATATAATGTTACTAAATGGTTTTTTTTAGGATTACATGATGTGTAAAATATGGGATATTTTCTGGTTAGGTGTGTGTCTAGATCTTATAGGTTAATTTTAAACTGGGTGTTTCCTTGTGCACATAAAAGGTAGGTAAAGAACAGGAAGATGAGAACAAGATGTAGATATCTTTGAACACCCTGGGATGTTTGGCAGCTAATCTGGGAAGCATTGCTCCTTGACTTCCACTGTCCCTCAAGAGGGGCTATTCAGATATCTTGTGAGAGGGAAATGAGGTTTGCTGCTAGGCAAAGCTGAGATTCCAGGAGCCTGGGGATGCAGAGCACCAGGAATTGCTAAGTCAGGGGGGTGAATTTTCTTTCTAAGAACCTTTTCTGTCATATCTCCCTTGTCTTCAAAAGAACAGCCTTTTGAGTCTATTGAAGATGTGACATCATGTCACAAGAAGCCTGAGTTTACACCTTGAACATTATGAAGGGAAAAATGGAAATTCAAAAATCCAATAACAAGGTCAGGAGAGCCAAAGGAAAGGAAACTTCCTCCCTTCTAAGAGGGAATCAATAAAACACCTGAACTACACAACAGAGATGAAGATTGCTTTGCATCATACTTTAGTCTGCTTTATGCAAAGTTTTATACTTGTGACTTCCATTTTTATCCAGTATAGACTTTTAATTAAAAAAGAAAAAGCAAGAAAAAATACAGTACAATTCACTTTGAAAAGCAGATTTTTGGAAGTTTTTGTTTTGCAAATACAAAGAAAGCTCAATAACAGGTTGCAACTGCTTTTCAAAAGCTTGTAAAGCCACAACTTGTCATACAAACAACCAAAATATTTCACACCATAAGCAATAAGGAGGTTCTGGAATCCATCAGAAACAACATCCTGACAAGCAACAAGAAAAGGTGGGTGCTGTGCTGAACCTCATACACTCCAACAGGAGAGGGTTCCTTGTGGCTGTGAAGGCCAAAGGCAGTGACCATAAGGTGGAGTTCAGGTTCCTAAGAAGAAGGAATATTAAAGGTCCGAATATTAAAGGTCTAATATTCAAGGTCATCTTGAATGGTGTTATAAGCAACCTGATTTAGTTAAAGATATTCCTGTTTTTTGCAGGGGGTTTGGATTAGGTGTTCTTTGGGGGGTCCCTTCCTGCCCCAATCATTCTAATATTTGATTCCATGGAAGGTCAGTGGAGACAGGCTACTTTTGGTGGTGCCCAATGACGGGATAAGAAGCAGGGGCACAAAATCAAACGTGAGGTTTCTGATGGACATCACAAAACACTTTTTCACTCTTCAGGTAACCAAGTACTGGAGCAGGCTGCCCAGTGAAGTTGTGGGGTCTCTATCTCTAGAGATATTCAAAAGTTACCTGATACGGTCCCGAGCAACTGGCGCTAGGTGGCCCTGCTTGAGTGGGAAGGTTGGATAAAATGACCTTCAGAGGTCCCTCCCAACTCCAAACACTCTATAATTCTATAAATGCAGCAGCTGTAATTATTTCTTTTTTTTTTTTTTTTTCCAGAAGGACACTTATTTGCAAGTTGGTACAGCTAATTTAATAGAAATAGATGGTTGTAACTTTACAAGTGGCATAGAGCAGTAATTTTGCAAGCAGGTATGGAAATTTTGCTCCATATGTGTATGTAGCAAGCAGCAAACATACAATCAAACATGGTATGAGAAATATTTTTCCATTTTATGGCTTGCTATTTATACTGAGCTATTTCAAAATTCTAAATTCAAGCTTAATATGTAAGATATTTTAAATAATTGATAATGTACTTAAATAATTAATCACTGGAAAGATACTTTTTCAGAGAGAGTGTGCATCTGTTTACATTCCACAGTGCTTGAGAAAAAATGGTGGTTGCCTTTGAATAACTAAAGTAATTGTCTGTGGTGACATGCAGGAAGCTTCACAAAAGCAAATAGCATTAAAAGCTGCCTCCCACTGATTCAGTGTGAGTGAATGACATGGATCACCATGTCAGAAATAGTTAAAAAATATATATTAGGGCATAGGCACTACAGATGCAGCTCTTTTCCTAGTCCACTGATGGAGCAAAGAACTAGAGAGATGGAAGAAGGGAAACCTTGTCTCCCCTTACTCTCCCCTCCATCCTCAGCTTGGAAACACTTTTGCTTATAAATGCTCTTCCTATTTTTCAGGTGCTGAAGTTGATGGCAAAGAACTCTCCAGGGGAGTTTACAGCTCTGATGGTGTTTGGGTTACTCTGGGTTCCCTGGGGAGATGTAGCTGGGCACTCAGTGTCAATGCTCAGATGAATACAAAAACTGGAATTTCACTCTGCATGTAAGATGACTTTTGAATCCTGAAATCTGATTTCTCAGCAGATAACCTCTGCAATAGCAAAAGGACAAATAGGTTGGGGGTGTTTTAAGGTGTGAGGGTTTGCGATGAGAAATTTATCACACACAAAGCTTGCCACAACACAGTGTGACTACTCTTAAAATCCATCCTATACCAGTTATTTAAGCATTTATTGCTTCCACCCAAAGGAATGAATCTGATAAACTACCACATTCACTGTAACTGAAGTAAAGACTGTCTTCAAATTCCTATTTCATTTAAGAAAATGAGGAAATAGAAGATCTGAGCAAGGCAGCTTTGGTTAAGTCATATGTTTGTGACCCTGTTACATTTATAAGTTTCTGTTGATACTACACCATAGGATGAGCTAATGCAGTCTGCATGCAAAGTAGCATTAAGCTAAGAAATAAGTTTCCCAGTTTAGGGCAAGCACCCAAACCTTTTGATTTATTATGGGTTCCCTAAACACCTTTTGAGGTAACAGCACACCAAAATGTTTTTCATTTCACCCAGGAGATGTGAAAACATAGAAATATTCTGCTTTAAGGTATTTTTTATTCTGCTCTGTCAGATTATTTCTGTAGCTGTTGAAATTGATTGTCTATTTCCCTTATTTTTGCTCTTTTCAGAAGTAGATTTGAATTAGTTCACATAAAAAAATGTGATTGTAGACTGATTTTCACATGAGTTCCAAAAGTCACCTACACAAAAATGTTTGTGCAAAACAAAGGAACTGAAGACTGTTACTGTGCCACGCATTCTGTAATAGTTTCCTATTTTAGTGATGCTTGTCTTCTTTCACAAACCCTTATCAGGTGTTCTTTCATTAAAAATTCCAAGAAAGTATCTTGGAATACCTTAGTTAATTTTCAACTTAGTACCTTAAGTTAAAAATTCCAAGAAAGAATCTCATTGTTTGTTATAGTAAATCTTAGAAAGATAAAGACCTTTTTTATTTTACACTTTCTATCAGGATATCTAAAATATCTTCAGTTTATACCAGCTAAACATGCAGCCATAACAGCAGGGAACTCACATATGTGCTTGTGTTAATTATTTTGGACTGCATTGGTTTTGGGTTTTGTTCAGTATGTGGTTCACTATATGTTGGCAATAGCATTCAGCAAGATGAGCCAGAAGTACAGATTCATGGAAAATAAAAAGTAAAGTTACATTCCTTATCTAAAACAAAACCAAACCAAAACAAAGCCCTTAAAAAAAATAACCCCAACCAAATATAATGGGGATATATAGAATTCAGTTGTTTCAGATATTTGTGTTGCTCTTCCAGTGCTGAGCTGTGACTCTATCCTGAAGACACATCAGCCCAGTACTCCCAAAGAATTTGAAAATTAATCCTATCTTACTGGAAGTTTCCTTCACCACATTTCCCATAATTTGAAACATCCACTTCTGCATAATTTATACATGCTTGTGATTTACTTAAAGATACAGTTGTATAGTTTAGGAAATACACTGTCAGTTGTCTTAGCATCAGACGTGTTTAAAATAAATATATGATTTGCTGTCTTTTATCATCTGTTTTACAAGCAGAGCTGAAGATGACTGCTGAAAAAGAATGATCAGCTGCATTTTTCATCTTAAATCAGCTGGTTTCCTCACAATGACAATAACGTCTGTGTTGAAGGTGTTGGACCTTGACTGTTGACCTGATACAAGGATAATAGGCATGTTTTTAATCATCACTTGTCTTCTCCAGATGAATAGACTCTAAACTGATGTGTCAATATTATGTGTGATAAGGACATTGACTCTACCTTCCTTTGTAGTCTTACACTCCTAACAAATAAACCACATGATTTTGTCACTATTTTAGGTGGTAACTATATATTCCTTGTACATGTAAAGTACAAATTCAAATGCTCTTCTGTCTATCAGAATACTTACAGTGGGATATTGGAAGTCTGCCAAATTCCTAGTAATTGGGAAAGGAGGGGAACATTCTCAAACTCAGATGGGTGATGGAAGGTAACTTCCATGCCCTTTACCTATAAATATTTATGAAATTTTCTCACAAGAAGAGAGGTGAGAGTGAGGGGAGTAAAAGGTCCTCATAGTTTATAAGAATTATTTTAAAACTTGAAAAATGTTATGCCATACCCCAGCATTCATGCCCCTGTTGAAAATGGTATTAGGATGCAACACACAAATTTCTACAGCGTTCTGTTGGATACAATTCACAACAGTCTAGAAATACCCTATAAATCCTGCCATTAAATCCAGCTGGGATGTATTAGAAGAGCAGTTGTGAATGAGAATTCACCTTCAATAAGGATGAAAGAAGAATTGTCAGGATTGTCTACAGGGTGTGTCTGCATAAACCTAAGCTTATATGAAATTTCTTCACCCTACCTCTTTTCCCTTTTTCATCTCAACAATACTGAAGTACTGAAAAATGAGCTATGTAAAAAAAAAAAAAAA
>VXAC01005948.1:146086-336135 GCA_013399225.1 Rhipidura dahli
TTTTTTGGGGTGGAGGAATGTTAACAATAAACTGGATTTAGAATTCTTGTGGTAATCAGATATATTTGCCCAGAATGAAATGGTTTCATTTTAATTTTGGTTGGGAAATGCTGTGCTTTGACAGCTGTACTGATATTAAACACGAAAGTCATGACAATGAGTTTGTGCTCACATGATAACTATGGAAAAAAATTCACATCTCATAATGCCTACTTTAAAATACACACTATATTAAGCAGTTGTTGAACATGGCCTCTTTCTAGATTTAACATAATCAATTATTCGTAAAGACATTTGCTTCAGGGAAATAAGTATTTTATGAAGCTGCATTTTTCTGGGATAAAAGGAAGTCGTATCTTGCTTGCTGGTTATGCACAGCCTTTTCATAGGAAAGCTTCCCACGTGCATTGTGAAATAACAAGTAAAATGACCCTCCAGGGTCATGGGATAACACTCATGCTTTGCTGCCTGTTATTTTTTTTTTTTTTTAGTGGCACCTGCTGTGTGGTTCTCAATATAAATAGGGACTGCTTGCAGCAAATCACAGATGTTTTACACGCTGGAAAAATGGGCAGGAAGCAATCACTATAGGAAAAGCAGAGGCAGTGAGGAGGACAAAGGAGGAAAGGAAAGCAATTTGGCTTTACATTTTCTTGGCATTTTCTGACTTCACAGTGATCAGGCACTCTTCTGCTGCTAGTTTTTAGTTAAAAACTTGCTTTGCACATGCAGAATGACTTTGCTGCTGTACTCTTTCTTCATGTACATCTACACAATCAGTAATTGTAAATGTGGGAAACGGGCAATGCTTGTTTGGTTTTCTTTTTAATCTATAAATAAATAGAAAATACAAAAATATAATGAAAATTGCTCATATTTCTAATTTTTTTTATGTTTCTTAAGCCTGTCCTCATACAGTTTTATCTGATTGAATTACACATGTGTAGAATTTAAAAAAAAAAAAAAAATAGAAGGGTGTGGACATTTATTTGAAAAGCTACTAACAGCCCTGTTCAGAAAGAAAAAATATTTTGTGAGATGCCTTTTCCAACACTATATTGTTTTTATTTTGTATAAAACTTCTTCTCGCCAGTCTCTCCATGTTCTTCCATACAAATGCTGTTTATTTCAGCTTTGGATATGGGATGGTACTAAATAACAGCTCCAAGACTAGAAGGAATAAGAAAGCTTGAATTAAAAGAAAAAATATTTTAAAGATTTTGCAGCTTGTTGTAAACTGGAAGCTGCAGACACATGGATATACCTTCTGATACTGTAGGACAGAACTTCTCATCAAACAGTTTTACACAGATCATAGGACCTTGCTAGCTTTATTAACTTTGTTAAGGAGTTCCAGAAACTGATAATTATGAATAGGAAACCAAATACAACAGAAATAGCATCTAAACATAAAACCAGTTTTATTTGTGAGTGGTTTTTGTTTGTTAGGAGGGCCTGCTTGTTTATTTGTTGACTTTTTTACTTCACATTCTAAACTTTGCATTTTCCTTTAAGAATTACTGAACCAGAAATTCCCTGAGCCTTTGCACAGGGCTTGTCCTGTTCACATGGGGCTCCTGTGCCTTGGTCAAGCCATCAGGACACATTCCATACACAGATCTTGTCTGAGCCTCACTGTCAGGAGGTAACCCAGAAGGCTGTGAGTAGAAGGCTGTGACTGTAACCACCTCACAGCAGTGACCTGATGAACAGGTCTGGAGGATGATTGCCTCTGGGATGACTGCTTCTGTACGTTCTTACCAGGAATGTCCTGTGACAGCACAAACTGGTGTTTGGAAGCAAGCTGAGGAGCCGATACAAACTTCAGAACGGTTTGAGGACATGGACATATAATCTGGCTATCTCAGGGTTAGTAAAGAATACATGCTAGAAGCATCTAATCTCTAGTTCCCAAAGACTAAAGATCTGGAAGATGGGTTACCTCAGTTTTTGCCCCGACATTGTTTAAGTTTTATTACTTCGTAACTCTTCTGTGACTGTTCCATACTCCTATGGCTAAGATTAAGAAAATGTTCTGCTTTAAGAAGGCCCTAAGGCAATATATTATTTTCCTTTGTCATGTCAGACATCAAACCATAATCTGTCATTTTGGCAGGCAGGACTGATGCAAATTGATAAGAGCACCATGAACAGGATAAAGTTGAAATATTTATTGCAAAATATGGAAAAAAGTTTCCACTGGCTTTGACTTTCAGTGTGGTTTCATGCAGTAAGACCTCATATCTGACTTCTCAAGTCAGAGGAGTGCCCACCAGAAAATCTAATATCTCCTCTGTTGCAGATGTGTCAAATGCTGTCTCCCTCAGGTTTTTCTTAATCCAGATTAGATTATCTGCAGTGCTGGTTTTGTTCAAGGCAGAACTGGGAGCTGGGTGTTTTGTACAGCAGTAGATAACCATCTTCTGAAGGCTGATCTAGTTGATTGGCTGGTGTTGGGGTTTGAAAGTTTTCCTTTTCGCTTCTTCTCCGTTGTGGAATTTTTTCCCTGGGTGTGTTGCAGAGAATGATGGCTGGGTGATTACGAGAACAAAAGGGGAAGGCCAAGCAGGCTGCCCGCTCTGGCACCTGGGGGTGGGAACTCAGCTCGGAGGGCCGGTGGGCAACTCAGCGTTGGTCACGAGGTGAGGGGAGACTGCTGCCTGCCGTGGTGGTGAGGACAACGCTACGCTGAACCTCTGCATTTCTGGCTGCTTTCCTTCTGTGGGAGAAGCCCCGGGATTCCCGAGCCTGTTTTGTTCCTGCCCTGCTGGGAGTCGGGCTGTGGCCACCGTGTCCCTGCTGCTGCTCTGAGCCTGTGCTACACTGTAGCCCGTGCGCCCTGCCTGCCGAGAGTTCCCGGGATTCCTGCTGCGGCTCCGGACTCATCTGCNCCTTCCTTGACTGACACCTGTCTTTCAAACCAAGACAGCTGGCTACAGGCGTTTCTGACAGCTGTGGTAAACTGTGTTTCTTTTCTCCGCAATGAGCATCCTGAAAGGGCAAACCTGTGATGCCCACTCAAGGGTCTTCCCTAATCTATAGGGTAAGATGTGGCCTCCCTTCTCCAGGACCAGCTACCAGTGCCCTTCTCATCACGCTGATGTTCAATAGCCCTTTCAACAGCAACGTACTTGTGCACAGAGTATCTGTGGTTATAATTTGCTAAGAATGAAGATTACTGCTGAGCATGAAGCAAAACCAAGTATCTCTGTGAAGAAAATCTCCACCATGTTTTTTAATGTTAAATAGTATGTTTACCTTTCATGCTGTCTAGTTTCTCCATTCTCAGAATTCTCCCTGCTTTTCTTCAGCAAAGATAAATCAGATTTCATCGAGTTTCCGAGAACTGACTTAGTACATAGTTCTCTGTATTCGGAGAAAGTACTGAAAACACAAGGACAAAATCAGAAAGCACTTTGCTCCAAGTAGCTGAGATGATGGCATTGAAAAAGTCTTCTGGGAAGGAGGTTTCAGGGAAAAAATGAAAATGTGACATCTTCAGCCACTTTCAATAGAGTACTCTCATAAAAGAAAATTACTGACTGTGCCTGTACAACTTGCTACATTTCCAAGAATACACACTCAAACCAGTCAAAAGCTTTTCTGTAAGGTTAAGGAGGCAGATGACTGTCTTCTTATTGACTTGCATAACTCTGGCATTTAATAACACATGTAATCATGAAATAAAACTTGTTCAACCTCAACAACGTATCTGTCAATATTTGCCCATTTGAACAGTTGGACTGGTTTCTGGTAAATAAATATAAAGGAGAGGGAGTAATGCTATTTTGAAAGAAGAGTTCTAAAAGGAGGAGGACTTAAATTTGTATAGCCTACTGTAAACCCTTTGCTTCATACAGAGGTATGTATGTTTTTGTCCTATCTTCTGAAACTTCTAATCTTGGGTAGGGAGTACATAAATTGTATATCAGAAATACTGAATTATGCTTTGTCCAAGACTGCAAAATTCTTAATTTTAGTGTGTGGAAAGTATATCCCTGCTTCAATTAAAGATACTAGTTGTCATTACTTGCATTTTTTTGAAATTTGAAATTGCAATTGAGGTTTTTTTTCCTGCAAAACCTTTCTATGCACCTTTTAATGTAGTATGACTCACCAATTTATTTCCCAACTTTACACAAGAATTTTAATATACTTTGTAAAAGATTTTCATTCTTATCAATTTTAAGTGAGAATGAGCTGATTTTTGTGTGCTAAGAAGTGACAAAGGGTGGTTTTGTCAGACTGTGTCTTCACAGCTGAAAGCAGGCAAAAAAAGAACTCTTTCCAAACCAACTAGACCTGAACTTGGTCCAGACTAGAAGCTGTGTAACCACATTAGCATGGCACTGAGCCCAAGCTAATAAGCCCTACTAAGAGGCACTAAAGCAGTTACACAATTTTTAGATCAGAGCTGGCTTGCCTCCAGCTATCTTGGAGTGTAACCAGGATGATCTCAGGTTTGTCAGGAAAAGGCAGTATAGACAGAGTCTCAGGCCCCTGAAACAAGCAGGCTTAACCTGTCCTCTAAACTTGGTTTGTAGCTTAAGGTAAGAAAGAAGTGTGGAATGAGCATGTGTGAGAACAGTATGGCTCAGAAAGGGATTTAGGATAGGAAATAAAACAGTACTTGTGTAGTCTTTAGTTACTATTTATATAGGTACCATTCTTCCAACTTGTTCCATTAACAGATCAATTTGGCAGATGGTTTTTACATAGCACTTGAAGGAAGGGCACAAAGGATAAGTTTATGAGACAGGCAAAGTTAGTAGAAAAACCCATGTTGTTTAGGTCTTTCATTTTATTTTGTCATATGTATAAAATACATATTTTTTAACTCTGTTCAAAGTCACTCTTCTTCATTGTCTCCTGTCACTTTTCCTGAATGTCAGAATTCATTCCCATATTAAATGCATCTATTTTTGTGGCTAGATTTTGGGATGAATTTCTGCTAGCTTCATAAAATAATTTTTTGTGATCTTGCTTACCTTTCTTAGCTTCTTTTTTTTTTTTCTATCTGGCAGAGAGACTCAATTTCTTGAGGCCTCATTCTCTTTTGACATTATTGGTGTGGAGTGGTGCTAGAGAGAGAGAGAGTCATCAGACCTAGAAAGCTCTAAGCCTTGGGAGCACTCTATCTCTAGACACCTGAATGATGATGTAGGGTTATTCAGATGGCCACAGAAAGGTTTTGGAAAGACTGGTCCTCTAGAAGGATACCAGCAGAGCAGAGCATCAAGTTCCTCTGTTTGTCTGTCATCCAGTGTGACTTCTAATGCATTTTAACTGAAGTCCTATTTTGGTGCTCTGTAAAGCAAATTCTTTAATAACTTGTTCTTCACTTAAATCACATTAACAATATACCCTTAAAAGTATTCTCCTGAGTAGTCCCATTTTTAAAAAAATGACAGTTTCTCTATAGAGAAGAAAGAGCATTTGAAATAATGTTGGGTATTTTGCCAAGTCTGTCAAAAGAGTAACACTTCCACTTTCTCAGCTCTGTCTCATTAAAATTGTATTCTAATTCTGTCTCAACTTGGTCTCTTTGCTTCATAAGTCATTGCCTGCTCATTACTTGTAGTGTGAGAGATGAAATTTATTCAAACCTGATAGCGGGGATAAAGAATTGAAAGGCAGGCAGCTGGGAGAAATGAAATTAGCTTATTCTAATGCTTTTTTGACAGGATTTTTTTCATTGCCATGGGTTACTGTAAGTGTCAGTTTGGATTTGTGGTACTGTCTTTGTTAGGTTTGTGGGGGATTTTTTTTAAACAGTCTTAACCGCTAAACTATGCTTTCCTTTGTCACATCCATTGAAATAATGTTCTGTGTCTGTGTTGATAACATGGTCAAATATTACTTGCTACAGTGGTCTGTAATTGTTTTATCATTATAGTTGTCTAACAAAGATTAAATTTTTGCAATTGTTTTATAGTAGATTCTTCAGCCCAGTATTTAGATAAATAGGATACATTCAGTAAGGTCTGGAAAAATGATAGACAATGCAATAAAGCTTACATGCAATTTAATGTGGAATACAGAGGGGAGCTGAATTTTCTAACCCAAATATTTTTTTTTCAAGCTTTGAATGTCAGAAGAATACACCTAGGAATTTCTAATTTTGACTATAGAAGCAAATTGACTTAAAGCACAGCACTTTTCCATTACAAAATTGAGTTGTTAAGAAATTATATGGTCTAATTACTGAACTTGGTATTTTTGACTACTTGGATTATGAACAGATATTGTCATTAACTAGCTAATTAAATTGACTGCAATAACAAGCCATAATTTAGAAATATGTTCTAAATTAGTTTTTATATGAAAGCAAAGTCTTTGTTGATCTGTGCATGTGATTAATGTCAAGTGTCATGAATTAGCTCAGGGATCTCTGGTCCAGGAAGGGCATTATAAAGAGAAGTATCTGTGTATTTGACAGAAACAGATGCAGTCAGAAGAGCGATTTCTATTAGATTAAAAATTTGAATTAGAAAATATTAATAAGTATGTATACATGTATTTTCTGGAAAGCATACAAAGTAATGGCTCAGTACAGAGTGAATTATATTCTTCTCTCAAAAAGCAGAACATGACTTCAACTGTGGTGCAACTGATTCTCTTACCCCAAAAATCTTCATGCTTGCATTATTTTAATATTCTGCTACTCAGAAGAAAAAATCATTGTATTCTTAACCTTTGTATACTTATATACTATAAACATCTTTAAAGAAGTTGGCTGTTAATACATAAAATGGCCTCTTAATTAGGCATGGTGTCTTAAAATCTTTTAAGAATGAAATGCCCTACATATTGCATTTGGATGTACAGTTCTGCCCTGGTTGGGTTTGTTTACTGTTGTTTTCAAATGCACACGAACTTAAATGTTAGATATACTTTCCTCTAGCACATTATTTGAAGCAATGTTCAGTATCTGTGTTCAAAATATTCACTGGGAGTACCCCAAACATACTTTTAATCAGAGCAGCTTGATCAGGATATCCTGCAGAAAATATATGTTACAGCCACCTATGAGCTGGATCAGTAAGGGGGAGGGGGGGCATCTTTATTCTAATTTTTCCTTTCTTTTCCTGTGCAATATTCATGGCACACTACTTCTGGAACTCTCATTTACTGTTTAGGTGTTAGACTATTTAGACAAAAAGATTTACATAAGGAAGTAATTGTAAAACCATGAAAGTTGCTGTCATAATAGAGGAAAAGTGAACTATTATAGATCTTCAGGGGGAAATACATTATAGAGGTTCCCATATAATAAGTCACCTGAACTGATTTCTAAACAATGTTTGACACCAATAAGATAACAGGATATGAATCTCAGAGGATTGATGAACTCAGTCTGCAGCAGTCCAAGCATCACCATTCTCAGTAATCTCAGCTAGGGAGAGAAAAAAAAGTCATCTCAGGTATCAGTCCTCCTTTTAGTAATAAAATCCTGCACGGAGACAAGGGAGTGGTAGAAATAGATTTTCTTTTTTAGACACTTATCTTTGTAGAAACAGAGAGGTCCTTGGCAGTTTAAGAATTCTAGAGTCAATTAATGCAGGAATGTATAGGCAGCTGTAAGCTTTCTCTTTCAAATGTAATCTTAAAATATTTTTAACAGAAAAACTGAAATTATAAAAATCCTTTAATATTACGCAGCTATGCATGCTCACAATCACGTACAATAATTTGGGCAGTGAATTATAAAGATAATCTTGTCTTGCACTGATAGATAAGAATTTTACATTTATCTGATTCAAATGAAACCTCAGTGAATAATTGATTCTTCAGTGTGATCATGAAAAATCAAAACATGTACACTTGGTCTTTACTAAAATTGAAATAATTTTCTGTATGAAGCTGTTTCCTGAAAAATGTTTGAGTTGAACAAAATGTTTCACTTCATCACATGGAAGCAAATCTCACAGCTATCAGAGTGGACTACACCTTGACCCTTGTACTTCTCAAGATAAACAGACTAAATACTCTCCACCATGATTCTTACAGATTCCCACTAGGAAGCTGCAACTTCATTACTATGTGGGAGTTTTTTTGATATTTTAGCCGACTTGAGGGATGGTTGGTGCATAAAATGAAGGAGAACAGTAAGACAAGAATTAATTTTAAAAATTTGAAAAGCTTTAGAACATATTCTGGAGGAAGGAATAGTCTGAAGGAGAAAAGTAAGAGAGAAGTAATTTCAGTTAGGATTTTAAAATTACTTCCTGCTGGATTATGAAGTACAGCTGTTTAGAAAATTGTATGTTTTACCAAAGGATAGATAATCTTACTCTTAGCTTACCGAGATGGTAAAATCATCCAACACCAGTCATAGGAGCAAGGACTTTAAAAAGATTGATAAATTTGAAAGGAAAGAACCAAAGAAGAGGAGAAAATGCAAGGGTAGCTGGTTGGATTTGATGACCTCAGAGGAGGTAATGTCATCACACGTGTTTCTAAGTAGAAGGATTTACAAGAAGTCCTAAATAGGACTCTAACATAAACTCCTGGAGAGTGTCATGGGTATTCACACACCCCGAATTTTTCACAGTACTTGCCCAGGCTGGCATTGGTGAACAGCACAAGACAAGTTCTTAAAGAAACTGTGGGGAATTAAGAGCATTACAAAGTAGCAGTAAAATGGCTGGGTAGTAGCAAGGGACGTCAGGTCTGAATTGCTTTAATATTACATGTGTGGTATCTGTTCTTTTGACAAATTAACTCCAAATGCTTCTCAAATTTGACTACAATTCCATAGTACTATGCTCTAGTTGAGGGGGAGGGGGATGGAAATTTTTTATGATTGTGAACAACTATATAAATTGCAGACAGAAATCAGCTGAGGTGCAAACAGACCAGAAACTTCAGGAAAATGCATTACAGAAAATTGTCAGAAAATTGTACAAGTGATTACTAAAATAACCAACAAAGAAAGTATTCAACATGAAATCATACTTCAATTTTAATGCAGAAAATACAATTCTTGCATGGGTAGGAACCAATAGCTTTCTTGGTTACATTTTTAAAACTACCTATCCAGCTGAGTGCCAGGCAGTACCAAATGTTATTTCTTGTATTTTTTTTTTTTTTTTTTATATCACATAAACACTAATCCAAGTTTCAGAACCACATAAAAAACCCCACCAGGTTGGTTCATTTTGAGCAGGCCTGGATGGTACAAGTGAATCTCGTGAAACTACTTAAAATAAACAGTGGATAGAGAAAAATGAAGTTTTCAGGCCACCCATAAATCAGGTTCAAGATATTTGAATTGAAGAGGAGAAGTTACTTCTTACCAGTAGACTCTTCACAGATATTTTTATATAGTTCATTGAGTAGGCAGGAAATAATGTTTTCAATCACAATCAGCTCCTCATCAAATACCAGGTTAATTGTTTGATGCAGCATTAATAAATACCTCCATTCTGCTATTCTCTTGGCTATTTAGTTCAAATACATGGCACCAAGCTTTTATTCAGTAGAGAGATTACAAGTTCAGGAAAGCAGCAGTAGGGTCAGATTCAAAGATCTCCTCCCAATGTTAATTACTGTGACAATACTTGTCCTCATATTCTTTGGTGGGATTTCCCAGCCATTTGATTCTGAGCAGAAAAGTCCATACACTGCTAGTGCTGCTATCTGCAGAGCAGTGAGGACTTAACATAAAAAGCTTCTTGAACACTAGCCTTTTTTTTCTAGAATTACCTTCTAGTGAAAAAAACCAAAAGAAATGCTGTTAAAAGATGTGCTGTTAAAAGCCAGACATCTGGTTCTATGGAAAGATGGTAGGGCATCTTCATGTTTTGCACTAAAGGAGAGATGCATTGATAATGGGTCCTACCTGATCCTCTCATCATTTGACTTAGGCCATTCCCAAATTTTCCTCATCAGCTAGTAACAGGATCCTCCTAGCAATCTGCAGCTCGTTATTGTTCAACCCATGAGCTCAGCAGTCAACACCTCACAAGGAAGACAGGACTTATAACCTGATCATACTCTAAAGGGTGCAAATGCAAGTGCTCTGACCCTACAGCCTTCTTGAGAACAGTTGGCTTATTTCTATTTGTGCCCACAATGCTGTGCATGTTTACCCACTCTGACCATGTACGATAGGAAGAGCAAAATAAACAGGTTTCGGGTGACTGAGTAGCTGAGCAGCTGCACAGGTCACTGTGGCAAAAGTTGGTCTAAAACAAAGAAGTGCTTCTGCAAGCAGAAAAGTGTTCTGAGCCACAGACAGTAATTATTGATAGCCCTGTGTATGAAGGAAAATATCCTGTCATCTGTCAGGGGAGCGAGGTGTCACCATTACCTCTCTCTCCTATCTCACCTGTGTCTTTTAAATAGACTGCATTCCTTTGTGATTGATGTGTTGAGTCATATTTGGTTTCAGAAAAGGAACGAAAAAGAACATGGGTAGAGGGACTTACTTTACCATATAACTTAGGGGTGACCTTGAAGGTCCCCACCTTGTCCTATGACTCAAAGAAGTGAAGACAGAGAGAATTTAAGATACCTCCTACATTTCATGTCTGTGCCACAGGCAACACCTGTTTCTAGAAAGGTTTGATCCCTTCAGAACTTTTTCCTGTTGCTTGAGGAACTGGTAATCTCTTGCCTTTGCTGAGATTGCAACATGTTTGCCTGTCAATCTTCTGGACATCTTGAGAAGGACAACTCTCCTCTCCTCTGAAACAATATGACTAAGCTTTCTTGGCTTTGCTGACCCCTTGTCAGTTTATCTTGACTAAATGGACTTATATAGTATTGGTTCCTTGCATATTTTCCAAAGGTTCTTGTAGGTGTAAATCCTGCCACAATGCCCCAGCCAAATATCATTCATCTGGAATGACAGCCACACATTTGCTCTAGCTGTCATTCTGTCATTCAAGTCAGCTGCTGTTGCACTTAAAGGCCACCAGCAACAAGCTGCTACTCCAGCTGTTGAGGAGGTAGCCAAGCCTCGCTCACTCTTCCTCCCTCCGAGTCCTTCTGCTAGCTTCTCTGCTCCTGATTTGCATTTCAGTGTAGCACTATAGCAAGACATGTGGTGGAGCTGCCCGTTGCCAGCCCCGTGTTTTGTTCCTCATTCTGTCTCTGACTTGGAACATGATCTCTGTGCCTCAGCTTTTACAGAGCGTTTTACAACATCCTTTGAGATCTACAGATGCAACAGATTACTCAGATACAACCTAGAAATTCTATGTTTTCAATTAAGATATAAATGACAGACATACATTTTAATATTATTTCTGGAAACCCTTATAAAATGTTTTCAGAATGTAATTTGTGGCCCTATGAAAACTGACACTTGGTTTTAAAAGCAGCTTTTGCTTTTGTCTCTTTAAGTGAAACTCTTTGTGTTGACGCATAGTTATTTAGGGAAGTAAATGCAACTTTGCATGAGCTAAGCTAATGGGGCTTGAACATGAAGGGAAAGAATTATAGCACGTTGGGAATTTTGGTAGGAGCAGAGATAAAAAGAAGTTGCCACATTTGCTTAAAGTGTGGTTATAACTCTGGTTTGGGAAAAGACAAAAGGCTAGAATTGTTAGTTTATGAATGTGGATGTAACAGAGAGAGCTCATTGGTTTCGTAGGTCTGTGTTAGATTCCCACAGCCCTGAACAAACAGCTCTCAGCCTTATATTTTCTAAGCTTTTGTCTTCCCACTTTGGAATTCTGACTACGGGCACATTACCAAGCCAACTGGATTCACTACAAAGCTCCAGTGTAGCTCCTTTTATCACAAAGATCAAGACAACAATTGTGTGCCTACAAGAAAAGAACAACTAAAACCATCGAGCAAACATTAAAAGAACAATTCTAGAGATAGTTGCCTTTGAACTGCAATAATGGGCAACATTCAGTCCTGAGATTTGAATTCAGAGCTAAAGGAATTCATTACTAACTGCCTTTCCTTGTAATTATCCAAGCTGCTGGCAACGTATATTTTCAGCAGCATTAATTTTGTGCAACGTAATATTTTGTAGTTGTGCTGAACCCCACACAAAGGCAGCATTATAAATCTGCTTTATGGAGTTAGTTTTGTTTATTATAGAGTTCATATATGAAAAAAGAAGAAATCTAAATTTTGTGTTGGCTTCTCCCCAAACCACAGAAAATGGAGTATTGTTTTACAAGAGCTTGTTCTGAAATATCACTTCCCGACTGTAAAAGAAGTATGGTGTATTTGCAGATGCATTCCACAAGCATGCAGAATGTCCAGCTGCAAAAATATAGTAGGAGCTGACTTTGGTTTTTTTTTTTTTCCTTCCAGAATAGCCATTTCACACTTTTGGGAGAGCTGAGGGGTGTGGGGAAATAACTACAGTTCAAAAATATGCTTCATTTTGCAATGCCCCGAAAGTAACTTGAGTTGAAATCAACCAGACACCAGTAATTCAGAATAAGCATTCTGTCTGAGGATCCTTGACCACTGTTATTTTAGGTCTGGTACCAAAAACCTAAACCATAGAAATAGTTTCAGAAACTCATCCTTCACTCTTTTATTATTCTCCCCCCTGCCTTTTTAATAGATTAGCTTTGGAGTCCCTGTTAATCAGGGTCCCTGAACCTTTATTTTTTTCTTTGAAGAGTGTAACATGATTTTAAAAGTTCTTCCCAGATATTTCGGTCCTAATGGAAACATTGCAGAATATGAAGTGACCTGGAAACCCCCAATTTTAAGTTGGTAGTTTTGGCCATTGCATGAATAGATGATGAAGTATGCATGTGATGTGCAATTTAAGCAAATTGAATGTCATTTGTGACCCATAACTGATGAAGAGGACAAAATTTTTCACTTCTATCCATTGAAGTGTGGACAGATGTGCAGTCTCTCTTTGGCATCTTCACCTCCTCTGATCTCAAGAGGAATGCAGAGATGCAATGGCAGCAAATTCTATGGTTCTGTGGAGAAACAATTAGCTGAATGGCCATTTCCACACTAAATATGTGTCAGACCACTTGGTTTCTCATTCTCACAGTTAAAAGGTTACAGGAATTCAGAATGTTATACATTTAAAGAGTTTTCTTTACTGACTAACTTCAGGAAGTTTGGAACAAACTCAGTGAATGTTCCACCTGACTAATCAAGGAACGTGATGAAGAAATCACTTCCCTTTGACCACTTCTGGCACTACATCAATCTAATATAAGGGAGTCCTTTAATAATTGAATAAAAGAAGCATTAATGTCCTGGAAAGCTGAGGTACAGGAGGACAAATTGTGTATTTCACACTACTGGATGTCCTGGATCATTTCAGGGAAGTGGTTCAGCTTGACTAAAGTGAAATTTGGATTGTATTTTGCATGTCACACTACACAATCTAAAACCTCATTTTTGGAAAGTATTTCTCTTCTTTTTTTTTTTTTTTTTTTTTAATGTATTTTTAAATTTGAACTACCCCTTACTTGTACATGTTTACAAAAAAGAATGTATGTAGTATCTAGAAAATATGAGCTACAAATTGTTCATAAGTTTCAAGTAGGAAGCTTGGGAGTAGATGTCCTAATTTTCTCAATTCTGTTCTGGCCAGGCCTTATAAATCATGCTGATGTGTTGAAGCATCAACAGAAAATAGACCTTCCTTTGATCTGATGCTGCAATTGGTCTAGATTTGTGGTGTCCTATCACTTTGGTGTAGCTCACATTTAGGATTGCCAAAAGCCATGGTACTTTAAATAATAGCAGGAAAAAGTATATCTTGGCACTGCAAAGGATCTCTGGTACACACTTTTAGCAAGGACTATTCTGCTCTACTTCTACTAAACTATTCTCTTTCAAAATTGGACTATTTTCCAGTGCAGTCCAACCAACTTTTCTTGGTGTTACACACCTCAGGTGTGTGTTCTGAAACCTGGTTCATTAGTGTTCATGAAAAAAAAAAAGTTCTGAGAAAAGCTAAAATGAAAAAACAGTTACAATAAACTAATGTTTATTTTTCCAATTTACTGTTTTAAATTTTACAAATCCCATGTATCAAGAAACAATTGGAAAAAGAAAACAAAACCAGCTCTTTTCAGGCTGTTAGCACACTGTCCATGAGATCATGAGCCTGCATATTTTCGCATTATATGAAAGCATCACAAGTTTGTATTTTATTTCAATTTTTCTTTGAAGGTAAGGGCTTCCTGAGAACTATACCACCTTGGAACTAAACTTTGGGATTCCACTTTGGCTGGAACTTTAATTCCACCCTGACATGAATGTCCCCATGATGATGGGGTACCTAGCTTTTTCGAAAACAGTACTGAGGCTCTCCTCTGTTTTTAAAATGATTTTCATTGGTAAACTACCACAAGTCCAGACATTTCAGCAAAGAATTTGAGTATTTTTTGCAAGCACTATGAGATGGTAATGCAAGTGCATTAAATGTCCATCAAGTGCAATTCAGTAAAGGCAAATGAAATTAAACAAGGTAAAATGAAAAGAAGTGGTGAAACCACTTCTTATGTCACCACCATTAGCTTTTTAGTAGATATGTCAAGTTACTTGTTTTAAATTATCTGATGTTAATAGGAAGTTGCTAATTTGGGCATGCCTACAAAAGCATCTCAATTATGGTCTAGTGAGAAAATTAAATATTATTCATTTATGTATGTGTGTGAGAAAAAAAATCTTTACTATGCAGCTGTAAGATGGGGAATTACCATTAGAAAGTGATCATATAATCATGCATTATTTATACAGTTACAAGAGACACATTTGGTATATAATAATACAGTATTATTGTATTATTTACCTTAAACTGCAAGTCTTCAGCTTATTAAACATAAAAGCATTAAACATTTTAAAATTATATCATCTTAAGAACATATATTTTTAGAATAGCTTTCAAAGCTTTAAAAACTCAAAAGGCAGATATAATTCCCTCAGTGTTTGTTGCTATTTTACTAAATGAACTGTTCTCATTGGTTTTAAAGCCTCTAATCAGAAATCCTATTGAAATAGTACCCAGCCTCTATTTTAAAAGTAAGGAAGAGGTGCTTCTGGGAAAAAAACCAATGAATAGTTGTCTAAATTTTCCAATATATTTTGGAGCTATACTGCACTTAACTCATAAATGAAACTCTGAGAGCTAAAATGTTACAAATTAATTTAATTTCCTCTTCACTTTTTCTTTATGTTTATCAAGGTGCTTCTGATGCCTTAGGTTTTAACTTTTCCATTTTTCAAAGTCTGTACTGCTCAGTGTGTAACTCTGCGGTTTCTTGTAGCCTGTTAATTCCTGCCCGCTCTGCTGGGGAGTCATAACAAAGCCTCTCTGAGCCTGCTCTCCAAGGACCCCCAGACTGTCCTGGGCCCAAAATCTGTAAACCAAAAGCCTCTGAAAGGGGGGCAAGCTGAGGGGAATTACATCATTAAACTGAAGCTTTAATTGGAGAATTAATCCTGAGATGCAAATGAACCAAACCTATAAAGGTGTAAAGAACTCGTGACCTGGGGTCCATCTTGGGGTCCATTGTGGCAGCAGCCTCTGGCTCCCGGGGTGTCCTTTCTGGTCTCTGTTTTTTAGGTGACCTCTTAAGGCATCACTTCTAGTACTGGACATTATTAAATATGGGCTATAGTTTAGACTTACATGTTTTTAATTGGACAGAATTTATACCAGATTAGTCAATGAAGAACAATACCTGTGCATATCAAGCTGTAAAATTTTAGTTTAGAAAGACAAAAAAAAAATAAAATAAGATTAAAATGCATAGAAGGTGTAGAACACTTTCATATCATTATTTTGTGCCTTTATGCCTTGAAAGCATTTTTTAGATATATACATTGCTGACCTGGAAATACAAAACTTAATTACATCAGGCCTTCAGTGGAATCTGTTTAAATAAGAGGCTATATCTCAGCACAGTTTTTGGCAAGTGATAATCAGTTTGAAGTGGAGGTGCTAGAAAATATTTTTTGCAATGTATGGGAAGAAAGGGCTCCTTGTTGATAGTAGAACAAACCCATCTGTCTGCCATTTAATCCATTTGTGCCTTTGGGTGTCTTCTTAACAACATGTGAGAAAATTTTATTTAAAAGCTGATGTGGAAATGGGGGTAATTTTTTTCCTTTCAGAGTGCAGGATAAGAGCCCTGAGAAGACTCTGGTCTCAGTGCTAGAGAGGACTGAAGGCTGGGGCTGAGTCTGCACAGAGGCAGGTGAGAAGGAGACCTGTTCAATAAGCTTTGCTTCATCACTAGTTAAGGTAGCAGTAATAGAAGAAAAAAGACCTACTGTGAAAACTTCTTCAGCTCCTAATGTGAGGTCCAGGTGCAAGAAGTGGTACATGTCATGTAGTCCCTTCCATTCCCTTTCGATCCTGGATCAGCTGCAATGTCTGTAGTCAGGTTAGAAATGAGGGTCAACCACTAAGAGATGCACAGGCACCACCTGCCAGATGATGGTGTGTGTTCACATGAGATTGTTGAAGCTTTCTTTCTCCTTTCCATTAAGAAAATGGCTTTCAGTTCATGAGTTTGTGCAAAGTAAGTGGTTAGTATACCACACTTAAGGAGATGACAACCAAAGATCATTACAGAACATTCAATGCATGTGTGTTTATCTCCTGTTAATTGGAAATCCACAGCAAGTGGTACCTTCTGGGCTGCTTTAGGGGGAGTTGCCAGCACATCAAGGTAGGTGATCCTTCTCCCCTGCTCAGTGCCACAGAGAAACACACCTGAAGTGCTGGGTCCAGTCTGGGCTTCCCAGTGCAAGACACGTGGACAGACTGGAGTCACTCTGGCAAAGGGAATCAATGTTAATTAAGGGCTCAGAGTATACTACATGTGAGGAGAGGCCCATAGAGCTGGGATTGGTTGGCTTGGAAGAGAAAACACTCAGAGGAATCTCATCAATGTGAACAAACACGGGGGAGCTTATGAAGGTGGAACAATGATGCCCAATGATGCTCTTCACAGTGGTGCCCAGTGACGGGACAAAAGATATTGGGTGTAAACTGAAACTCAGAAAATTCCAATCAGGTTGTTTGGTTTTTTCCTTTTCCTAACATGAGAATGGTCAAACAGTGCAACAGGTTGCCTGGAGTGATTATGAGGCCTCCATCTTTAGAGATATCCAAAGCCCTGAGCAACCTGATCCAGCTGATCCTGGTTTGAGCAGATTATTTCAACTGGGTGATATCCAGATGTTCCTTCCAGACTCAAACCTTCTGCAAATCTGTGACTTGCCAAGAGTTATTACACTGTGACACAATATGCTGGATGATTTTTTTTTTTTTTTTTTTAATATCTAACAATAATATGAAATGTACTGGTTTTGTCATTAAGCTCAGAAGTATACAAATCTTCATATTGGCCCTTTTTTTGAGCAATAAGCTCATAAGACTTCATTTCTTCTACTTAATTTCAGGGTCTTTTGGTTTTGTTCCTGTATTTATGATAGGTGAAAGACTTGGTTCAAGCAGCTGACCTTTCTCCTTTCCAGGAGAGTATCAGACACAACTGAAAGAAAAATAGAGCAAACTTTTTTCTTCCATTTTTTTAATCCCTGTATGGTTCTACCATTGTTAAGAAATAGCATGACTTGGCTTTGAGGTATGAGATGCAAAGAGAAATAGTAGACTCCTCTGCCTGTACTCTGTGAGCAAAATTACCTGGCTAAGTGCAGACTAACCACAGGAGCAGGAGCTGGCACCTTGGGGAGAACAAAAGCCCACTTTTTTCCCCTCCCAACTTGTAAACTGATGCATGCAAAAGGAATCCTGATACTCAAGACCAACACTGATCATAAAGGAATGAGCCAATTTTACCTAAAACCTTATTGTATCACTTGGATCTCTCTACTCTGCATGCTCGGTGCTAATTGCCAACATCTCTGTTCTAAAAACCAGTAATGGTGTTTGAAGGCAGCTATTTCTGGAATGCCAGTGTGTGTGTACACTGTCTGTGTAAATTTATCCCAGCTATATGTGGTGAAGTGACATTGTTAATTAGCATAACATTTTGCTTTACTGCGTGGACCCAGAGAAAGTATCTCATTAATGTTTTGCTTTTTGGGTTTTTTTTAACTTGTTTTTTTCTTTCAGAAATTATCACTCTCAGAAATAATTAGCGGCACTGTGGTGATCAGGGGGATGTGGTAGTTCAGCAGGATCTCAAGCTGAGTATCACTGAGCTGTAGCCCTCTGAGCTGGAGCTGTTGGATGACCAGAGCTGGTGAGGGGGCAGCTCCAGGGACACCTCCAAAGCTCTCACCCTACCAATATTAAATCCTGATTTTGTGGTTCTAAAATCCTGAGACTGATGAATAAGAGGCTTTTCTGAAGGTAGAAGTAAAAAAAGAAAATATTTATTTGCCCTTTAAAATCATAAACCATTTTTTCCTACACTGGTGATATCCCATAATAAAGCACAACAGATGGAAAAGGTGCAGTGTCATGATTACAAGCAGAGCCAGAAACACAGTTTATAAATTCTATTTTATCAACCATTTTTTCATTATTCTTTTTTTAAGAAGAGGTTTCCTTTTCACTTCAGAAAAAAAGTTTACTCCAGTGATTCTCATGGCCATTACCCAGCTCTTTGCTTTCAATTAACATTCCTGAAAATGAAACAAACAAAAAAAAAATCACTTGTATAAATGTTTATGGAAAATAAATAAAAATATCTCTGAACACCATCAAAGTAGATACATTATTTTTATTCCAGCATATGTTTATGAATACTTTCTTGGTGTATTCTGCCAGCTCTAGCCTTGAATTTGGACTTTAAAAAGCATTTCCAAAATTCTTTTCCACTTCCCTCTAAACCACCATGTTTATTCACTCGTGCTGGTTTGTGTTTTCCATATGTTATCTCTAAAAAAGCAGGATTCCACAAAACTATGAATGCAGTAAATCTTGAGGCAAAGAGGTATTTGACATGTTTTCCTTATTAAAATCTTGTGATATCCTTCAGATATTTAAAACCTAACCCTGAAAAACACTGACCAAAGCCGTGCAATTACTGTATTGCCAGTTACATAAAACAGTCCACCACCATTTTAATGGTTACCAAAATGCTTGCTGAGTATGGACTCTTAATACTGATCTGTCTGGGATTCATGCTGATTTTGAAAGGCAGTTCCTGGCTCCTGACCACATCAGTGCAGTGGGGTATCTTTCCTTTTCACAAGAAAAGCTAACTATGTACAGCATTAATAATTTATACTCAGGAAGTAGCAAGGATGATAAAGCTCTGACTGTCAGACTTCCACAACTGCACAAGTGTCTTTGCACGTCCCTCGCTTCTGGAAGGAAACCCTTGGCAGGAACATACACACTGGGTGTTAGTACACAAGCATAGGCACTGAGCCACCTATAGAGAGGTTTACATTACAAATCCTGCTTTACATGCTCTTGAAAGATGACTCTCTGCCTAAACTGTGTTCGTATACTCTTGCTTATACCATCCTTTAAGGCCAGATTTGAGCATTTGAATTGTGAAGGTTCTTTTAGTTGTGCTGGTACTTGGCTTGTTTGCTTCAGGGATGTAAAAAAAACCCTCATATTTGATTAACAGCTGCATTGTTCTTACCAACATAGTGTCTGCTAAACACTTTAGTTGTGTTTAAATATGTACTTAAATTATGCTGCTGTTGTTACAGCTAGTGCTGTGGTTGGTAAGGGTACCTCTCCACTCAAAGCGGGGAGGATTTTCACTGTCATATGGTGCACACCAATGTTGTTACCAGGATAAGGCCATCTGTAAGAAGGAGACACAAAGAACAAAAAAAAAATTACCTTAGCCTCATCTCATACATTACTGTATTTAGGAAGACACACTAAGTATCTGTACAAATTGTCATTTTCTAAAGGATATATTCTGTTTGTATTATTATAATATCCCAAAAAATACAGTTTTGGGTGGGTTTTTTTTAACAATACTGTAGATAACAATACAACGTTGGTGGTCTTTATTGTGTTTTGGGGGCGGGGGAGGCTATTTGCTTGAAAGCTGTTCTAAAAAAAAATAATAGGATTATTCTCATCTTTCATTTAGTTTAATAATACACTACATACATTTGTCAATCAAATTAGAATTACTGTCAGACCATAATAATGCATTTTAGTTTAGCCAATATCAGTCAGACCTGATTTATTTGCTTAATACAAATCTAATTGACTTTCAGGCTGCTCGTCTCTTTTCAGCTGTTAACAGACCAAGTACATCTTTAATTTCCAAGACCGATGGTTTGGTAGCAGTTGAGAGGAAGAATGATTTGCATAAGGCCCCAGAAGGGTGCCAAAACTCTTCACGCTTTAAACAACAGCCTTTATTATTCTGTAAGTGGATGTGTTGAATTTTCATGCTTTTGTTTCCAGTTCAGCCCTGACAGAAAGAATAAAGTAGATTTTGCCAGCACCCCTGCTGTGCCCTGAGGGAGAAATTCAATGTGCCTCATTTGTCTTAATTGGAGAACCGCCCTTAGCACCAGCTTTTTCTATGAATATATTAGCATAACAGACAGAAAAGTCTAAGACCTTTTTTTTTTTTTTTTTTGGTAGGACTATTTTTTTATTTCTAAGAGAAATATAAACTGAAAAGAAGAAAAATATATGCATCATCTTCCAGTCTTCTTACTATTATTTTTGTTGTAAACCACACTACACAGGAAAAATGCATCCAGCCTACTTTATCTCCTCAGCGTTGTTAGGAGCTGGGTAGAGAAAAATGTGATAAATATCATCCACGAGAGAGAGCTGAAAGCTGCTCTTTATTCTTCATAATGTACTAATCCTATATATTTGTTCTTTGTCTGCTTGTGTTGCTATTTTTTCTGATGGAGGACATAGTTTTACACAGACATGGATGGGCAGTAACTAGGAAGGGATCTAAGGAAAAAAACCCACAATCTTACAAAAATGAATTTATTAGCACTGAAACAAAATGCAGTTACTTCTGTCAAAGAAAGATTTCAAGCCCCATGCCTATTCATTTGAGAAATATTAAATTCATATTCACGTTTTTCATTTCATAAAAGAATTCTAAGTCTGGACAAACAATCTGTGCAGTGTAAATCATTTTTAAATCAGGTCTCCTTCAGTGTCAGATTTAACTAATGAGATTTAAAGGGCATATTTAAAAGAAGAGGTATTTAGTCCACATGTTTTTATGACTAATATTAATCCTTATATCTGTTAAATCAACCACATATTGCTTGTACATGAAAAATGTGGGAAAAAAGGTAATTTTTGCTAGAGTGTGAGATATACGTTTTCTTGGAAATGTGGCTGCTTTTTAGAAACTGATGAATCCATATTTAGTCCTGATATTTTCCCCTTAAGGTTTGCTGATACGCTGCATCAGTCACACAGCCACTTAAACAGAAGGTTTCCATGTATGTTAGAATAAAGGTTTGGTTGTTTGTGGGGGTTTTAGGCATCTCGCAGACGTTATGAAAAATTAAAGTATTCTTTGGGGCAGGAATTTTTTGAGTCAGTCAGCTGGATGAGTTAATGGCTTAGAGGTTTGATTCCAGCAAGAGCTGAGGTGGGGTTGTTAGCGCTGCCCCTGGAGAAACGGGAGACTAATTCTGGTACTTACTCTTGCCTGTTCTGTGTGGCAATTTATCAAAGCCAGCCACAACTGTAGCATTAGGAGTCTTTCACACATCTTCCTTCTCCTATTACTCATTACTGAACCATTTTTCTCCTACAAGCATACTTTTCCTAAAACATGCTCGGCTACTCTTGGCTCGAATTTTCTCTACGTCTGTTAAGAGTGATAATGGAAATGATTTTTACATTCTTGTGCAAACGGATATGAAGAATAATGATTTAGAATGATGTACTTCTGAAAATATGTAGCTGTCTTGTTTTGATTGGAATAAGGGTTACTTTGTTTAGGAGAAAATGGCGTTTAGAGCAGACTGTAGGCATCCCTTTCTGAGTGGTTTCATTTATGTTAGCAAAATGGCCGTGATTTATAGTCGTTCATCTGATAATTCAGACTGTTCCACTGAGCAAACAAACCAGCAAATCAGAAAGACAAACTTGCACGCATCATGTCTCTTTGCCTGCTTACTCCCTATCTCCAGTGTTCTTTGCTTTGGTTTCCAACTGGAGGCTGCTCAGACCTTCCTAGGTTAGAATGGATAACTTTCTTGGATACACTTCAGAATAATTAAAGGGAATATTCTCTTTGTATATGTATTTCCAGGAAACTTCCTGGGGTATTTATTTCTAAAATGGTTTGTTTTATAGGAAAGAATTTTAAATCTCCCAGTGCAACATAAACAGGCTGACACTAATACATGTCACTTCTAAGTAATGAAATGGTGAAGGAAAATGCCTTATCCCCCTACTGTGATCTGAAAATTTCTTGGTTTAAGCAAATTGCAACAAATAATTTGCATGTGAAAAAAAAATATAGTATAAGTAGAACGATACACTGCTGGGTTATATCATTGTTATTTGTTATGGTGTTTGGAAGCTTCTATGAATAGCACCCTTTTGATGGATCAAAGCATCCTCTCATTTTTCACAGCACTAAACCCAGTGCTGAACAAACAGATGGTCACAAACCAAGGAATGTACACTTTAAATAACTCTGCTGATTATTTGCATGTGTACCACACTGCACACTCACAACAAACCCTTGTTCTGTCATGTCTGTCTGTGTTTTGAAAAGTGTTTGATTTCCAGAGTTTTGTAGGATTATATGGTCCCCAGTGAATCAGATCTACTGTCAGACAGGTTCTGGAGAGCAGTAGTGGGTCCTTCACTAGTAATTTTTTTCAAGCCTCTGAGTGACTGATTCTTAACCTAAGGACTCTGCTGTCATATTTATCCATCCTGTCCCTGTAGATGGGTGCACTTTCTATCCTTCTTCTTGAACAAAATAATGTGGAACAGCACACGCCTCCTCTAAGAGCGCTTGGGATGGAGTCCATACATGACCGCATTTGAAAAGCTTTCCAGGGAGGAATAGTCACTGGGTTCCATACAAAGTGAGACCATCTGAGGAATGGTTAACTGCTTTCCACAGATGGCAAATATATGATAAAAGACTATGTGGATTTATGTGGGAAAAGTAAGTGGTGTTTGATAGAGACAAGAAAATATCCACAGCTGGCTGATAAGAGGGAGTATATACAGAGTTAAAGAATATCTCCTCTCATGAGTAATCCTTTACTTGGGAACCATAAGCTCAGCTCAGCATTAATGGGTAGGTTCTGCACATGTTTATTCCCACAACTACCCAGGTGGGTGAACAACTGTAAAAAGGAACATGTATTCAGCTCAGATTTTTTTCTTCTCCTAATTCAAAAAGGTACCCACTTTAAAAAAATAGCTCTCTGCTAAGCTTTAGTATGCACAAGCACCTAATCATCTGTTTCCAGTTATACCACTCCATTTCTGAACCTTTGTGGATTCATGAGGCTGTCTGCATGTGCAGTGGCTTTAAGCATTCTCATTCATTATGGAAATGAATAAAAGTCCCATTTGTGATGTTCACAAGGCTATCCCACATTGGTAGCCATTAAGTTCCATATTACCCTCCCAGAGTACTGAAGGAGGCAAGGATATGTTATGTGTTCCAGTGGGTGCACAACCAAAAGGAGGCATTCACATCTTAAACACACAAACTGTAACTATTCATATGTAACATAAATAATGTTCTTTTCCAGAAGTATGGTTTTCAAGACATACCTGACTGAGGGTAAGATGGTGTCATTTTCACTGTTTATGAATAGGGCAGTGTGCAAATCCACAAGCCACATACCTTATGTGTAGCATCTGTGTCCCAAGAAAAGTTCTCTCTGTCTCCATGTCACACAACGGTTACTACCAAGCACTTATTCCTATTCAAACTGTTGAGTAAATAGGCAAATAAAATGCATGTAGCATTTTGCCATATTCTGAGCTGTTTATTCCACAGATCTGTAGTTAATGGAACAGGAGATTTTATTAAAATGTCTGAAATATTTGCAACCTCCTGTTTTAATCCCATTTTAGACCTCTTTTTTCACTGATGCTTGTTGGTAGTTTTGTGGGTTTTTTTTCAGTTTGGTTTGGTTTGTTTTTTTTAAAGAAGTATATGTTTCAACAGGACCAAACAAAGAGTTTTAATGTACAGTCGTGCTGGGTCCATGGCAATGAATTACATAAATAAATTCTACATGGAGAGATGAAAGCCCTTTCTAAATATTTTTGAAAGATTAAAGGCTAGAACATTTGCATTTGCATGTGCATAACCTAATTAACTCCTGTGAACATATTCCTAATGTTCAAAGGATGATTTAGTGGAGAAAAGGTTATGCTTTCTTTCATATTGTTTTCATTATTCAGGAGCTGGAGAGACATCAGTGCCCACCTGATGTCTGTTTCTCAATGGTACACAAATAGAGCACTGAATTGAAAACTTAGTGTAAGATTAATTTTTAAACAGTGATTGAATTACATGAAAGAAACTACGGTGATTGCATATTCTTCATTTATTAATAGAATTACAGAGTATAGGTATAAATATTGGTGCTACACAGTAGACTGCAAAGACAGTTCTCTGCAGATGTGTCTTGTGACAAAATTACTGCTCTCATCAAAAAGGGTCTGGAACTCAGATCCCTCTACAGTGACTCATGTGTTCGGCTTTCTCGAGGATATTTAATCCAGCAAGTTACCGGCCTGCCAGAAAGCCATCAAAAGACATTTGTCACTGGATCAAAATCAAATATGTATCCTGGCTGTTAAGAAGGGCTTTGTTGGACTAAATGACTGTACCGTTTTAGACAGTGCTGCAAGATTAATGATGACACTGGTTGTCCAATTTTCGCCCTTGAGGCAGCATTACAGAGATGTGCCCTTTCTGTGCACCTGATGTTACGCATACCAAATGCATCATTCCTTCTGCTGTGAGGCTTAGTAATGGTCCATGTTTCCTGCTCCCCCTCCACAGAGGGAAATTAACATGGTGTGGTTGAAATTTATCTTGGGGAGGGGGTTGCTGCATAGGAGTGTACTTGCTGGAGTTATATTATAAGGGTTAATCACCTAATCACAGAGAACACTTAACAAGTGCATGTCTCTGACAGAATGAGGCCTCTGGCTTATACTTTTGAGCCATGCAAATGAACTGCTCCTCCCCATCATCATTCTTCAGTTGTGAAAGATATCGGTGAGCAACTTCTCTTCAATAAACCTTATATTTTTTGACTTAATCCAAAGCCCTTGCCTCCTGCCTTTATTTTGTGGGGCCCTAATAGTAAGCATAATTTCACAAAAGAATTCAGAAAATAATGTGCTTTATGAAGATGTTTTGCCGATCCATACACTAGAAGACTGATAAATAACCAGCATGGCAGGCACCATTCAGTATCTGTGCAGTGTTTGTCTCCTAGGTTGTACTCTGAGTCACTCTCCAGTGTTTCCATTTGCCCTGATAATGACTTTACATGCAACTTCCAGCTTCACAATTTTCACACAGTACTGAGCTGCTTGTTCTCTCCTGCTGCTCGTGTCAGAGACAGTTGAACTTGGAGGTCAGCATGAAGAGAAAAGAGCAATATAATTGCACACCACAGAGGCCAGATGTTTAGTAAAATCATGGGGAATCTTGTCAGGAAGTGCCATTGAAGTTCCTGGGAGATTCAGCACTTTCCCAAAGGAAACTGGAAAATTGTATTCCAAAGTTGTTCCTTAGCAGTAAAATGCCAAGGTAAATAACATGTCCCTCTTTTCCCTATTTATTCTGTTATACATCTCGTCTCTCCTTTCTCCTTCTTAATTTCTTTCTATTCTTTTGTGATCCATTTATCGTACAAATTATATGTGACAAACCAGTAAGTGCTCTTAATTTGTGGAACACTTTTATTTCTCTTTGTTGTTATGACACATAATAAAAATATCACAAACTTCTTAGACATTTATTACACAAATGTATAGGAAGTCTCTCCTTTAGGCATGCTCCTCCAAAAATTTAACACTATAGTCAGAAGGCTTGATATGTTGTCTACAATGTTATGTTGTTTTGTGCACAGTAGCTAACAAAGTTGTGAGTTCTAAGTTCAAAAAACCTGTATGAAATATAAAGCTAATAAAACCGGATATCCACCTCTTGACTATCTAAACTTAATATTCACTTGTTATCATGTCAGAAGAATGAAATTCCATGACTTGGAATGAAAATGTGTGTGAATAAATTCAAGTTAACAATAGATGAGCAGTGACCAAACTTATGACTTCATAGAAAATTATTCATGTCAAATGTAATTTTTATGTAGTTTCAATCAGAAATACATAAATATGNTAATCCCAAAGTCCATAAGAAAGGTACTCACACTTAAAATTTTACAGACTCAGATTTAAAACAGCTGCTGAAGCAGAAAGCCTGAGGTCAACACATGCATTTGGTACTTCATTAGTGAACTGGCCAAGTTCAACCTGTGAGATGGGAATTACAGTTTAGTAAGCACCAGCTGTCATCTTCATTGTTACAGAGGTACAAATTAGTGCACAAGAGGAACAGATTTTTGGTGCTGACCAGCTAACTTTCTGTGATAGACGCTAAGAGCAATTAAATGAAACTAGGCTTGATGAAAGCTGGTATTTTCCTGCCTTTTCCACCTTGGTGTAATTTCTTAATTTCTTTCCCTGCTTTATATTCACATTATTGCTATAGCAGTGGTAGTCTGAAGGGGAACTGACTTTTTCAAATAATTTCCAGTGGGAGAAACTTGGAGAACAAGCTTTTATGGACAACTTCTTCCAATTCAAGCAGCATTTAATTACTACTGGATGGAACTCTTGTAAGTAGATGGATGTGATAAAACCTGTATCTGAAAACCTTTTTTTTTCACTGTAAACTCCAAACCCAGGCATACTTTTGAAGGCTTCTCTTCTGAAGTAATGCTAAAGCTGATATTCCTCGGGAGTCAGAGGAATCATCCTCATATCAGATTTCTGCTCCCATCTTTACAAATTAATTAAGACTAAATTTATTTATTGTTTGGTCTGACCAGTCTACAATATAAAATATGGATAGTTCATTGTATGAAATACAAATAACATACATACAAAACTTAGCGGTTTCTTTTTCTTGAAACAACATCAGTTCAAGTGTTGACTTTCCTAGAAATGTGTGCCAGGAATTTCTTCTGTGGAATAAAAGCTATTTAGAAGAAAAAATGCTGCAGAGTGGTACCTATGAGAATGCAGATTTCTTTCTTGACACTATTAAATATGAAACTACTTTATCTTTCTGACCCCAACACTCAGATCAAGTAAATTCAGCTTTATGTTGTTGATTCCAGTAACAAATTAATCAATGGCAATCTCATCGCTATAGCAGCTTATTTTGTCAAGCTCAAATTTCACTCATTTTGCTGACAGGACAAAGTTGTCCATTTCAAGGGGAGACAGAATTGAACTGTACTGTTAACCCAAGAAGCCATTCCTCACCAAGGTTTGGATGCATTATATATACTGCTAGCACAATAGTGGCTACTGCATGTGTTTGAATAGCTCTGTACACTAAAATGTCCTTGTAATAGCCTTTGTCACTGATGTTCAGTTACCACGAAAAGCTACTGGCAATATTATGCTCTTCCTCAGTTGTCAGCTGCTGATAAGTTGGGCAGTTTCTGCCTTCACTGACTCTGGGTATGGGAGGATGTATCATTAGATTTTCTATGTAATGTAGATATGACAAGACTTTTCAAATCATTTTAGCCTCCACATAATTTAATATAATTTAAGTCTCTCATTTCCCACCTTGTAATTAGAATATATTAAACTGTTTCAGTGATCCTGAATATGAAAATGCACAGGCACTAAAGTATTTTTCACCCTAATGTTATCAGGTCTGTAATATTTTAACAGGAAAAAAAAAATCCCAACCTAAATGTAAATTTCCATTCTCTTTGTATAACATTTATGCAGTAAAGAATGAGGTGAGTACACAATTTTTCATTTCTAGATGGCAAGGAATAGTAATGCATGAGCTGCAAAAAAGAGCATTAAACTCTCAAGCTGCTAAGAAATGAAATGTCATATAGAGTGACTTGTTCTTCACTCGTGATTTCTCAGCATTGAGATTTTTGGGTTTTTTCCCTTATAACATTCTTCATCAAAAGAAAAAATATCACACTTCTGATTATATTAGATTAGAGGAAAACCATAATATCTCATAAATTGATTCAGATACTGTTTTTGAAGTTCTCATGTATCATTCCTTTCTTCTCACGGGTAAGTAATTTAAATTTGTAGTTCCCAAAGGCAAGTGTTGGACAAGTGGAAGAGGAAGCATCTGACAGTTTATTACATTTATTTTATCATGACACAACAGTGTTAATTTCTAAACAGGGCAATTTATTTTGTTTTTATGTTTTCTGTGCTTTCATTTTTAATTCAAACTAACAACAATAGCTATGTGATATTTTAGTTTATTTGCAGGCATGAGTTCACACAGATGCGTGCCCATGTAAGTTCATTTGGGTGAGCCTGAGGATACAAATTTCTGTGAGAAAAACATTTGGTTAGATGACCTTCCTCACTCTCCAGGCTTCATGCTCACAGGGAATCAAATCATCCTGTGTTTAGTGGTTCTGTAGCACTTTTTTGACACAGTTTAGCGCTGCTTTTGCCTTTCGTGGAGCATCTAGTTGGAACTTGAGAGATGTGGAGACCTTGAGTGAGTTTCTTGCATGGAAGGATGAAATTCGCTCCTGGAGAATAATTAGTTTCCTTTAACATGGGGACTTTTTTATCAGGAGTCGTGAGTTCGATGGGGTTTTATGAGCTCTCTATGCTCTCCCTGCAATGCTAACATCCTCAGAGATGTAATCCTGTCAAGTGCTGGCACAAAGCTCCAAAGGAGTTTTAGAGTCAGTTTTGGATCAGATTGTATTATTATTATATAACAGTATTATATACAGGTCTGACCCCACATATATATATTGATGATGAAGTAAGAAGTCTGTCATCTGCTGATGTGTCATCTTTTATCTAATGATTCACTTTTGCTAAATTGCAGAAATTTAAGATACCACAGGCACTCTTTAAACTGAACTTCATTTATTTCTGTACGTATTCTGTACCCCTTGCATAACTCAATTGTAAAAACTCAGGGTGGCCTCTTCTGTTTAATTTTCTGCTCTGTTACTCTGAGACAACTCCAGAAATCTCTGTGCAGTTTAGAACATTCAATAACAGTTTTGGAAATCTTGTCAGTCAGGATGTCTCAAATGTCATGGCAACGCAGAAACTGACCTGATTTCACAGAAGGAACTGTAGAAGCATTTGTGTGCACATTAACTGCTCATGTGTGGCTCAGTGACCCCCAGCAGAAAAATTGAGACCTTAGAGAAACTGGGCCTTCTATCATGCAGTTCTACCTTTAAAATAGAATTAGCTCTTGCAGAGGATCACTATGAAAAGACTGAACATTGACAGGTATTGTAGTACATCATGAAAAGAGTGAAAGGCAAAATAATGTGTGTAAAGGAGAGCAATTTCCCAAAGCAAAAAACATCTGAGATATTTTTTACATGAAAGAGGATAACCAGCAGGTTTGTCAAGCTTCTAAAACTTCTTTGTATACACAGTGTTATTGCTTGATATCTGCTTTTTTCTCTTTTTGTCTTAGGCTTCAAGTGTTTACAGTATATTGCTAAGACACCGTGGGTGTCTTCTTTAACACCCACAATGGTGTCATGAGCTGTAAGATAGATGACAGTTTAAGGATGTGTCAGAGAAGAGCAAAATCCTGAGCAGGAGATCAGACTTCATCTTGGAAGATTGTATCTACCATTATTGAAATAGATGGAACTGCAGAGATGTGTTTGTCAGTGTGCCTGTTACACTTTTTGCGATCTATCCTATCTCTGAATTTAAAAAATTATCCATATACTTGCCCCTTAGTCTTGGATGAAGAAATATGCATCTACAATAAATTGTTCTTGCTTGCTCCTACAGCTTGAAGCCACATCACCTCCCTTCATACCAGCAAATGCCACATCTCAGATTTGCTTTGTTTCTTCAGCCAGTGACAAGCCATGGGGAAATTTATAATGCAATGCTGACTTTTCAACTGTTGCTTTAATTTAATTGTTGCTTTTTCTAACACACTGTAAAGAACTGCAAGAGACACAGCTTATTTCTGCATTGTGTTGTCTTTGTGGGTGATAGTAGCAACATTAATTTCATATCTATTAATAGAATTCCAAACATCATCCATATTACTCCCTCTTTTGCTCTGAAGGAAAATATCCTAGCCATGCTACAAAACTTCTTCAGGACATGTTCTAAATGCCTGAAATTTAGAGCCTTTCCATGGATTGCTCAGGATTCTATGTTAGTTTTCAAAGACCAAAGAACAGAATACTACTGAAGAAGGGAGGCAGGTGCAAATTAGCACATTCTTTTCTAATGCCTTTCAAGATATTTCTCCACATGTTTGTCAGTGGATGAAAACACCCATAGAGATCATCATACACCTATGAATTGTTTGATGTTTTGTAAGAAATTATCCCAGACGATCAACAAAAGCAAATTCACTTATCAGCTGCATGATGCTGGTGAATTCCTGTAGAGTTAGACAATTCATTGCTTTTATGGATTCAATTTTATGTCTTGTCATTTCTCTTTGAACAGCAACTCATTCTGCAGGAGACAAATTTGTGTGTTCCTCTTTTATGCTTCTTAATGTTTTCACTTTCTAGAAAACCAGTAAGTGTATGGGGGTGGTATCACTCATCTATTTGCATCTTCTTTCCATTACTGTTTGTTTGCTGGATGGTACAAAATGTAACACGTACTTGAGGATTTCTTTATACTTTATGACTGTGATGTGACAGCATTGTCATAATGAATCAAAGTAATACAGAGACCCATACTTTTCTATGCAGTGTGGGTGTAAGGACATTGTGATGAAAATTGAATCAGTTTTATAAGAGAAAGCATTTAGTTCTGAAATTAATTTCATAGTATCTAAAAGCTGTTCACTGCAGCACTTGGCCATGGTGTCCTGCTTTACTGTCCCTTTCTTGTAGCACTTGTGGCTCCTACACTGGTATCCTGGTATTCTTTTTTCCCAAACTGCATTCTGTCTTGCACCTGTTTGTCAAAAGGATAAGGACCTTGTGAGCCCTTCTGTGTCACTACCAGGTGTTAAAAATACATCAGTTCCTCTAGGAGAGGGACCTCTTCTCATCATTGCCAGCTCATTTTTATCTCTATGTTAGCTACTGTCCCAAAAATATTTACTGGCAACGAGCTAGTCATGTCTAAGTGCATGAATAGATGGGACTTTGAAATTTAATTTTTTTAAACTATTTCCTTTTGTGTTCTTAGAGCATTTGTTTTTTTAAGGAATTATGAGTTGAAATTTTGCTTGAGATGCTGGTGTGTTAAGAGCACCATTGTGAAAGAGAGAGGGCTATGGCACATGGAAGATTTCAGTGGCTATAAAACTGTTGCACTTCTGGTTCAAAAAGGCCATCTTCACAAGGACAAGCAGGGAAACACAGCGTCAACAAGCTCTGAAACACAGCAGCTTGGGAGAGCAGAGGGAATTTATCTCCTAATTCATAAGCTAAAACACATGACAAAGCAAAACATTCTACTGTAGTTCCTGAGGGTATGCAGGGGTTGAAAGGGGATGAAAAGGAATTAAGGGTGACTTTCAGAAAGGAAAAATGCTTATTCACAGTGTTAGAAGGAAATACATTGCAAACAACTTTTGAGACAAAGTGTCATCAGTTAAATAGCAATTTCACTGTGATGTTTGTGTACATGTATGTACATCCATGCATTCATACATAATATCTATACACATAAACATGCACACACACACCCATATATATACATGTATATATATCATATACCCATTAAGATATATCTGTAGTTCTAACCATCCAGAAATCTCAAAGTATCATGCAAACTTTAGCAAGAGTAATCCCATAAAATCATTTTACCGATGAGGAAATTAAGATACAAAGAGGTTAACAATCTTCCCCATGTCAACAAAAATCAAGTGTAAGTTTATTCCTTGTTATTAATAAACATAACAAAGCTATTGTCATCTATCGCTGGTGAAGATTTGTGCTGTAGGAATGAAAAGAAAGAGGGAAACCACTTCAGGATGGGAAAGCCCACAGAACAGAGGCTTTATTCTAAAATGGTTTTAAGAATGGAAAATAAAGTGAGCCGAGATGTGTTGAGTAGAAATTACTTGGCGCCAAAAGATTAAAAAAAAAAAAAAAAGAGAAAAAAAAAAAACAAGAAGGAAAACATGGTTAAAAAAATTCTTCATGTTCAACAGGGTCACTGTATCTTTACTTTCTTTCAACCTACTCACAGTTTTTTAATGTCATAGTGAATTAACTCTTTGACATATGCATCCAAAGTTATCAGGACAAATAATATGCAAATAGTGTCACTGGAGTTTTCTGTTCACTTGCTTTTCTGTGTCAACTCTTAGTACAAAAGTGAGGCATCTGTCATGTTAAGGGTGAGCTGGGTCCAAGGCTGGGAATGCTTTGGCCTTGAAATATTAATTGCAATCATGAAAGAACACCAGAGCCTTTTATTTTCTGAAGCTATGTTTGTATAAGGGCTCCATAAGAGCACCATTTTTATGCACAGTGATGTGCATTTGTGTTTAAGGCAGATACGGGTGTGACCTTGCTTGCACCTTTGCATGGAGGGAATTCCATGAGGAATGTTGAGGACTGTTGTGCAGCTCCAGCACACAGTAAAGGGTTTGACCATGTTATACTTTCTGCTACTCAAGTTTAGGGCAGATGAATGAGACAGGATTAGAAACAAGATGTGTATTGGAGTTGCTCCCTCAGAAGGCATATGTAGAACACATCAAAGTTTCTGTCTGTGTCTGCCAGAAGGCCCAGTCAGTTCAATCCAGTCTAGCTGTCAGCAGTCCCACTCCCAGGTTAATGTGCTCTTTTTTTGTGCTGTGATGACACTGGGAAACTTACTTTGCCATTTCTTTTTCCTGAGCTAAATGGAACTGCTCTGTAATTTTCTGATCTGTGAAAGAGTGGGATGAACCAGGGGATTATATGAATACTTGGTGAGACTTGGGGAAGAGATTTTTGCAAGCATGTGAGAGGAACAGAGAAAGGTTTGAGTTTTCTCTGCCATGAACTTGGAGTTCTTCAGAAAATTAAGTCAAAATCCAAGTTTGTCTATTAATTTAAGCTCTTCTAAAGACAGTGCTTAGTTGGCATATATTTTCCAAACCCTTTGCCTGTAATTTCCTCAGTTTCTTTCTAAATTGAACAATTAGACTTTAAACTGAAAACTTAAGCTTCTTAGACAATTTACATTTGTGCCTTTCTTTGGGCATAGATCCAGCCACATAAAATAAACCCTCTGCTATTTCTTTCTTTCATATGATCTGATTTTGAAGGAGCAGAGTAGACTACTTCTTTTTCCTATGATCTGTCAAGAATTTCTCAATGATGTTGTGTGCAGAAATGGGGCCAGTTTATGACACAAAATCAGGAGTTCCTAGCAATCATATCTATTACTTTCTGACCTAGCATGGGATTTGTCTTTTCAGATTGTGTTTGTTTAGACCATTTCTGGCTTTCTTTGTGTTTCTAACAATAATATATCCAGTGTTACTATTGTCTTTTAATAAATACATGTGGTGCTTGATTATGTGGTCACTTACCACTTCCTTTTTGGGATATTATGCCACAGCCTCTGAGCTTTCATATCCCAGACCTAAAAAAGCCTCATGCACTTGTTTAAATTATGTGAGACAATTTAGGATTATAGGATAATTCAGGTTGTGAGGGACCTCAGGAGGTCTCTGGTCCAGTGTGATGTTCACAGCAGGGTCAGCTCGGAGGTCAGAGAAGGATGCTCAAGGCTTCATTCCATTAGGTTTGAAACCCACCAGGGATTGAGACAGTACAACTTCAAAACCCAACAGCATATAAAGCAAATCAGAAGTGTACATTTTTGCAAGACTTGTGTTATGGACACAGGTGCATTGTGTTTTGGGATGTCATGTCATAAATACTAATAAGCAGAATCATGCTTGGACATTGCGTGCTGGAAATGCTCAATGAAATGTATGAAAAGCTAATTAAGGTTGCAGATTAACAGAAAGGCCTCATAGAAAAACCATCTTTTTGACAACACATATGCTTAAGACATCCATTTTTTTCAATACTGCTCTGTCTCTGAGGCAGCTGAGTTGTTCTAGCATCTCACTATCATTGCAATGAGTGGGTCTCATCCTCTCACTTGTTTCAATTCCTTTCACTTTTCTGCATCTGGCTGTGCAATCCCAACACTCTCACATACCCACTCAAGGACACTGCAACAAGTTAATTTAGTGAATGATATAGTCTCTCACCCCCACCAAGACAGTTTTCCACAGATTTAGCAAGCTGAACTTACTCATGCACCTGGACAGCAAAAGGAAGAATAAGGTATAGAGAGGATGAGGCTACTCATTTCCACAACACTATCAGATTAGATTGCTCATCTGGTGGCAATCCGCACCTCTAAAACCCTTGATTTTTATTTTTAAATATGTTTTTAATAAAACCTTTAGTGTAATTAAAAATACTATTTAAATTAGATTAAATGGAATAAGGACTGTTGACAGTGCGATTTCCAGTAAAACTCAGGTTTTGTTTTTATTGTGTTTTAAAAATGCCACTGGTATGTTTGAGTGTACATGTGCACACCTTTGTGTGTATCATACACATACAAAGAATACACATACACATGCATGAATAGTCTGTGGCATTTTCCAAACCCTTGGACATTGTGGTTATGCCTTGATCCACCCGTAGGGAGGGTATGTAGCAATAGCTATGGTGTATGTCTTAGAAACCTTATAAACTTCTTGAAATACCATTGGACAATATTGCAGTCTGGGATTCAACTCAGCAAAATACACAGAATTATTGTATTAAAATAAATGAACTGTAAAATATTGGGTATGGGGGTGGAATGGGTGGAATTTAACACGTTGTACACAAACTGAAGGAAAAATTGCTCAGTAATTCTGAGGACTAATTCCATAATTAAGGACTAGTATAATTAAAAATGTTCATGGCACAGAGCTAAAATTGTACATTCTGACTATTGAATACTTAACCATGGTACCATTATATTCTCTGAAGTATAGATTTTGAGCAGAATGAAAAGTGAATCCTCAATGATGCAAAATACTTAGCTCAAATTGTTATCAGTAGGAAAATGCACACTCTTAGTTAGAAACTCCATTCACACTGAAAAGCCAAATAAGGAGAGATCTTCATGTCAAAATCAGAAACAGAACGAAAAAAAATATCTGCTGGAAATGCTTTTTTACTGTGTGTTTTTCTCCCTCTTCTCTTTCCTTGCAAAATGAACTAACTTTTTACCTCTCTGTCAAGAACCAAAAGTTTAAAATCTCTCAAATAACTGAAGATTTAAAGGCAAGAGACCATATTTTAATACTGAAATACTTGAGGTCTGCTTCAGCTGATATATCCAAACCAATTCCAAAATATCAACAATGGCAGATAATTAATGAATTACAAAGCAGTTCTATCTCATTTGTTGGTTCCAGATGCAGGGAGTCCATTGTGATTTTTTAAGTTCAATGAGACACTTATTTAATCATGTTTTTAACTAGATCATTAATTGCAATTTGTTTAATTGTTGTTGAAAATTGTTCTCATACAATATCATTAAGAGTTAGAGAGAAAATAAAATGTTTGATTGCCTAACTGACAGTAGGAAAGCATGTTTAAAGATTTTCATTTCTTTTTAACTTCAGACCATTTCCAACCAAAAATGGAAATATCAATAGAAATCTTTACTTCTCTTGTCATCCAGCATTCTTTTCCATTATTTAAAGGTACCAAGTCAGAGATAGTAGACAACTGAAGATGAATATCTGATTATCTTCTTCTGTCATTGTGTCCCTGACAGAAAAGAAAATCACTTTGTGACAGCGCATAATTATAGCAAAAAATAGGAAATAATTTCATGAACAGTCAGTAAGCTGCTTTTGCCCATTTTGCTCTCATTAGTGTATTTCCTTGAGCCAGCAGGAAAGCAAAGATTTGTAACCAGGTAATGACGTTGGGAGGATGGCATCATTAGAGACGCCACGATCTAATCAAGACCATCGAATACATGCCTGCTTTTATCAACTGCCAGCTATCAGACATGGGGCTAGGTGAGCAGGAGCCCCCGCCAGGACAGTCCAGGCAGCTCCTGATGCCTGTTAGGAGCCTGATCTGGCACCAGCCTCCCGCTCAGCCCTGCCAGGTGTTGCCCTGGCCAGGAGCATGGTCAGCTTGTGCTCATGATGCTCCAGAGTGGTCTGGAGGACTCCATCCTCCTCAGCTGCAGAGCTGCCTTGCGTCATTAAAAGGGGATGTAGGGGCCAAGGATGCTTCTTCTTTGCTCTCATTTGCACTGAAGACGTCTTCACAGGTCTGTTTGCAAGACAGGTGAGACTTTTGCGAGAGCCCCCAAATGTATCCTCATGCAGGAGGCCAAAGTGGTGGCAGAGCAGTGGTCAAGAGCTCGGAGCCACATGACAGAGCAGAGTTGTGCACAAAGCGGCGATTTGGGAAGAGGGAGACGTGTGCAGACACATCATCCAGCATAATCTGCTCCAGCACAAAATTATTCCTGATCCAAACAGAGCTAAAATGTCCACATTTGCACAAGGCGCTGTAGCCAGTTTGCTCCAGGGTAAATTGCCTGTAGAGGTGAATCCCAGCTCAGGGATTTCGTGAGAGTCTGCTGCTTGCTGTGCCTAAACTCACAGTGTCAGCAGCTTTTAATCATATTAGCTGAGGAATTAGTGCATGTCTCAATGCAATCTGCATCATCCACCGTAAAGAAATCATTATGAATGTGTAGTTTATTCTTTAAGGGAAAGATGGAGCAACAGAAGGGATCAGTCCGCAGCAACTTAAGAGTCCCGTGTCATTTCATCACAAAGTCAATAGCTCTCTTCATCCAAGGGTGAGAATACTGGAAAAACAAACTGCTTTCTGTTCTGTAGCGACGCCTGAAAGAGCTTGCGCTGCAGTAATCCCAAATCCAGGGGCAATCTATTAAGAACTCAGCACCAGCGACCCTGAGAATCAACTGATAAGCACATTCTCCCCCCTCCTCCCCCGCTTTTTTTTTTTTTTTTTTTTTTTTTTTTTAACTAATCCTCTTAAAGATTGTGCTAAGTAATGAAAGGACGGGATGAAAGAGGCCTTTTTCATTACTACCACATAAACCGCTTGTGTAAATGTTTCATTAACACACTGCTTGACCAGTGTTTGGTCCTCCCCGCCCCCACCGCCGCTATGGTTCTGCCGCAGCCTGCGAGGCGAAATGTGTGATTTACACATGTTTAAGAGAAACATTCCCACACTTGAATGCCGCACCATTCTTTAGAGAAGGAGAGACCTACAAAAAAACCATTGTGGAGGACATTTTAATTTACAATTCTTTTTTTTTTCATACGTGCTTAAAAAGATCTGTTACTTCCAACTTCACAGGGATTTTGCTTTATAGTTTTGTGAGGTTCCTCTAATATACGTTTGTCTCTTGCAAGCACCCTCAGGCAAAATGACATTTATTAAACATGATGGGTTTGAAGAGATATTTATAAGTTTTTATTTTCTTGGAGAAAAAGGCAAAGGGTTTCAAGGGAGGTTTACCCTTTTGTATGCTGAAACACAGGCAATACGTTACCTTTTAACCCCATGGGTACAGTCAACTTCTTCAGAGCAATGTGGAGAGAGAAAAAGGTTTTAAATTGTCAGGTTAAGGCATACAGCATGTATTTGGACCATGTATTTGTGGCAATTTTGCAGTATTTCCTGCTCGTCTTATGACCGTGCACATGAGGCTGGCTGTCCTGCAGCTAATCCCGTTTACTGGCCATTTTCATTATATTATTGAAACAGAAATTATTTTTCACATAGTTGTTATTTCTGTGGAAATAAACAGCACCTACAGCATGCACTGCTTTCATGCTAACAACGACCGACACACAGGGCCAGCTAGACCTGGCACATCAACATCAACGTCAACCAACGCTGTTACTCAGGGAAAGCTTTGCTGGAATTTCACTTGGTTTACACAGATGCTATCAGGAGTGGATATGGCACATGTTGAGTAACATTTGCATTTAAAAAAAAAAAAAAACGCAAACAAAAGCAATTTCTCTTTTAAACCAGTCTTTACTTGCTAAAGGAAAATGAGAAAATGACAGATCTGTTATCATAATCATCTCTCTTCTTTTCAGATGGAATATGTGAAAATGTTATTATAATTGTATTCTACTACCACTACCTTTCCCTGGAATTACAAAAATAAATGGAAAATGGAACTAAAATACAGCCTCTATGCTGCAATCAGGTGTTTATTTTCAACTCCATTTTGCTGCATTAAAAATAACGCTTTCATTGCTATGAATTTGACAGTTCCTATGGCTAGTAAAAGTTCCACATTTTGTTTGGTATGTGCAAGCTTGTTTGCCACCATGACCATGATCTGGTTTCAAAGTGAATAGATGCATTTGGATCAACAGTCCCTCCAGGGGTAAATGCTTAAACTTATTCAGCCTTCGAAAGAGCTGAAAACGTCAATACCTTCATAAAGCCACTTTGATTTTTATTGACTAAAGCTGCGATGCTAATTCACATACATCATTGTATACTTCACTGAGCTTTTAACATGGCACTTGATTTATGGAAAGAGTGATTCAATTTCTACAAAGAAATGCTGGGGTAAGATGTCCCTCAGATTCTTTCTTTACCGCAGAAGTGGAGAAAGTCAAGGGAAGACTACTATTGCAACACAAAAGTTGCTCAATAAGTGCTCATGTGCACTACATGTTTTACCTGCTTGGTAACAGCTAATAGCGATGTAGATGTGTCAGATAAGGGACAATCAATTATCTAAGCATGTTGCTAATGTGACTGCAGCAAAACTGTTGGATTATTTCTCATCAGAAAGTGTCTCTGAAGTGTGTTTCTCCTGCTGTATTCTGTATTATGTTATAAGGAGAAAACATTTTTTTTCCTTTTTTTAAATATTGTTTTTCCACTAGGAAAGTATAATCATTGATCCCCTACAGGAAACCTTTAAAGCATATTGGTAAACACACATAAATAGCACAAATATCCCCATACAAAAAATTGGAGTGCTTACATTTGTATGAGTTTGCAGTATTTGTTTGATGTTGCACCAAACACAGGCTTAAAAATGCCTTCTGTAGATCATTAACTTTAAGCAGTTACAAACTGATAATAATAAACAAAAGTTTAGTCCAATAAACTGAAAGAAAATCTTAATTACTTTGTATGTGTTCTTATTTATATTTTTTCACAATGAGAACAATCAGCATGGGAATGATCTCAGGAAAGGGTGAATTCCCCAGTGCTGGGCACTTGCAAAGATTCAGCTGGACAGGGTTCTTGTTTAAGAAGAAGACAGAATTTCTGCCAAGTAAGGGTGAAGCAGATGGTCCTTGAGATCCTCTTCCAACCTAGTATTCTATAATTCTGCAATTTTATGGTTGTACATCTCAGTAAAGTTTTCTTGCACTATAATCTTTCAAATTTTTCCTGGTTTGAAGCCAGATCAAATAAATGCATGGATGCACTGTCTCACAGAAACAGCTCTGTTGAATGAAGCACAATCAAAACTACACAGTTTTATTCCCAGGAATTTGAAAAATCTTGCTTGGACTCATAACCTGGGCCTCAGTGAGGGTAGGAATTTTCTCCTCACCATTGTCATTGCTAGCACACTTCCTTGGTGCAACCTTCAGCATAAAAACTCCCAAATACTGCAAAGTCACCCCATGATTCTGGGGGATCTGAGGCCTCGGGAATAGCGCATTTCTCATCAGTGAATTTCTAACCATCACTTTCAGGGGACAAAGAGCATTGAATATGGAAGCCATAAGTCAATCTTTTGTAGCATTTATCAGCTGTGTAACTTTTGCAGGGGACAGCTGAGTTTATTTGGGGGCTGAAATTGAAGTCTTGGGTCTTAGTGATGGTACTGACACAAAAGCAAAGCAAAAAAATGAAGAGACGTGGAGCAGTTACTTTGTCAGGATGGTATTTGCTAGATTAAGCTCTTCATAAACACAGTGTTTTTGCAGCTACAAGAGAAGTCACTTTTACAGGGAGATAAACTTAGAAAGCTTAGGCATGCTATAGGGCCCATCAGCATCTCACAGTTAATTAAAGGAGTGAGTGGAAAGCATCAAGGGTCGCCCCCCTCTGCATGAATAATTCACCGCCTGTATCCTTTATTAAAGCCAGTTACTTCACCACAATGATTTCCAGCCTGCGATGCACTGGTCTCAGAAATGAGAGATAAATTGCAACAAGGCCTGCAGCTATATTAATAAATTGAAATGAACACTTATTTGCTCATCTAATTAGAACTGTAGTTTTTTCCAAATGGTGTAGTAATGCATTACCTTGGCAGCCAATACCTGCTGCAAGAAATAATTAACGGAAACACTTTCCTAGGAAATTCTCTTTCACTGAAGGCAAAAGTTTTCCTCCTGATTTTTGTTTCTTTTAACTATTTGCATTTAACTATTTTACAGTAGTGATCTGTTGTGTATTTTGCACTGCTAAAGAGGAGGAAATTTTTGTGTTTGAAGTGCCTGTAAGTATTCATGAACTTGCATATAAAATATGAATGCATAAAACTACTTTTACCAACTCTCTTTTAAAGGTGAATGGCATGATATACACTTTGAACAGTACTTGAAGAATACGATAATTTTTTCAAAGCTTTGGTTAATGTCACAGCCAAATAAAATACTTCAAAACTAATAACTTGCTGATTTTCCAGCTGTATTTGCCTTATAAAGTCAATCACCTCTGTCTGCAAAATCTCATCTTGAAGTCACTATTTTTTCCCCTTTTTACTTTCAAATATATTTGCTTACATTACCAGTTAGAAAAACACATTGTCAAATGTTTGCATCAGTGTGGATTTGGCTGTGAAGGTAACATAGCTACAATATTTCCTTCTCTGTAGGTGCAGTTTGAATTATCAAAATTTTAATATTTCCACTCTTCAGTCACTCAGAGTAGAACAATGTCCAGGTCTCTGCAAGAAGCTTGCAGTTTTATGCTTGTCAGTGCCAATTTTGTTATCAGTGGTGCCAACCTGCAAATTTAATCCTGTCATCTTCTCCTTCCCAGAGCAGAACACCAACAAGGACTTTCCTGATTTTGCCTGGAAAATGACATTTGAACCAAAGGGTTCTGATAATGTGCATCGGTGTGTGCATGCAGGCATTGGCAGAGATTCCCCTATAGGTTTCCATTGATACCTCGGTAGATATAAAAGAGTGAAGCACATGTGGGAGTAGATCAAACGATACAAAGCCCAGCTGTCACTCAGACACATATCACCACGAGGAAAGATGCCCCAGAGCAGCAGTGTCCTCAACAGAGTTTCTGCAATGCTTGGCAGAGGTGCATAGCCACCACAGGTCAATACTGGGAATGGCTTAGATTATAGAATAGGGAGAAAGTGGAGATTGCTGATCAAAGAAAGGATCTTTTCAAACAGGATAATTTTATTTGATTTCTTATTTTTTAAAATAACATTGAATTTGTCAGCTACATATGACCACTAGAAATGTTGCTTAAAAAAAAAAAAAAAAAAAGCTGAAATTTTCTGTTGCAAATTTGATAGATTTTTTGAATAATCACTAAATGGTTTTAGGGCAATAATTAATCCATGGATATAGAATTAGACAGCATGGTTGAGTTTGAGTTTGCAATTGTTTTTATTTGGGGATTCAGGCACATAAAGAGATTTGAATGTGCAGTCTGCTTCCTCCTGGCATGCATTCATCCAGCATGGGAATCCAAAGCTTGTGTGTTTAAAGAAGCATGTCAAAACTGCTTTGTAAAGAAGGGGGTAAAAAGCCCCAGTCCAAGTGACAGGCCTAAGTTTAGTGTGCTAATCATATTCATTCTTCTTTCAACCGAAGGAGCTCCACTGTAGAACTTAAATGAAATGAATGGTGTTTCAGACACGCGGTTAGTGATTTTATATGGTCAGTGTCATTTTTCTTCTTCTGGGAATTCAATTTGTTCCTATTATGCCAAGGTCACAGATTGGGAAATCTCAGACAACATTAGTTCTCTGCCTTTGATGCAAAGGGTCAGTGGATTAGTACAAAGGAGCATTAATCCAGTGAGCTGGATCACCAAATTATATTTAAGTCATTTTTAATGAATGACTAGGAGTTCCTATTAGTTTTCTTGAAGAAAATAGAAGCAAGCCTACAAACAACTGCTTCATAAATGAATATTCAAGGAAAAGTATGACTTCAATGTCAGCTCTAATTGCTAGTTTTACCTTATTAGTAGAAGCTTTCTGTAGCTGAGTTTGACATACATTTGTTTGCACACTGTTATTAGTCAAGACTCAGTGAAGTCGTGTAATTAACACCTCCACATTATCTCATGCAGTGAAAGCAAAGAGTAAAACAGATGACTCACTTTGTTTCAGCTTCGCTCTTGTTTTCTGATACAGAAGTACTTAAGAAGCGTGAGCACATCAGAATGCCATATGGAGTCAACAGAAAGCATAAAAGGGTTTTCAGGAAGGAGTTCATCAAGGCCCATTAAGAGCTAAGCAGTAAGGCCTCACCAAGTCACTGTGCTGCTGCACACCGGCGGGGTGGCAATTCACCAGTCTGGGTGTGCTGGTGTCAGCGTTGCCTCTGCCTCTGCTGATGTCAGCCAAAAGACATTGTGTCTGCTTGTGGAGTCGGTTCCCCACCCAACACAGGAAAATGATGTAGATGTGCCCATACGGTCATTCTCTCCTGTGCATGACAGCGTCCACATTAAAGAAATTGTGCATTTTAAGCCATTGACTGCACAGTGTGTACACGTTGTGAAGTCATGTTATGGGTATCAGCACCAACTATGACATGGAAAGTGTCTAAGTTTTACATAAGAATTTTCCATGCTTGTAATTCATGTATTATTTGGGGTTAGAATCCTTCACCATTTTCAGGTGTAAGCTCCTCACCAAAAGTCTAATATTCTTAAATCGTGTTTCATAAATGACCATAGGACAAATTCACCAGATTGCAGAAACAGGCACTTTAAATGAAGACATGATTTTCCAAGCAACTCGTCTCAGGAAAACCATTTTTTTAGGTGACATTTAACTCATGTAATTTGTCTGCTGAAATTTTATGTTGCACGTAAAGAACCACTCCTTTCATTTTTTTCCTCTTTTTTGCAGCGTTGTAATCAATGGTGGAAAACAAGAAATGCAGTCCTCAAAATGGGAAAAAGCCCCACAGTCCAAGATGGCTACAAGAATATCTTATTTCAACCTCTTGGTGCAGCCATTCAGTTAACAAATATTCCCAAAGCAATATGAAATCCAGTCATTAAATTATTATTGAGAGCTCAGCTGACTTAAATACTCAGATAATAGCAACCTTGTTTACTGGATGGAAGCTGGCCAAGAACATTTGAAGAATTAACATGCACGTGAAATTTCCCACAATTATGAAATAGCCATTAGAAAAGGAAATGACTGAGTGCAATTGAATCCCTCAGAGCTGCTGTCTCTGGTTGTAAGCACTCGCAGCGCTGATAACAGAGCCCCACAATTTGCTACCATTTGCGTCACTACCACCTCTATTGATTTAACCACCCCACGTGCTCTCGCTTTATTATTTTGCTACTCAAGAGTAACTATCTTAAGTGACTGGGTCACAAATGTTATCGTATTACTGTGATTTGGAGAATTATTAAAGATGGGTCACTTCATTACCGAGATCCCAGAGGTGCTGTATGTAGCAGGGCTGCATTAGTTAAGTTCAGTGGAAGCTGGCAGGGGCTTATGCATGGCTGGGGCTATCTGTCCTTCACCTCAAGACTAACAGTGCTGCTACTGATGCACTTTTAGGTACATACTGCTGTGCATGTTCAGCCAAGCTAAAACAGGTTTGTGAAAAAGTCAGTGGGCCACCACAGGTTCTTCAGCTTTTTTTGCAGTAGGTCATAGCATGGTGTAGCTTGTCCTGAAATAGCATCCTGCAATGGTTTGTAACTTTCAAACAGGATTTCTAATAATAGCGTTGCTTCTCACTCTGGGCACTGTCCCAATGACTACAGACATCCAGAACGAAGCTATACACTAATCTAATCAAAACATTTCTAGAGGGTATAGGCAGTAATCTGGGACACTCTCATATTCCAGAAATACTCCTGAGAGAAATGTTGCTGAACTGGTTTCAGAGTAAGTACATTCTCTTGTTTGATTTTTCCAAGACTGAAAAGAATGGAGTACAAATCCCAGCCAAAGGAATTACTCACACAGACATTTTGCTCTCTCTCTTGGACACGATGTACTAGTGGACTCCAGAAAATCTGCAGCGAGGCAAGAACGAGTGCAGCTGCCTCAGCAGAAGACTAAAGGATGAACACATTCATTTACACATGGTGGAGATTATCCTGGCTTGATTAGGAAATTACCACCAGAGTAAAGTACAATTTGGTTTTACATTCTCTATGTCTGTACTGGCTGACACACCAGTTTCTTGCTACTCCCTACAGAAACAAAGACGTTCAGATGATACAAAATCTGTCTTTGTATGGTAGGTAAGACAGATGGAAGGCAAGTTCCTCCTCTCATCACCACAATGTACAACCAGCTGTTACACTCAGTGGATCCCTGCCCCACCTCCATCAGAAGGACCCCTTGTGTTCTTTATGTGTTCCACCAGCTCTCAGTACCTCTGTGGACAGGGCTAAGGCTGTGTGGCACACACACAGTCTGAGGGACCATACCAGTTAAAAACCAAATTACACCTCTTTATTTACAGCATCATGCTGTGTCTGGAACGGAAGCTCTTTCATATTTGGTGCTATTATTAACACACAAGTTGTTACAGACTATATACCAAGAAGCTTGTTTGACATTTCAAACACCTGAATATTAATACTGGTAGTATTGGTTGTTACAAATAGCTTACGCCCATTTGGTTGGTTAACCTGCAGAAGAAGATGAATGGTTTAAAACCCAGTAATTAAGTATGGTAACAAATGTTTTGCAGTGAGGTTATTGCTACCATAAACTTTAATCAATGGTTCATAAGCAGCAACCTCTGGTTTCAAGTTCTGACTAATGGTGAATTAACTATTTCTTAGTATTTAATAAAGACTTTTCACCAATCTGCATACTGAACGTGATTTCCTCTGTTGGCAATTAACATTGTCCCCTGGGTGCTAAGTCCATATATCCATACCAAAGTCCTTGTTGTCAGAGATGAAAAGCAGCAAATTTAACACTGTTTCACTAGAGATTTATGAGTTTTTTTTCTTTTAAACTGGCTACTTATAGCAACAAAAACAAATTTTAAAGAATAGAAAGTCTGGCTATTTAATGGCCTATTGTTTGGTGAATTATATCAATTATACTGTTGAACTTCACTCTTTTTTTTTTTAAATGCACTCAGAACACAAAAGCAAGAGTCTGGAAGTAGTTAATGATCTACAAAAGTGAAAAGGGTAGGAATGAAGGTGGGATTTGTTTGATTTTTCTCAAAGCTAACTGGAGTTGGTTGGAAAAAAACACCAGAGAGCACTAATAAATATATGCCTTGTAATAGTAAAAGGAAAAAGGTACACCTAACCTTTCTAAACAGCCTAAGGGCAGAGGTTTGCTTTTCAAGGAAAAGGTCATCTAGAATGAATTAAAGCCATTTTCCTGCTGTGGTTCCAAGCATGTGGCTTCACTTTGAAGGTTAGAATGAAGTTGTTCTTACCCATGTATCTTGCAGATGCAGTTTTAGAAAGTGCATTGGAAAAAGTCTGTCATAAGTTTTCAGTTTGTCCAGAGAAACAAAAATTCTGATAATTAATGCATTGCCTGCCAAGATGAATCTTCTAATCTGCTATTAAAGGTAAAATACTTTTACCAGTTAGTTATTTTGTGCTCTGTTAGTGACACTGTTCTGTCAATTAATACTTTTTATATTTAATATTTTTCATAATTTTTCTATGTTAAATGCTTTAGTTGATATCTCTGCCTGAATGGAGTCACCCCAGAAAATATAACAGCAGGAATTTTGTGCTACCAGCATGACAAGTAGAGACAGTGGGACAGCAAATGTGAGGGAGAAGACTTCTATACACCAAACTAAAATCTAGCCAGAAAAATTGCAGAATGTGCTGTTTACATTGTAAGGCTTTGTTTTCAAAAATGTCATTTTTCCAAAGGTCTTACCCAAAAGACCATATCCACAAGGACATACTCTCATGAAACTAGACCAGCAAAACATAAAAGAATAGTACTTTGCCTTTCACATGGTTTAAAGACATAATTAAAATTTCCCAAAGAGCTTTCAGTGTCATCAAGGATAAGGAAAAAAAAAAAAAAGCCTAGGAGAGGAATCAAGTATCATCAAAATTTCTCAATAGATCTTTACAAAGCCTTCCAACAGCCTTTATCCTTCATCCTCTTTTACCTATTGTGGCATCAACGGAAATGGTTTTGTTTCAACAAAACAACTGCAAACTGTTTGTTTTGCATTCCTCAGAATTTTCATAAGGAAAATGACTGGTTTCTTCTTTCTCAAGCAGCATCAAAGGAATGCAGGAAGCACACACCCATGGCTGAGACAACATGGGTTCTTGAGTGCTCAAGTAAGTAGTGCCCATGGCTGAGTTCAAGGCCTGAAGATGGGAGAACACCAATATCTGCCTCTCCTAAAATCTCTTAGGACAGAGAGTCTCACATACACATCGTGGGTTCCAGGTGTGCAAGGGAGGCACGCTGATGGAGAGGTGGGAACGCACTGACTATCTGAGCATGGCACCTGTATCCACTGTGATTTTGGTGGAACACACGACATTAAGACTGCAATGATAAAAGCAGCTTTGTGGCTAGGCTTCTTCACACCTGTGGAATATGAGAAGTGTGACAAGTACCAATCACGACAGTAAGTAATTGCCTGTTTGGAAAACTGTTAACTGACTCTCTCCAAAATAATTTCTCTTTCTCCCTTTATTTATTTTCTCCCTCTTTTTTGGAAATTTTCCCTTTCATAAAATATATGTCTGTGTTTTCATTCCAAAGCATTCCTCTGTTGTGGTTAGGTTCCACAGGAGGGTTCCAGCTTGTAAAGGTTAACTGTGCAGAAATCAAGGCTTTGTGCATTTTTGCAAAGGTCACACTCATCAGTAGTTCTGGGAGGACTGCTGGGAAGGGCTGTAGTAAGTACCCAGTGATTGAACCACGGCTCCAGGTTTCATTTCCTTTAAGAATACTGTTACAATCACTGGTTGTGTCACTAAGAGATAAAGAGGCTGCTCAGTCACTTGAAATTCAATTTGTACATTACTCAAATCTGCTCCACCTCCTTCCTTCACGGTGCCTGGCAGCTGCTTGCTGGCACTCTGAATTTCAAATGCCTGAGCTGCAGGAAGCAGTTTAATAAACGGGATAGGTTTTGATTAATGTAACAAGCTGAAAATAGACAATGATGCAATGCATATCTCAGCAAGAATCACGGACTCAGATCAAATCTTTGCGTGCTGAGGAAGGCTGCTGTGGCAGAGAGTTCACCCAGAGATGAATATTTATGTTTCGATAGCACCTTGAAGGTTCAAAAACCACCAATATATAAGATTTAGAACTGTAATCCTGTTAAGTCGCTAAGCATCTCCTACAGGTGACTGCACAGTCATGAAGTTCAAGTCTAGATTAAGTATTTGACATTGACTGAGTTCCAGCAAGGGCACTGTGCACTTCACCACAATGTTCTTGTTTTATCTGGAAGACAGAAATGCTGGATTTCTTTCAGTATTAGGAATGTAAGCATTCATTTGCTGTGCTATGAGCAAAACAATGACTTACATTTGTCAAGATTCATCAGTAATTCACCATCCTAAAAAAAGCTGACATGCTTTGACGTGGTTTCAGACAAGCACTCAGTACAGAGTTTATACTCATCCACTGCTGATCTGTGACTTTAGTACTAGGAAACCTATTTTTTCCCAGTTCCTGCTCCCCCAAGCCACAGATATTCAGAGCACCCAGAACTGGCATTATGTTAAAATTCCTCTTCAAAAACTAGCAGAATCACAGTTTTACATAACAGCATTTCATCAAGGTACCAGACAAACAGAAGGAGCTGGAGATTAATATATATTTACTGGAAAGGTCTAGATTATGACACTTTGACTCCACCCATTTTTTCTTGAGGCCTTTCAGTGAGATACAGCAAGAGGTTGAACCTGGAGAGACAGGTTGCTTCCAAAGGTGGTAGCGGGTGAATATCAGGTCTTTGGGTTTGAGCACCATTCCCTTTGTAACTCCCCACTTATTTGTTGAAATGCTATGATTAATCAGAAAATCTTGGATTTATATTTGGTTTTATTTTCTTAATTTGAAAATCCAATTATGTTCTCAGTTGCCTAATGCAATGTTATGCAAGTTAAAATCTACATCTGTTTCATTAACATATCCAGAGAGTAAACTTTTGTGTGGATAGTTCTGTAATATTACATGATTTAACAATTAAAGCAGACTGGTTTCTTAACTGAAAAATTTTTGAAAATTATTGAAAATTGAAAACTATTACAAAATTTTATGGGATAGTTGCATTCTCATAATTACATAGTGTATGTTCTTCTCACTGATATAAATTACTTTTTTTTAACCACTACTTGTGAAAATTTAAATAAACACAAGTTCTGTAATGAAAGTTTCTGACTCCAAAATCAGAAAATTTAATATTTCAGTGCATATAAGACGTTATCTTGAAAATTTGTACTGGAAGTAGCATTGATGATATATTCTGGCACACTGGGTTGTAGATTAGCAATGTTGTTTTTTTTTAAAAGCTATCAAATTTAAAATGTCTTTTGGTGTTTACTTACCTTCATTCTCAAAGTCAAATATGCTATGATCCTACAGTCTATTTTCATATATTTAATTTTATCCTTGTTTAATTTTTGTCGGGGTTATCTATGCTTCCTCTCTTCCTACCCACTGAAACCACTCCCCATATACTTCTGAGTCTGTTGTAGCTCATTTAAAATTTAAAAACCATGAAGACTATAAATCAATAAAATGTTAACTCTCTGATAAGTCTTATGCCATGAATAACAAACATTATCAGTCAGCAGTTTGCAAACAAGCCATGGGCTAATATTTGTTTGTGTAAAGCAGTCAGCACAGAGGCATAAAAGATATTTTGTAAAAATCAGGATTAGTTTGCAAATTATTCCCATGCAGGGGAAAAAGCTGGAATCACCATATATTTCATGCACAATTAATAACTAAACCAGCTCTTACTAGGATGCGGAGACTACCAAGATGCCATACTTTTTCAGTGTTTGGGGTTTAGCATTTTTTGTTTGGTTTTTTCTTTTTTTGTTTTGTTTTGGGATTTTTTTTAATAATTAAAAACGGGGGGGTGGGGGGTGGGGGGGGAACCCCAGAAAATTAAGTTATCCTGCTTAATTGTGATGTGAGTCAATAGTGTTAAGGGTAACAAACAGACAAACAAAGCAATACTGATGAACACACTTGGACTTGAACATCAGTTTCAGAGCTGTTAAAAGTGAAACAAAAAGGTGCATTCTAGTCTCGGCAGAACTTCTGTGGAAGTTATTTGTTCACTTGAGATAATTTTTTGGGGTTTTTTGAGAAAATGTGTGGGAAGGGATAGATCTGTTTTCACATCATTTGTTGTCAGTGTGACACACAATTCTCAGAGAAGCAAACTATGTTTCCCATGTCTGTGGAAGAAACATACTTTATTAGGGACCTGTGTGGGAAAAGAAATGGAAAATAAAAGCATGGCTGTGGCCTGCTATTCAAAATTCAGGACGTAATTTCTTTCTGTTGGTGTATAAACAAGAACAGTAGGCAGAAGAGAGAAAGAATTTATGAGAAGGAGGAAAAAGGCAGTAAGAGAAATGTAAATAAAAGACAAGGTGTCCTCAAAGAAAAGTATCAAGAGTTTCAATTTGGGGTTGTATTTCTGTGCGGGTTGGATCCTGGTAGTGGAAACACTGATCTAAATATTTATTTATGTATGTATATATGCATCTATGTTTAATTTTCAGTGAAATGTAAATAATGAGGAAGCATTCATTGCAATTTTCACAGGGAAAGGTAGTAGGTATCTGCATGCAAATTGTGATTGTAGAAAAAAAATTAATGTATTTTAGAGATATTGTGAAAGGATACCTAGCAGGTTCTTGAAATGGTACCCATGAATACAGGAGATGAGGTGTGGAAGTGCAGAAATTAAACTCACAATTTAGAAGTCCTAAAGGAAAGAAGCAAAATGAATATTTGAGTCAGCAGCAGTAACAGACGAGGGAGGATGAAAAGTGCTGATGTGTTTCACTTTACCATGTGAAGGCTGTCCTAGCTGATAGCTTTTCTGTTACTTGAAGTCACAGGAGGAGGTTCAAGAGTGCAAAAAGTGGCGTGGGCATGGACGTCACCCAGCTGAAAGAAGCTGGACTGGGTTTGGCCTTAGTCTCATTGTCACTCTTGTATTTATGAAGGTCTCATCAACGTGCATTTGGTGAGGTCAAGTTTTCAATGACTGGGGTGCACACAATTCCATCAGTGAGCATAAAAGAAAACTTTTATTTAATCTGGTTGCTTGTAAAAAAATTTAAGAGTCTCTGTTTTTACTAAATTGTGTACTTTATTCCTTTCCATTGTAACTCTTTATATTTTGTGGTATGTGCTTTGAAGGTACTTCTATATGCATGACAGGAATTGTATTCATTATGCACACACACCCCATTGTGATAAAGTATGTAATTATGAAATATCAAAATTTCTCAAAGTGTTCACATTTTAAAGTGAGTGGATTTAATCCACTGATATAACAGACAGATGAAAAGTTCAGCTATTAATTGCATTCTGCTGCTTGACTGGTATTGAGTGTTTCATCACCAGTTGAGTTCTAGAAGATTCTTTCAGTGACTTATTGTATTTGCTTCTTAAAGCAGCTCTTTGCTCAAAAATAGAAGGCTTTGCTGTCCTGTGAACTTCAACTGCTGTTGGTGTAACACTGAATAGCCAGAGGAAATGTTGCATTTGAAACATTTATGTCGCCATCATAAACAAAGAAATACATATTAGTCTATTAGATAACATTCGTTTGCAGTGCATCCATTTTATCTACTGTACTTCCTGTAATATTTCAATTAGTATTTCATCTTTCCAAATATTGAATGCTCAAACAACAATACAGCCAGAGTAGTTTGGGGCTTTTTCTGCTTTCTAGTACCAGAACTGCTGTCTGATCTTCGTATGCTTTAAAGCAGAATTCATTATCTTAATCTTGTTAGTGTTCTGAGGAACTTCTTTATATAGCTGCAGTTTAATGTTGATCTGCAAGTGTTATGTCTTAATACAAATGCCATCTGGTTCAGCTACATATATTTGTATAATGGCAATACCATGGAAAATCCTAGTTGAGAGTAAATGCATTAAATAAGATCAGAGTACTTCAGCAGGTCAGGGTCCTGCCTGTTGTCAAGCACCAGCCTGTTTTTACCACAGAAGGTAACAGTTCCCTTGCATCTTTCTGTACAAATTTATTTAACTGAGTTTTATTCCAGGGGAAATAATATAAATTTTCATTAAAGAAAACACTATATTATGACAGCACTAAATCAATCATCTTCAATCACTTTTAAAATAGTTGATTTATTGTCTGCAGTTGGAAGGCTGTAAGTTAGGAAAATATTTTTGCTGTCAAGAATGAAATATAGCTCATATATAAATAAAAAAATAAGTACATGTCTCTATCTAGGGAGAGTGTGTATGTGTGTGTGCATGCATTTGTCGTACTTGTAAATATGTGGGTATCTATGTGCAAGAACACATACGTATTTTGGCAACATCAAGAAATTCTCAATAGAAATTGCTTCTCTGAAGCAAAAGGAAAACAAATTGACTAACCAGCACATACTAAAATAAAATCCATCATAACAGAAAAGAATATTTTCTTGGAATGATTCATATTCACACATCCTTCTGTGAGACTTTCATATATTTGGTGACATTGTGAAATGTCATTGAAGAAAAGGCATTTCAGTTTAGCCTTGAGCAAACATACACTTACTAGAAGAACTGTGCATATGTAAAGGCTTTTTCTTCTTCCAAAAGGGACCTGTCTTTGCTGTATTCATAACTGAAGCTAAGCTTAGGCTAGTGAGGTGCTGCATGATAAGAACTTGGTTAGCAAACACATTGAGCGGTCGAATGACTTGAATAACAAAATCCCCAGCAGTGCGTTTCAGTGCAAACTGCATTTGTACTCTGCAAGGAGATCAATGCTTCACCCTCATTGATTTTCTTCAGTGGCAGAACCGGGATTATGCACAATGTGAAACTGTATCCCCAGATATATTCAATCTGATTTCCTAGTCAGTGCTAAAAAGGCATAGTGTTGTCCTGAAAACATAAGGTTAGAGAAGTGTAACATATCAAATTTGTACTTCTGGCAAGCCTGCATGTTAAATAGATTCATCATAATATATCCTGGGTGTCACGCAATCCATTCTATAAAAATATTCGTTTGGTGCCATAGAGTTCATATACATACATATATATGTCTCAAAGAGAGAAATTGAAATGCATTTCATACACATTACTTTAAAATGTAGTATAGTTTTTCTCTAGTAGACTTCAGCTTTACTGCAAACACATAGAAAGAAATAATTTCTTCAAAAACTTCACAGCAGGAATGTAGTACATCTTCAGAACTTAAATAACCTCGTAATTTACAGTGTATGTCAGTTTTCAAGAAGTAATAATTACAGAAAAATATATCAGTGGGAAATGACAGTTGACAGGAGCTTTGTTCTGATCTGCAATTTCCCCTTGTTTGTAGCTTCTCAGAGAAGCCATGGGAACACTATCAAATACTGCTTGGCTTTATGTCAGTTTGAACACGGGGATGAATTGAATTAGCTCAGCTCAGACTTTTCCTAAGTTATTTGTTGGTGGACATAAGCAAAAAAAGAAAGAGAGGAGCAAGATAGAGCAGTGATGGCTCAAACAAGAAAATTTTCTGTCCTCAACTACTTCCATTCCAGTCTTTGGAGAAGCAAACACCACTCCCAGAAGCTGTAAGCTGCTTATGGAAAAGGGTCAAAATAATGCATGTCCTAGAGAGGTATGTGTGTACTTTACAGATGTGTACCTGGAAAATGAACACTGCCAATATTACGTAATTTAGGATCACAGTACTTTCTTTCTGTCTGTGTTTATCCAGTGCTATCACCCAGCTAAGCATGTATGAACACCTGCATCAGGTAGGTGCAAATCATCATGCAAAATTAGTAAGTAGCTACCAGGAAATTTGAAGTTAACTGCTAAATAAAAAATTGGAGCTGGTGAATCCATAACAATTCTTGGTTGAGCAAGTGGAGATGGTTTCTTAACTTATTTATACAGGACCATGTGAGTGGATAGATAGAACTCTTGAAGGCATTACAGAAAAAATCCTGATTTCCTTAAGTTGGTGAAGAGTGTTGTATATTACTTGTGAGCTAAAGGGTGGCAAGCAGTACACTGGAATACTTCTATCAAGTGCTGAAGATCAGAATAAACGTGATGAGAGTAAAGAGTATCTTGGAAGCAAAGTGTTCTCTAACTTGGAGAAGTATTCTTTTATTTTAGTGTAGCACAGGCAAAAGCCTAGACACAGACCTCACTGTTTGTTGTTTTTTTTTTTTTCTGTACTTTGTCCTGGATATTTTAGTTGATGTTGCATATTTTATTAGGAAAGCACTTGGCCTCTAATCATGAAACAAAATCCACTTGCCTGTGATCTTAAACGGTTTTTTGTAAGGGGGCTGATAAATATACGCACATATTTAAGTACTTTCCAAAAATGAGACCCTAGTTTTGATACAAAACTCATTGGAACAATTGAAAAACTTTCCCCTGTTGCCAGTTCATCAAGCTCATTCTTGAAAAAATACTTTCAAAACCTGTTTCTAAGGTGACTCTAGTTCCATGCTGAAGGTAGACGCTGAAGCGGTTCACTGAAAATTATCTTGTAACTGGGGAAATCACATTTTTAGGACCTGGCTCACTTGAACTAGATGATATCAGTCTAAACAAACAATGTAAAGTGATTTGATAATGAGTAAGTAGGAGGATGCACAGAGAAAACCAACACCATTGTTTAACCTCAAAACTATGCTAATAAGTAGGGTGATAGACGTGAAACTCCGAATAATGGAGCTGTTATTCTAGCCCACCAGGCTGTCTCAGGGGACTCTTAAGTGGATTTGCTATGCCATGACTAAATGTAGCTCCAGTCCAGTATTTTGCATAGCCTAAAGTATCTTGTTGCATTATAGTCTCACATTTATCTAACCAGATCAGTTTCAGAAGAAAACACATTCTTCCAGTTAGAAAGGAGGCATATGTGCATGTTATTTCATACTATTTATTTGCTTGCATGTAAAATGGAAGACTCTTCCAGAAATAACCTTGTTGTGAAAAAGACTGCCAGTACAAGAATATCAGTGTGCCTGTTAAAAATGAAAAGGATCCTTTGGAAAGAAAATGACAAAAAATGAAAAATATCATGAACTAATGAATGCATGCCTACGCACATGTGTTTGTCTGAACCAGAGCTGATGGTAATGCAGAGCATACTCCAAGAATTATCTGAACCCAGTTTAGGTTGGATTCATCTACAGTTACTTGGCATTGACTGGTTACTGTATTTCATTTATTTTTACAACAGCCACACTCTGCCAATAAAAGATCAAACAATTTTGGTTGCTGGGTTGAAGTTTTTAAAAGTACTTGATGTTACTCTTGAATCTGCTCTCAGTTACAGCTCACTAAAGGGTCTGGCCCAGTGGTGGATCTATAAATACAAACATAAGCTGAAAAAGCTGCTCCTAAAGCAGAATGCACAAATCTGAAGTTAAGTGATTTTCACTCCCCTCTATCCTATTTATGTAGTTTCCAGTTCTGAAAGTGGGTGGTTATGCAGAATGAAGAAAAATTAAAAATCTTGTTTGTGTACTGTTGGCCAATTTTCTGTTGGCCTTTTACAGCAGAGAAACATACAATTACATTGCACTTAAAAAGCACTTTGATGAACTCATTCCAGTTTGCCATACATACAAAGTAATGCATTTTTAGATGAACAAAGTAAAAATGAAGACAGACAAGCAGGAGATTGTGTGTTGTGATTTTATTTTGATTACTGAAAATTAACTTTTGATCTACTTTTTTACTTCTCCTTAAAAGTATTTAAATGCAGAGGACAAGAAGAGCAAAACAAACCATACAGCTTCTTTGGGAAAGAAAAAAAAGTTCAGCTTTTATCATCTTCTCATACCTGTTATCGCAGTATCATTTTTGTTGGATAGAAACCTGATCTTCCATTCATTCATAATCATTAAAATACATTTGTTTATTCTAAGAACATGGGGCTCCATGATCAGTGCCTGGCCTAATTCCAAGTTAAGCACAGTGAAAACCCTTGTAACAGCCATAAGCCAGCCTAGTCCTAGCTCAGCTGCTAGAGCAGGTGCCCGCTCAGTGAAAGTTTGACTGTCCTTTTTTTTTTTTAATTTCACACATACACACCACCAACATTTAACTAACAGGCTGCATATGGAAGTCTTTGTATTTGAAAGCTACACGAGAGTGTGGTCCCATGCAGTGGCTATTGGGAAGAGTATTATTCTACTCCTGTTCCCACATCCTGGAGGAAAATTTCTTCCTCTTTTGCTTTTTTGTTCTGTGACTGTTTTTTTGCCCTCTCTATTTACTATCATGCTTCTCTGTATTAATTCTTTCAAAGCCTCTTGCTCAGCCACAGGGTCTCTTATCCTCTATATTTCCCTCATCCCTTTATTCTTAACACATCCTAACCATCTTTGTGGTGGCACCACTTCTCCTTCTCCTGCATGGCCTTGATTCCTTACTGCCCTCAGGTTTCCATCATGCTCTCCTTGTTCCTACACCTTGTGCAGCTTCTCCTCCTCATATTTCATGTTCAGGTTCCCTTCCACATCCTTTTGACACCAGAAGCACATGTGAGCACCTGGCTTTGAATGTCATTCACACCACGCTCTCTTCAGACTCTCCTGGAGTGAATGCTTGCCTCATGGTGTATTGGGTAGCCACATCTCCTAAAAGCAGTCTCAGTCCGGTGGCACAAGCCTGCACTTGAAGTTCACTCAGGTTGTGGCTCACAGAGGGTCCCAGGGACCAGGTTGGAGGGCAGTTACTCTGCCTACACTTACCCTGCCATTCCTTCAAATGCAACATTCTTCATGTTAGTGTGCTGAACCTGACATTGCAGACAGAGTGTTCATAACGTTCCAAGTATTAGCTAAAAATTGCTACATATGGTTTTGCCACAGTTTCACTTTTATCTGATCAAAGCAGATGATGGAAGGAGCAGTCCGAGCAGACCACGGGTGGTTTAGAGATTCAAAGACACAAAGCCAAATTCTGTATGAAAAATGTGAGCACAATTGCTTGAGTGGTTATTTTACTCATATATATGACCATCTCAATTGCACCTGCACAGCAGGTGCAATTCACATGTGCAGGATGAGAAAATATGACTCTAACAACCAAAAAACCACCAGCTACCTGGCGTGGCCTGCTCATTTTGTACTGCATTAATGAAGGGAAGCTTCCTTTTGCATAAATTGCCTTTGGTTGAAGCAACTTTCTCCATTCTGCCTTCACTCTACTTAGAGGTTATCTACTTAACCTCTTCAGCTTTATAACGCTGCAAGAAAATCCTATCAAATTTTGCCAAAAAATTCTTTCTTAACTACAGTTCAGTTAACAACCTATATTTCCAAGCAGTAATGTATAGGTTGTTCTATTGGCTGGTTTTGGTGATTTACAGTCTTAGGAATTATACAAGGAGAGTCTTAAGCATATGGTAACAGTAAGGATCTCTGACTGTAGTGCATTTAAATCAAACAATATACTCATTAGCATCCAGGAAACAGAGCTGTCCTTTAATGTTTGACAATGCACCACATAGTGAATGGAAAGTTATTATGTCCCAGACTAAAATAATTTTTTTCACTTTTTTTTTTTTTCCTCAGTATGCAGTTAAGCATACCAGGGTAAATGAGAGAAAAACTAAAAATGCACGTAAATAACTACACATGTCAAAAGACACTGAGTTCAAGTTCTTTAATCCCATAATGCTCAGTAGCATTAATTATTCCCTAAATCAGTGTTGAAGTGTGTTTAAATCCCAGTCTTAAAGTATTTAGCCTTATATTCCTACCACTCTAGAATGTATTATGAAGTCATTACCAGCCCAGTATAAATAAAGAAATCCTGGGCATGGAAGTGGTGATGCTGGAGACATAAGTTGAGATGGATTAGTTAATTGTTTTCTTTGGGCTTTTTTCTCTTCTTCATTAAATCAATATCTGTTCTAGGTGGCAGGAAATATTTGTATTTGAGTCAACACAATAAATTTAACTCATAGGAATTTGACTGCATTTCTTTTGATTGCATAGGCCTTCAGTGATATCTCCTTACAATATCAGTGGCCATGGAGCAAAAACTGGAACAGAACATGAAAACACAGCATTGCCCATAATTCACATTTCTGTAAGTGGAGGACTTTCCAATAAAATCCAGACACTTGAGAGGCATGGAAACTGCTGTAGCTCAATAAAGTTGATTGAGTGCCCTCACCTCCTTCATATAGTACTGGTTGGGGCGGGGGTGGGGGGAGGAGAGATAGGGAGGAAATAAAAAGCAAAACAAAACTAAACAAACCACCCTAGAGATAAAAAAAAAGATTTAACTGTTTGGTCTCTTCTTCTGGAAATTCTCAAAAAGTCTGCAAATCTCAATATACTGCAAACAATTAGAGGCAGCACTAAATGTAGTGAATGAATAATGTACTGAACCAAAACAGAGTGGTTGATTGATTTGATTCATGACTGAAGGCTTCTCTTTTCTGCAATCAATAATATAAACCTTTTCACTTTCTTGTCTCTCCTGCAGCTCCCTAATATTGCCTCTCTGCTGGGTGCTACACTGTTCTGGGAAAAGTTGCCCAATGCATTGTTCTGAGATTAGTTTCCTCTGGGACCTTGATTCTGCAAATAATTGCTACCAATCTTAGTGCCAGACTGAATGAAATTACCCTTCATGGAATTTAAGAAAACTATTTTGTTCAAACTATTTTCATGATCTGACTCTTAATTTTCCTTAACATGACATTAAGAATGCTGCACTTGAAATTGCAAAAAAAATTTGTATTTCAGGGCTCTTACATTTTATGTTAAGGCATTGAGACAAATAAGAATAGTAAGGGACAGACGCCTGAATACAACATCATACAAAAATATTCAGTTTTGCCTAAACCTCTGCAGTGACTTGACCCTTGTCTTGCCATGGTGGCTATTTGTTCATCTGCTAGCAGAACACAGTTATTGTGGATTGCAGAGAGGAAACAAACTGGGCCTGTCTGGAGAATGCAGCCTGCAGAAAGATGGAATGAACATCAGGAGGAAAATTAAAAGGAAGATTCATGTGGGCCAAGAAAACATTATGGGAAAAGGCAACACAATCCTCTCCTGTGATGCTCAAAATGTGCCCAGAAATGCTTTCCCTTGAATAATCACAAAAGAGGAGAAAGAAGGTAAAAAAAGGATACATTTTGAGAAGGTGGTAAGTGTTGGAAAAGGAGAATTTGGTATGTGATTTTCAGGGATGCAAAATCATTCTCTATGAGCTATGTGTCCTCACATAGATAAGTTACAGCTGAGAATTCGACTTTTGTTTTGTGTTGGTGTTGAGGAAGGAAAGCAGCTTTATCATCAGTCATACATGCCCTCAACAAACCTTGCTATCAGGAAAAAGAAAACCAAACCAACTTTCAAGTCTTCCATCCGTATTGAAGGAAAAATACTTTATCTTATAACAGCATTATCTTGTTCTGCTTAGTTATTCCAATACTTAGCTGCAGGGAAAACTAAAAGAATTCTTCTGGGTTTGGCTGGGGTGTAGCTAGTTTTCTTCACAGTGGCTGGTGTGGGGATGTTTTGGATTTGTGCTGAACTCAGGGTTGATAACACAGAGATGTTTTTGTTATTGCTGAGCAGGGTTTGCACAGAGCCAAGGCCTTTGCTGCTGTTTGTACTTCCATGCTGGTGAGGGAGTTGGGGTGCCTGGGAGGCTGGGAGGAGACACAGCTGGGACAGGTGACCCCAACTGACCAAAGGGATATTCCAGACCATATGACATAAAGCTGTGGGGAAGGAAGAGAAAGGAGGGAACATTTGGAGTGATGGAGTTTGTCCATCCATCCAAGAAAGCGTTATGCATGACGGGGCTCTGCTTTCCTGGAGATGGCTGAACACCTGCCTGCCATGGGAAGCGGTGAAATACTTCCTTGTTTTGCTTTGCTTATATACATGGATTTTGTTTTCCCTACTAAACTGTCTATATCTCAGTCCACGAGTTTTTCAGCTTTTACCCTTCCCATCCTCTTCCTGATCCTGCTGGTGGGGGAGTGAGCAAGCAGCTGCCTGGGACTTGGTGTTGGCTGGGATTAACTCATGACAGAAACCCAAACAAGTTGTTTTGAAAACCCTGCTTTGAAGGTGAGCTAGAAGAAACAATGTTGTGAGTTTGGTCAAGCTGAAATGTTAAGCAGCTGTCAGGAGAAGTTGTAAAATGTAGTGTTCCCATTTACCTCTCAACTTCAGAGAAAGAAGCATGCTGTGACATAGTGAACATTTTGATCTCTGAGAACTTTCTTCAAATTTCAGAAAATAACTGTGACCTCTTTGGATCTTTAAACTACAGTCCGGATAAAATGAAATGAACATGGAGTTGAATTTAATTTCTGATCTTTGTCCAGCCAATCTCAACATTTTAACCTTATCTCTGTAGTTGAGACATCTGAAGAAAAGTGTCTAGGGAAAGCTCCCAGGTGGTGACTCTGTGCTGGCACTTTGTGTGCCCTTTCAGTCATTTAGGTCTCACAGCTCAGCTTATAGCAGAATATTATCTAGACTAGAGCTTCAATGCAGTTTTCCACATTTGCTATTTGCTTCCTCCATTTCCTTCTGCCAGAAAGCCTGGCATGTGTTTTGTGTGAATAACCTTCCTTTGCACTGTCTGTGTTGCTCTGAAAAAAAAAAAAAAAAAATCATTAAACTTAGTTTCTAATTTCCACATGTATTTCCATGGTCATTCCTCAGTACATTGCTTTTAGTACACACTTCCCCAGTAATAAGTGGCAGAGAAGATTATTTGTAGATTGTTTAGCATTTATTTCCTTCCCTGATTGGTTTCCTGACTTTTCTGGTCATAACTAATCAATAATACTACTGATCTGAGAGATGCCAAAAATAGTTTGAGTATTTGGCTTCTGACAAAGGAGCTTCTTTGTCTAGGCAGAGGGAGACTCCTTGGTGTGAAACCAGAAAAAAAATTTTAAAAAAAAGGTTAATTCATCCTCTGCCTTTGCAGGGTAGTCCTTTGTTTGCTGTGAGCTCAAACGTGTTTCAAAACAGCATTCACTTAGACCTGTCTTCTGGTAGCATTGTTTTTCCTTTCAACACTGAGCTTCTCTTGTCATCCTGCTGTTGCCACCTTTCTTCTGACTATTTTCTATCAGGGTCTTCTGGTAGAACATAAGAGCTAAGCCTGCATTTGTATTTATAGTTTGCATTTAATTGAAAGTTTTGGATGTTTGCAATGAGAAACTGAAAATTAAACAGCTGTGTCTTGACAGCTTTGGAAATGCTGCTCATTGAACTCCCTGAGCAATTCAGAAAACATCTCAGCTGAAAAACAAAACATGGCTTATGTGGCTGTGTTACGGCAATTGGAGGAAAGTACTAATACCACAAAGGCTTTATATTACTTTGCATAACTGGCATCACAACCCTTGTTTAATATTCAAGCAAGATTATACAGATAAAGAAGGAAGGCAAGAGGGAGGAAAACTTAAGCAAGCCATGTTTAAGGCAGTCTAAAGGTCAAAATTGTAATATTAAATAAATCTTACATGCTTTTATAAACCTTAATTTATTGTCTACGTGCAACTGACATTTTAGCTTTGGGTTTAATACCAGCTACTTCAAAGTATTCTTGTAGAAGAATAGTCGATAACCCTCTTACACAGTATAATTGGAATTCTGCATGTTAGAACATTTGGTTTCTGAAAGATTTTTGTAAATGTTAATAGCTGTCTTTTAAAACGGTGTAAGTGTGAAATGCTATGAAAAGCAAAGGTTTAAATGTCACCATGTCTATAATTTTCATATTGTAAAAACTAAGTTAGCTTTTACATTATGAAAAACCTAAAGGCCTGCTGCAAATTTGAAGATACAAGCTAGCTCATTATTAGTTTTTTGAAACTGATATGACAGACACATTTTGTAAGACTGTGCATTTTAGTCTAAAAGTGTATAGTTAAACATTTAATTGTCTGTAAGTGTTACTTCTGCCAAGTCTTCCTATTTACCATCCATGATCTGAGTATGGCAATAAAAAGACTTATCTGGGAAGCCTCCACTGGCACTCAGATTGAAAAGCTACTCATATTTGTCTTGGTTGAGCATTGTGGTTTGTATTACTAACAAGGTCCTCTGGCACATCAGTAGGATGGGAATGGAAAATACAGATGTTTTAAAGTAAAGTGGGTGAGCTTTTGCACTACCTTGGGTGAAGCATGGTGTCATGAATCTTGGAGTACTAAAACTTGAAAAAACTGGTTTTCATAGCCTAACCCTCTACTTTCTTTGTTAATAAAGTCAGTGGGGCAGGGATGAACATGCCACAAAAAAAAAGAAGAAACAACTTATTTATGACTCATTCATCCTGCCATATTTCAATATATTTCAACAATAAAGAGGGGGCTCAAGACAGTCACAGTCTCAGCACCTTTAAAGTGTTACCAAAGGTATCAGTTTATCTTCCAGCCTGCCTAAATCAAAAGGACAATAGCATTTAGAAAAGAAGGAGACCAAACACACAATAAAGAGCAGATAACAAAAACAGAAATCACACCAAGAACACCTTGTCGTCTCATGTGGGTTTTAGGAAGCCAAAACAATCTTTTCCTAACGTACTGTAATAGCAAGGATTTACTCTAAGCAAAGCAAGATAAGATAATCTTTGTGAGTTAAAAGAAAGAACTCTTTAAAGTCTTATTGCAAAGCATGTGATTTCTCACTCCCTAAGCTGATTCCTTTAAGTAAACTTCTTTACAAGGTTTTTATCAAAAGACTGCATCAAGAGTTCCCACAATTTTGGCACTCACATCCAGGAATAAAACACACCAGGAATAGAGAGCATATCCTACAGCAAACAGCTACAGAGTAGGGGACAGGAGCATCTATCAGGAGAGATTCTCACAACTGGTAGTTTATAGATTTATTGCAGCAGAAAAACCTCTGTAACTTGAGTTGCTGGAGTTTGTTAAGTGCCTCCAGGCTAGAAACAGGATGCATGCATTGCATGTTGCAATGATTTTTATTATACTGTGTGGATCTCTGGTCTGAAAATTCTGGGAATGTAGGGGGAGACAGGGAGAAATTTGGGAATGGGTGGCAGGGAGCAGAAGAAGAAAGAGCATGTCAACCGACATGTAGAGAATGTCTCCCAACCTATGAATGGCTGGACCAAAAAGGATGTTCTACAAGACTGGAATTAGTCTAGCAGCACAAGAGCTACAGTTTAGAAAAGCAGGTTTCACAGGTTTTCTGATATTTTTGCTCTTGGTCTCTTACTGCTGACTGCTATGTTGCTTCTATGCAACACAAGGGTCTGGATCCATTTTTGTATTCTTCTCATTGTCCTACAAATTAGCAAGAAATAATACAAGGGAAAAAGACGCTATAATTTTGCAAGGTATCTTGTGCCCAGCTGCTCTAGAAAAGTGAAACTCAGTGGGACAGAGACTGAAATATGGTTATATTAAAAGAGATTTGAGATATATTCATTTATAATTTGCAGATTTCTAATTCTTCTATTCTGTACTCAAATTATTATTCTAGGAATTTACACCACATGAAAATATTATATTACACATCCTGAAAACCAAGCCAGTGACCTTGTAAAATGGCCCTTTTTCTCCTGTAAGAAAATGTTTATTAAAAATTACAGGGGTAACATAAAAGACAGCTGCCAGCATCAAGTTTATTATTTACAATAACAAGAAGAAACCATCATCACATGCAGAATCCAGTAGGCTAATATGAACATGCAGTAAATGTTAGGTAAAGTATGTTATGTTAGAAAAAAAGACATTTGTTCATTTACATCCTTCATGATGATGATTTTATGATGCCATTTCTCAGTTTTTGCATTTTCCTTTTTTTTCCTCCAACTTCCCTTTCAGTCAAAGGAAATCATCAAGTGACCTTGAAAGCTGCACTGGTATTTTCCTGGCAGAGAAAGAAGCTCACTCTTCTCATTTGCAAAAATGAATAACAATTTGATCATTCTTAAAACTTCTAAAAGGTTAATTATGCTCTCTCCATGAGCACTGAATAAAAACCTGCTTTATCTCTGCCCAAATGAAACCCACAGGGCTCTCATTCTCTCTAACTCTGCCTGGAGACGAAATCCTGCAAGCTGTCAATTAACTCCTATCAGCTCATAGATCTGTGTGAGCTGCAGATGATTTTTTCATCCAAAAACTATGACAGCTCTCATTTGCCAGAGCTGTTGGGTGACTTTAAAAAATTCACAGCAAGAAAGTGTTATCTGGCTTTGGGCTTGCTGGAGAGAAAAAGAAAGAGTGAGAAAACGAGAGGCAGAAAGGTCCTGGGTTATAGAGAGTTCATTTCTAGCTCTAAGATTTCCGTCTGGTTGCAAAACCCCACTTGAACTTGAATTGCATGTTTTAAACAATAATAGAAACTGAACATGGACACGTACCACAGAGATGTTTCCTTGAGTGCTTGGGTTTGGTTTTGGGTTTGGTTTCTTTTTGTATTTCTGCAAAATAACAGTCAGCCACAGAGGAGATGCTACTGGCAAAGTACAGAATTAGTAGAACAAACACCCCAGCGTGAAGTATTTAGCCTGCTGATATTATTTCCTGGTTGAAAAATGGCCTTTTAATTTGGAAGTCAGAATAGTAATCTGAAAAGGAAAAAGCAAGAGACCATAAGAGTACTGTTTCACTCACCTTGCAAGATGGATGTTGCTTCCAAATGAATAGAGAATGCAAAAAATTGCACTGAGCATTTGGAGATCACTATATTTCTGCCCACTTATTCTATTTTTGTATCATAGGGTAAATTCTTGAAGAGTCAGCTGCAATAACTTGCAACAAAGCCATAGGAACGAGTGCTGATGGCTCTGTTTGTGCTAGAAACTGGAGTTAAAGTAATTCATTTTAGATCTATTATAAAGCGATAGTGTTACAACGAGCACATGCATGGGACATGGAAATATGGGTTTGCACCTGGACCTGCTTTGACCTGTGGCAAGCTGCTCAGTCTCCCACTGTGATATTACTGGGTTAGCTGTAAATATCAATGTCTACTCTTGTAAACAGATAAAAAAAAACAGCTCAGTTGTATCTCAGCATCCACTGTTAGACACTCAGATTATTCAATTTGCAATAGAAAAGAGCAATGAAAATTACAAATCTTTACTGGAAAGAAAAAAAAGAAGTGATCCATCTATTTCATTCTAAATTTCTGTTGATTAAAATGGAAGATCTTTAGGACACGCATAATGAGACCTTATTTTAGAAGTTTTTGTTCTAAAAACTGAAAGAAGGCAAGAGTAAGTTCATTATTCTTTAGTTGTGAAAACAATTTGAGAACTAATTTTAGTTGACTGATCTCAGCACAGGGCAGGATGCATTTCCCACCAGAAGTATCTGACTTGTAATAAACTTTTACTCTGAAAGTACTAGGAGAGTCCCACTGCTGTTAAATACACCAGAATTTCATATCAGTTCCTATAACATTAATAAATGAGAGATTCCTGGACAGTCTACAAGCCTAGAATCAGACTCAATTGATTAACAGAAAGGGGGAATCAATAGTAAAATAAAGTGAGCTAAAAGATAACTATATTGAGAAGGACTTTTGAAAGAACAAATGTACCTACAGAGCTATGTGTTAATGTGGTACCTGATTTGGGGAAAGGCACAACATTCCTTTTTAGCCTTGCAGTTTACCTTAAAATATTATTAGTATAAGCACTCTGGTGTTTTTGGCTATAATATAAGTAGCAATGTAGAATGAAATTATGGATCTTTTATTTTTGACAAATTTCTGAAACAGACTTCAATGTGATGTATTAAAACATCTCCATGAGGCTTTATCTTCTTCTCATGAGGCAGCAGAACAAACCAACTCTCATGGAATATATGTTGTTTATAGGGCAATATTCTTCTACTTCTTTGAAAAGAACTAATGAAGGCTGAAAATTCACAATGATTTAATTACATTCTAAATGCACCAAGAAGCTGTAATGAAAAGATTTAAGCATCTTAATTATGCTATCAATATTACCTAATGCAGAGTGAAAAAGAAAACCTACTAGGCAGTAAGTAACTTAAATGACTGAAATAATGTGAAATATTCAAGTATTATCTCATTTTGCTTTCAGGTTCTAAAAAGTAACCATAGAAATTATCACCTTAAGATTCTCTATAGCAACATATATTTTTAAGTTTTCAGAAAAAGTCCTGGACAAAACAGCTGAGAGTACAATATCACTTAACAATGTTACAGTGTTAGAATAAATATCAGAAAGTGAAATCCAGTATGTAAAACCTCTGAACATCTAGTAAACTATTACATATTTTTATTTTTTTCACTCATTAGTCTGTGTAGGAAGCAATATCTATTCTTGCTTTTTGTCTGTTACTTTCCTCAAGGTTTTGTGTTTTCCTTCCTTTCTATTTGTTTACATCACAGTTTCTCCAGCTGCAATGTATTTGTCCCTGGCCCCTTTCTTTGATGTAAGCACAGCTTAGTTTCTCTCTAAAGTAATCAAAATTCAGAAAGATCTGTGGTTTTTTTTTTCTTTAATTAATAAACTAGAAAAGTGGCAGAAAAAAAATAGACTAATATGGGGAAAACATCAAACACTTCAAGGAGATAAGTGTTTAAAAGTTTCATCTCTGCCAGAGGTACATGGCTCATCACTATGGTATACGCAGCTCACTCATTAATGGTTTGATTTTGGGATCCATCAAGTAACCAAAATCAAAGGTTGCATGATCAGGACAGTTCAGTCAGCTGAAGGAGGTGGCCTTAATCTATCTGGGAGCAAATGGACAGGCTGAGTCTCCAAATGGTTCATGGGAGACTCAACGGGACAATTCACTCCATGGGATGAGCTGTGCCCTCCAAGAGAAGGCCTGACCTGTGCCTGGTGTTTTAAATGTCAGAAGGAAAGAATGTGTACAGGGAACAAGGGAGCTGCTTCTCTGCAGAGACTAATGCTCCTTGCTCTGTTACAGAATTCTCCTCATTACAGATGAACCAGTGTCACTCTGGAGTTCTCCGTGTGTGGTGTGTGGACAGAAAGATGCCAACAGCCAGTGTCTGGGAATGGCAACTCACTTCCCTCTCCAGCAGCATGCCTCATTCCTCCACTGAGTCACTGGACTTGCAAGTAGGTTCAGGCTTTATTTCCAGGCACTTGCAGGACATTCTCCAATATTAAATGTAGTTGGAGTTTTTAGGTAAAAAAAATATGAAAAGCTGGCAGCCAAAAATAGTGTCAAGCTACTACATACATTGTCCTATGAAATTAGCACTTTTATGTGCTCTTATCTTTAGAGGTGGGGTGGAATCTGGAAACAAAGGCTTATATTCAAAGTTTGCTATAACAGGAGATGCAGTGCATCTGCAAAGCCCTGCACCTGTATACACCTGCCAGGTGCAAATGTAGACTCATGTGAGAAGGTTTCAAATGTTTACCAGTATTTGCCAGTTCAGTGGTTTTAACTTTATGCCAATGCAAAACCACCCTTTACGCAGAGCTCAAAAGTGCTGGTGTATATTCAAGTTTTTACTTTGAATTTGCATACCATTTTTTTAAAATGCAAAGTAGGAACATATGTACCCCCAGAACATTTCTGCAAGTGCTCATAAACAGAACTAGTAAGTACACTCTGCCCTTCTGCCAATAACAAATTGGTTTTCCTAATTTTCCAGTTTTCTTGTTCTTGTGGGTTTTTTTTTGGCTAAATCACTCTGATTTCCAGATAATGATTTATCCAGATAATGACTTAAGTAGTAGTCCTTGTTTCTAATAAATAGCTAGATTTGTGGACTGTGTTAAGAATGAAGTCATGTTGGTATTCACATTGCACTTCTGTCCAGTTTCCATTCTAATCAGGAAGAAATTCCCTTTGATTTCACGCACAGTTATATCTGACCAGGAGCACTTAATTTTTTAAAGCAATGTTAAGTGCTGCTGTTCACTGACATTGTTTCCCAAACACCAACGATTGTTCACTGAGCCAGATGTGAACTTGGTTTTTTTCTGCCTCTGTTTATAGACACCCTTTCTCTGCTGTGCTTATCTACCCTAGTCAAAGACCTATCTGACTTGCTGGGAAGTTGTGATGGACCAAATTAGAAAGCCTGTGAAAATTGTTTACAGCTGAGTAATGTCAAAATCAGTATTAAAAAAAAGCACAAAATTTATATTTACATAGATCAGGGACCTCTACTTTACATTCCTGCCATTACTCAACTATTGGAAAGAAGCACGGCACTAGGAAGGGGGAAAAAAAAGCAGCTTAAAAATGCCCAGAGTTGGGAATGGATGTCATTCTCTGAAGCTCCACACTTCAACGTGACTAGGCAATGCACTAAGTTTCAGGATATTCATAGTCTTTTCCAAATGCCTGTCCATAACTGTGAGCAAAGTTCCCCTTTGCAGGACACAGAGACCCTTTTGCCTAGCAAATTAATCCCTTTTTCTTTTTTTCCCTTTTTGTTTTTTTTCTTTAGGTTTTTTTTTTTTTTCCCCCCCAAGCTGACAAGCCTGTGAAAGCTGGAAAGGAAACAGAAACAAAATAGAGAGGCATTCCTATCTGCAGTCTGCTTCAGATGTAATGATTATGATTATAATCAACAATGACTTTCCACAGTACAGTATTTTTGACCACAATTGGGTTCTACGTGAACTTGCTCTTGCACACATAAACACTGTTAATGTGTCACAGGAAAGCTGTGTGATGTTTCAAACTTTCCATGCCAGATGTGTTTGTAACACAGTCCCAACACTAAAAAAAAGTTAGGTATAGAATGATACTAAAGACCTGCTGACTTCAGTAGAGTTATTTTGCCTGTGTAAACAAGTTCATGTTTTTTCTTCTCAGTTATTCATTTCACGCATGTTCAGAGTAATTAGGGACAAATAACGCTCTTGGGAAATGAATCAGTTCAGAAACCAAAGAAGCCTTCCTGTGTCTTTTCTTCACATTGTGACTATTTTTAATTCATCTCTGAGCTTTCTAGCTAAGTGAAAACTTCAGAAAAGTCGGAGCTTACTACCAAATAAGTACCTTTCAGTCCAAACTCAGCACAAAATGCACATTTTATCAGGAATAAGATAACAGACAAAAAATAAAGTATACACTCCCCAGTGACAGATTATATGATATCACCTTCAAAATCGGTCTTGTTTTCAGAATACTATAAAACTGATTGTCATTTGTGGTCAAAGCTCAGCTGTTGTCTCGAATTTTTGGAGGGTTATCATCAATTATGAATTTTCCCATGATGCAAGGGACCCAGAAACAGCCTCTGTGTGAGGAATCATCTAAATCCTCCATCACTGCCTATAGGGTAGCAGTGTAAATCAATCAGCAGAGAGTTTCATGGTAAATGTATGGATGAACATTAAGAGTTTCTTTTTTTTCCCTGCTAATCTTTAGACCAAATCAGTGTACACCTGATCCTGCATGTCCACCAAAATGTATTGAGGAACAGATCTGTTGACTGTGCCCTATGCTGTTTCTATGAAAATTACCCCACTTATCCAAAATATATTTACTGGACAGATATATTTTAAAACATGTTGAGTGAACAACTGAGCTGACACATTTGAGTAGTGATCTTCAGCACGAGAAAGGAGCAGAGTAGAGGTGAACACTGAGATAAAACACGCACTTAAATTAGATCTGCCTTTACATCACTGTTCTTTTTGCAAATATCAAATCACATCAGTACTGGTAAGTGATGTATAATTACTGTCTTGGAAGCACAAAAACTGAAAAATGTAAAAATGCACATGGTCATTGTCCTGGTGCTTTCACTGATGCAGAAATCTGTGCATTTAGAAACTGCACTCTTGAAGATGCATGACAGCTTGTGAGCTTCATCGATTTGTGTCCCACTCTCATTCCATTTTCTGTAGAGTGGTATTTATAACTACAAATATCAAGAAAAAAGATTTAAAGAAAACATTTGTGGGATAAATGTCTAAAATAATTGGAATAATTTTTGTCCTGAAGTGCATCAGACTGAACAATTTTCAACTTGAATGTCAGTAGATTCTTTGCTGAAGTGTTCAATGCCTGATCAGTAGTTGCCTCTGTAGTTAGCTTGCTGATAACAGCAGATTAATATCACACTGATTTGGCCTGACTTTGTGCTCAATTGATTATAGTCACTGTCTGCTTCTTCCATCTTTTTGAGATGATTTCAGGCAAACCTACTGCCTGAAAAATAAAGGCTTATATTACTGTCCAGACTGTGGGGATAGAGACGACTTAGAAAGCTAATGCTCCATTCTCAGTAAAGTCAACTGAAGACAGAACCCTCACAGTTTCATATCCCAGCCATTAAAGCTGCAGTGGATGGTCTTTCTCTCTCCTATATGTCCTAAAGCCACAGGAGCTGCATCTCCCTTGTCTGTCTTGCACTCTGGTTTGGGATTCTGTTTGTTGAAAGGCTGATGACTGACCACAGAAAGTACCTTTCCCTCTGCTGAAAAGTACATAGGTGATTTTACTGCACAAGATGCCCCTTGCCCACCAGTTATTAATACACTTGTAGGCAGTCACTGCATGACATACAAGGTTTGGCATTATACAGAGCTATGTGGAAGGGTTTTTTTTAGCCAGAAAAAAATGTTATAATGGATTTCCATAGCAACTTTCTTGCACAAAGGCTATTCCATGTGTGAAAGTATTGTCTTTAAAGAATAGGGAGGCTTACATTATATTTAGACTAGGACAAAGATAAATGCAACAGAGAGGCAGCAAGGCCTCTTGGAAATTGTTTCTGTGTAGGCAAGAGGAGAATGCCATGCAGAGTTGTGCAACTGGACATAGGCTGTGTTTTGTGCTGTGCAGAAAATTGATTGCAGTCTTCTGAGTACATTTGTACAGATTGCAGTCTTTTGAGTACAATAACATTTGCTGGCAAAACCATTAATCTGACTGTACTGACTATCGTGAAACACCTACCTCTTCAACATATGTGAACAACACATATCATTAAATTACTGTGCTGTAAGAAATACTGTTAAAAGAAAATTTTAATGGTTATTTCTTAGCAGCTCTGAGGGAGCACTGGCAATCGTATTGCTTCTTCACGGGAGCTGGATGGCTTGAATCACTCAGAGAGGATTTGCAGCAGTGGAAGATAGGTTACTGAATTTAAATGATCCAGTACAATCATTAGAATTCCTGAAAATGTCCACAAGTCATTGCACACAGGTATTTTCAGATCACCCCTTGAATATAGGAAGATTGGGGGGGAAAAAAAAAAAAAAAAGCGATGAATATGAAAAGCCCGCTAGGCAGCCTTTCTCTGTTACAATAATAGACCCAATTCTGGAGTTGCTAACTACTTTTTACTGCTATTTGGCAGTTACAACTTCAAGAGAAATAAACAACACATACTAAGAAAAGCAGACCATTGTTGCATTCATGACCTTATACCAAACATCCTTCATACAAAGCTCGACTGACTGGCATGCAGATTTGTTTCATAAACAAAAGGTAGTGTTTTCTCTCTAAACAATTCACTGTGAGCAATTTGTCATTGCAAACAGCTTCTGGCAGTTGACCAACTCCTTTCAGATAATCCTTCTTTAAACCAACTGGCCATTAAAATCTTGCCTCCCAACAATGGCACCAATTCATTCCTAATGAATAATTTGTCTGGATTACTGTATTTGCTGGATGAGATGGAATGAAGCTTGTATGTCATAAGCAAAATTGTTAACACTATGTTATCATTTAATTGCCTTTCTCCTCATCTAAATAATCCTTGGTTATTTTTAATTCTCTTTTTTTATTTTCATGGGCTGCAACTGAACCCATAGCATTTATAAGGCCAGAGGAATGTGTTTGACTGGAGCTATTGATTAGATCCTACATACACATACTTCAGAGTTTAGGTCATTATTTTCCTTTTATTGTATGGAAAAAAACCATAGTTCGGAGTAAAATAAGTTCACAGATGCAGTGAATGATTATGATTTAAATTTAGCATAAAAGTAGGGAAAGAACATGCAAGCATCACAATAAATGTAACAAAATCAATGTTTGAAAACAGGTAAATAGACATTATGAGTCTACTAAATTCATATTTTGAAATGTGGAACTACTAATTATAGCTTGGAACAGAAGAATATAAATTTTCACATTTACACTACATTCTTAAAACTCTTAAAATATGGCTTATATTTCTTTCTTTTAAGCATTTTTCCATCTCAATTTGCAGATTTTTATTTTTCTGTTAATGGCTGTAGCTGTATTGAGTGAAATCAATTTATGTTAGCTGTATGTGTCAACTATGTCTGAAAAAAGACTGTTAAAAAGAAGGAGCTGGATTGAAAAGTAGAACTGAAATTGAACTCATATTGTCATGGTGATCAATTTTTGTTCACCTTCCTGTGTTCTCTGTGGTCTGAAAGAAGCCAGCTCTGCAAGGTGTGACTCCTTTTCTCATCCAAAAAATGAAGACACTAATCTTTCTGATCTCCCAGGTGATGTCAGATGCTAATCGCATTGGTTTCTATGAAAGCCATAGGTAATTTGGAGATGAGAGCAACAGAAAGGTCTATAAATAAGATAAAATAAAATTCGTGAAGGAAGCATTGATTTTAGTCAGGACTGATAATATTTCTCGTCAATACTGTCATATTAGTTTCATTTCCCATTATTTCTAAATGTTTTAGTTAAGCTAAAAAAGTATAGCCTCTCAAACAGAGTTTGAGAGTTCTTATTTATTGGACTAGAACCAAGTTCCAGTGGCTAACTCCAGGGTAAGTTACAAAATATTATATTATATAAATATATACAAGAGGTGTCTTTTTGTCTTTCAACCTTCTACACTACAGAATGAAGAGCACAAAGATCAGAACTAGCAGAGGATGTGAACCAGAGATCTCCCCTTGTAGAGAAACACATCTCATTGGTTGTCCATTCCCCTGTCTGTGCTTACAAGACTACAGCTTTGCTTATATATTTTTAAAGAAACAAAAATGGCTCCTATGCATGAAAGGTATAGTGCCTAAGATAATTAAGGCTGTTGTAATTTTCAGACTTCTTTTGCACTGAACGTTAACAAGTCAATAAGATTTTGGAAGGCCAGAGGGCTGGAGATGAGGTCAAGCCCAAATGTTAACATAGTTCTTCTGGTCTCATTCATTAATAATTACGATGGAATTGACCAAAGCACCCGAAAAGAATTGCATTCTCACTGCCAAATACTACAGAAGTGATAGCAAAAGAAAAAAAAAAAAAAAAAAAAGAGAGTATGGAAATGGAAAATGTTGGTTTAACAACTTCACTTCCATATTACAAGCTTGATCCTTGATACATTAGTGTACCTGTACCACAGGGACTATATTTTTATCCATGTCTGTAATCCTTTCTAGCAATTCCACAAGGTATCTGTAATAGAGCAGTCAATCAAAAAAACATCCAGAGAAAAGCACTGTCTTAAAGTGCAAGATAGCCTAAAAGCACTTTCAACAAGTGCTAATTCTCAGACCAAACAGCAACCACAAAGCTGCTGGAACTGGCAACAGGGTCCATGAGGAAGCCAGCTGGCATCATCAAAAACACCTCAGTTACACTCTCATTGTGAGGTCCTGAGGAAAACAGAGGAGTTACAGCTTCTTGGATCAAGTGGCACTCATGTATCTTCACATGTAAGCAGTCTCAAAATCTTTTCCTTACAGTCAGCAAAATCTACTGTGTGACAAAACGAGTCAAGAGCATTTGATCCCAGAGGAATTGCACAGGATTCTCACCAGAATGAAGATGTGCAAAGAAACATACAGTCTGGATGCATTTTTTCTTCTTTTCAATTTTATTATATATTCCTGAAATTAAAGACCTTGTGATTAAATGGACATGATATGGATGAATAAATGCATATCTATTATATGTATGCATATATGCATATATATATATATGCATAAGTACATGCATATCCATATACATATACATCATTTATATTTATGCTTAACTACACATGTGGCTTCTTTCTGTTATCCAGATTACAATCCTGTATGCAACAAGACTCCCAGAAAGACACTATAAGAATAATTCTCTTAGAAAAAATAACCAGTATGCATATCCAGGACTAATTTCTTCCTTTTTTCCCTGAGAGTAGGAGCTCTATGATTTTGTAAATGATGTGGAGTTTTTCTCTTATTTACCTCTGTTGCTAATGTTATTTCAAGGATAAAAAGTGTGCACTTTTACACATAGTTATGCAATGTCATTGAAGGTGATAGTTTACTTAAAGACAATTGTTAAGGACAATTGAAAATTTTTTATGAGCATAATCCCTTTCAAAATAGAATGCACTTATAACTTTTATATCCAAACAAAGTCAACTGACTTGCTTCAATTCAGAAGCAATTAGTGTTTAAAGCTGATTATCATACAGCTTGCATCACGTCTCAGTGTGTTTTAAATCTCCTACTTCCTTCAGTGAGATCAGTCTTTGGGGCTAATCTCTCCCACGTGAGTAATGCTATAAAATTGCCTTCACTACAGAGCAAAAGAGAAATTGTTTAAGTAAAGGTAGAGACTGTATAAATCATAAACCACTCTCTCAGATAAAGGCCATTAGGTAGGTCTGTTTACAAATTTGACACTTTGTTTCCTTGCCTTTGACAGCCGTTTAGAAAGGCTTAAATATACAAGATCTGACTAAAGCTTTCAAAAATTCATCACGGAATATTTGTTAACCTTGTTCTCGGTGATAGCTGTAGAACAAAGATAATACTCTTCAAATGGAGATAAATTACAGTCTTTCAAAAGATTATCACCAGTCTTAATCGAGTTTGCTCCTACAGCTGAACGGTCAGTGACCTTGTTACTCACACAATAAATATACCTGCTGCTTTATGCTTACAGGGAGCAGTTTACTCCAACCAGGCTGTTGAGAATAGCTCCACAGGTTTGTTATGCTTCTAACTTCTGCAGATAAGTTAGGAAATCCAGCTAGTTGAAGGACTTTTAAGTCATTTTTCAATTCCTTAAATACCATAATTTGTGAGACTTAGTTAAATTTCTAATGGTGCTTGTGCATGCAGATAAACTGTTCTACAGACATGCTGAATGTTCAGCAGAGGTAAGCCAGCATGGCACTGGAGATCTCCAGGGTGCCATACCACACCTACTCCCACTTCAGCTGGGAGGCTGCCCAGGCAGCTGGCTGCCCTTTCCTTCAGCAAGAAAGGAGCTCTGAACAGACAGTGAGGGATCTTACACATGTAGCTATGTGCCTTTTCAATGACCTCTTTTCGGTTTTGTTTTGTTTCAGCTAAGAGTACTCCTACACCTCCTTATTTGACATAAACATTTCAGCACCCATTTTTCATAGTATAGCACATTGGCTTGACAGGAACTGCACTGCAGGGATTTGGCACTCAAGCCAGTTATGCCCTGGCTCTCTTTGTTTGCAGAGATGCTGAGGTGGAGATTAGATTTTCATTATCTCCTAATGGCATTAAATCCTGCACTGTATGAGTTTGGGACTGTCCATACCAGCCCGTATTCAGCAGAATGAGATTAAATATCACAGGTTTAATACGCAGTTTTTGCAGAGAGAGCATATTTCTTTTTTTTTCTTCCCCCCATTAGCAACATGACCTTTATTGGAATCAGCACCTCTTGATGTTGCACAACGGCACAGCATGGTAAAGGGTGAAGCTGGGCTGGAGGAACATCTCTGTCTCCTCTGAAGCTGCTTGTGCACTAGTGGGCAGAGCTGTCTGAGCACAGTTCAGTCAGCCCTGACATGAAAGTTAAGCCAAGGCCACTGTAAGATAAAGCATTTGGCATTACAGCCACTACACACATTGGAGCTACGAGACTCTGCTTTCTTCTTCTCTTTTTAGTTTAACAGCTATTGGGTTTACTGAGTATTTTTTTCATACGTTTGGAGGGGAAATAAGGCCCATTGTGAATGCTGCTGAGTGCTTCAATGTCTCAGTGACACTGGAGGTCACGCAGCACCACACAGAATCAGGCCATCAGCAAAGACATCCTCAAAAACTGAAGAAAAACCCAAAAACCCAACCCCCCCCAAAAGCCCCACATTCTTTTTGAATATTTCTTAAAATTCCTGCCAATGAAATAATAATATTTTGCTCTCACCCTAGAATTAGAAAAATATTTCAAGACAATAACAATAACAAAAATTAACTATTGTCACATAGCCTGATGACAAACCTTCATAAAAAACTGAAATCATGTTTTTGCTGTTTGACATTCCTGTGCCTTCTTTCATATCTAATTGGTCTCCCCCTTCTCATGATTTCTTCTGCTTTTCTGATTATTAAACTGTCCCCTGTCCTTATACACTTCTACAGAAGGCTTTGGATAAAAGAAATAAAAAATCCTTTGAGGCCTTTCACTCATTTACTCACCCTACTGCTGCATAAGTTGATTATCCCAGGAAATGGTTAATGGTGCTAAGTGTTTTTACACACTACAGCGAACCCCAGGATTTGACTGTTGCTTTTGTAAGTGAGCTCATGCGATTTTGTTTTTTTAGGGGAGAGGAAAGAGTCTGTTTTAATCATATGGCTATGAACTGAGCTTCATTTTCTAAGAAAACAGCACATGAGACTTCCTTCACAAAAACAACAGTAAAACCTTAGATCCACAGGGTGGGTTTTTTGTGTGTTTGACACAAAATTATTTTGCATAACCTCAAAATTTTGCTTACAAGGCACAAATATGACAAAGCTAAGCAGATTCCAGTATTTATCTTTTTTTAGCTATGCCTTTGGGTCAGCTAGGTTCTGCTTCATGAAGAGATAGTTGTGAATAATCTCTTCATCCTCCTTCCCTTGCTTGATCTGTAAAACAGCCCAGGGCCCTTGGCAAGACTGCTGTACTCACAGAGGTCACCATTACTTGACTTGTTTTGGTTTGTAATTACAAGCAAACCCCACTATGCTCTCTGGGTCTGAGGATTAGACTGGATTTCATGGCATACATGCAGGCAGAACAGCTTTATGCCATCAAGGTACACGGGGCCATGGCATCAGTCACAGGCCCCTTGTTCAGCTGCCTTTGAGAGCGCACAGCCCCATTCCCCGGGGTAAAAATCACTCACCTGCAACACCCTGGCTCAGCAGCTGCAGTGGAGCCAGGCAGTCCACCCACAGCCAGCCTTTGCTGACCCTTTCAGGCCAGTGACAAACCTCTGATGTGCTACTTGAGGGCTTCAAAGCTGTCTTAACACAGGGCTTCTAAGGGCATCTTTGTTGTAGATTTCAGCTTGCAGATTTAGCCTGGTGAAGCACGTTAACACTCACATAAGTGTGTGCAAACAGGAACTTGCAGACCCCAGCTAGGCTTGCAAACACATATTCTGCAGGCAACTGCAGGTGCATACATACTTTAGGTATGCACCCAAATCAGCTACACTGACCATTCTTTTAAATTTACTCACATAGGTCTTGAGAAATTGGGTCAATTAATTTTACAGAGTAAAAATCAGAGCATTTTCAATTTTCAACTGAAACCCTCAGTTTGAAGAGAGACCTCACATTAACAAGGAGCTGCTAGACAAGAAAGCTTTGTATTCTCGGCAGAGAAAACTCTGAGGACTTCATCAGAGTACATCTGAGCACTACAACATCACACTATTGAATACTAGTGGATAAACTAGAAGAGGGAGCCAAAAGAAATTGTGCACTCTTGTGTAGTGGTGAGGCTTTTTGTATGCTGCACATCTATTGCTTGTGACACCTGAGTTTCTGCAGGTTCCCAACCAGTACATTCTCTTAATCAGTAACCATAATAGTGCTATTTGTTTGTACTCCCATATAAGATATTGAAATGGAGACTAGAATTGTCTTTGATCTCCTTTACTGTTTTCCTGTAATTTATTCTCCCATTGTTATTCTGTATGAAAGGCTTTCTACCTTGCTACAGCAAAGTATTTTGGGGCAGGTCATATGCATGGATGGTAGGACTCAGTGCTTTGCTGACACCTGTAATCCCAAGGGAGTGGGTCATGGCCCAGGCTTCAAGCACCTGACACTTTCTGAACAAGAACTTCCATCATAAAGTTGAGAGCTGAGCACTCTGATTGTTTTAAAGAGTCACAAATACATTGCACATGTAAGTGCATATGTTCTCTAAAAAAAGGCTGAGAGTATGAATTTGATATTTGCAGGTGGGGAGTTACATTATTTTCAGGAGACAACTGCATGCAGAAAGACTGATCCACTCTCAGCTATGGCAACTCACAACAGGTTAGATGAGCCAGGTTAGACATGCAAGGTTCTTCTGCATGATTGCACATTTGACCTTTCAAATTCTAGCCTGAAATGTCAGTGATAAATATTTTTGTTTGTTATACAACTCTAGTGGTGTAATTGTTTTTGCTACTATTCTTTGTTTTTATTATTAAATGTGGTTAACCCCAGGATTCTAGAGGAATCCTTGCTTGTTGTACTAAACAGGTTAATTTTGCTTATTGTGCACATTTTTCCTTTTGCATGACTCAAAAATAAGGCACAGTGGATCTGTGGTGAGTAGCCACAGTTAAGAAAGAGTCTATGGCTCCACAGAGTTGTTTGTTCAAAGGACAGCCAGGACAAAATTGGTTTGCAGAGCTTTTTCTTTGACAAGAAAGCATTCTTGAAACCTGGACTGTAACCTGTCTCATGGAGAATGCTTGCTGGTTTGTTGGTTTTGCTTCATTCTTTGCTGCTGTCTTTATCTGTTCATCTTTTTCCTTACTTTGTGTCTTCTGCTTACCTGTGCAGGAAACATCTCCCCTTCCTGTTGGGAGAATGGGAGAAAAACCCCTTTCCTTCACTGAACTTTACATACCAGGACATCTGGACCACACTAGCTTTTGTGTAGCATTCAAGTGGTTAAACTAAACACAAGCTGGAACTTGAGAAAAATTATGTAGAAATGTTAAAGATTGTCCCTAGAACTTGGATAACATTTATTATAATTGTCTATGATCACAACCTATTTTAGGCCTTTCCCAGTCCTTCCAAAAGTGTGCAAAGCAAAATAAAATTCTCTCGGTACATTTGTAGCAAAATTTGACTATTGTTCATGGATTTCTTCTTGAACAGTACCAAAAGACTAAAATTACAATATCATGATCCTCATGTACAGATCCTCATCTGCTATTAACATATCTAGCTTGACACAATTTTACATGAAGACACACCTTCAACATTCCCTGAATCCTTGCAAATGCAAATGACAAACCATTTACCAAACCAGCCAGTAAAATGACAGAAACCTCAATTTATACCTATAACACAAGAATTTCCATATGATTTTCAGCATGGACAATTTATAGCAAATGCATAAATTGCATTTGTGATAGCCTGATTGATCATGTTATATAAAACCTTCATATACTGAACACAATGATTCAACCAGTAAGTTTTTCCTGAGAAAATATTAATATTAGGCCTTCCTGTCTTCCACCAGTGTCAGCAGTGTTCACCCCTACCTGCATTTGCTCATATGCAACTATTTTAAATGCTGCAGAAGAGAACATGGTTCTAATACTAAAGAGAAATTGTCTCCAACTTCTGTGCTACTGCAGCATCATATTGTTTAAACACACTTCCTAAACAAAATATACATTTTCATAACTATGACTACCACTCTAAGATCAACAGGTCAAGCATTTTACCAACAAAGTGATGAGTTTAAGGGTAGTATTCTTTATATATCATGCTGTATTTTTACCAAAGGCGCCTAAACTGGAATATTGGACCTCAGTAAGTAAGCCAGCCTGTTTAAGGCTGACCTGCTTTGTCAGGCAGAACCTATTCTTCCTTGTAAATTTGGTAAGAAATGCAGAGAAATAGCCTTCTAAAACTAAGTGCTTTAATTCAGGTTTTTTTTTTTCCAAATTTTATCACAGCACCTCTTCCCCAGATTACTTAGGGCCAGATTTTCCTAACAGCTCTAGCCACAGCAGACAGCTTTAAATTGCCTGGGGTCCTAGAGAAGGGTCCTTGAGTGGGCCGCATGGTGTCCCTTTGGAGGGCTCGGTGGAAGCTGGGCACATCCCAAAAGGGTGCAGCATGGCCAGCACACAGAGCACTGGAGTTACCATCCTAGCCAGACAACTGGCACTGCAGCCTTGTTCTGAATATCCAGACTGCAATACCTTCCTGTGGAAGGACACCTGAAAGCTTTCCTTTGAGGATCGTTTCTTCATCCTTTAAACAGGAAGTATACAACTTGCACAGAAAGTAATCTCATCAGGTGTCTCTCCAGCCAGAGGGAAATTAAATCATCACCTCCCTCTTCTTTTTCACCACCCAAATCACCAAATGATGGGGCATTTATGGTCTCTGGCATTCATAAGCCTTCTTGCTGCAGCTATTTTATTTAAAAGGAAATAATATAAGAGTACCAGGACCACAAAGTGGGAACAGATTTTTTAGAACTTTTTCTGATTCTTGCTTCAGGTGCTGTGCATATAGGCATGGAAGGGGCCAAAGATAGACACAATGACAATCATTAAACTGACAATTTTGTTATATTAGTCCACAAAGGCAGAGCTAGAAGATTGTCAGAATACATAAGTGCATGAAATACTAATGTTAAAAAGAAGAAATATAAACAGGCAAAGCTAATTGCAAACTGATGAGAGTACCAGGGAGAATCAGAAGACATTTAGTCAGAAAGAAAGGAGGACAAAGTAGAAAACTGAAAAAAAAAAAAAAAAAAAAAGGAAAAAAAAAAAAAAAAAAAAAACCAGAAAAAAAAAAAAAAAAAAAACAGAAAAAAAACAAAACAGAAAAGCAAAGCCATAGAGGCCAAAAGCTGTAAACAGCAAGAAAGGAGCTAAAGAGGACAAGGGAGCAATTAAAACATTTATGAAAAATTATCAGGCTATTAGTGATTTCACTGTTAGAAGCAGGATTGGCTTTGTCTGATAAAATGAGGCTTACATCCACTTATTAACCAAAAGAGCAAATGTGGATCATAATGAAAATTACACCACCTACTCTGTGGATAATGATTCCAGTTTTTCAAAAGTTACAAGAAAATTGTTGAAGGAAATTGAAGAAGTACTTTTTCACTCAGTGATTGTTAAAACTCACCTGAATAAATTATCCCGAAGTTTCTCCTTAGACTGAATAGCACCCATCATTGACAAACCATTGAATACAAGAGTGAGGAAATCATGCCCCAAGCTTGAGTTCCTAAATGAGCAGACCAAGTTTCATTGCACATTTTTTGGTGTGTTTTCAGTTCTACTTTTCCTCATGAGCAAAGCACAGAAAATTTGAAGATGGAAGATACACTCAGCCATTAATTGCTCTTTCAATTGATTCTTGTTCAAGATGTTTCAATAGTAGTCTTGTAAAGAGAAATGTGGAAAAAAAATTCAATTCTGGACATTTTATTGGAAAAAAATGAGCAAATCAACACAATAAATTCTACTGCAGTATTTTTAATCTTGACAAATGCTTTAAAGACCACTGACACTTTCTCCAGATGAGGTCTCCAGCATAGATTTTTTCTCCAAAAATAAAAATCCCCCAGATTGTATTTACTATTTTAATTATTGTTAATTATTTATATTTATATTAAAATATGTAAGCTAATAATGAAAATACTTAACTAAAACTAATAAATTAAATACAACTATATCAAAATATGATCTACAAATAAACAGTAAAATAAAATGGTTTCGTATTTATATAAATTTTACCTTTGTGTTACTCATTCATTGGCTTAGGGATAAGATGAATGTCCATTGAGTTTGAGAAAACCTCCCCCTCACATTCTGGAAAGCTCAGGATTCAATGCCCAGCAGGATACTCTTGCCTGACATCCAAGTCACACTTTTGAGGAGCCATGCTGAGAGGCACCTCTGGCCTTTGCACATAAAAAGTGAATTATATTATTCCTGGATTTTATAAAGTCTTCAGAGGAATTTCATTTGGGACTAAAGAATGCTGACTGAGAGAAACCAGTACAAAGAAGAAGCTGCAGAAGTTTCAGCAACCATGTAAGGAGTCGCTGAAAAGGCTTTAGCATCCTTGCTCTCCCCCTCTGATGCATTTGCATGCCTACATTTATTGGGGGAAAAAAATAATGCTTGTTCTCATGCAAATAAGGTGTTCATCTCAACACTCTACTCTTTCATAGCTTTTTCATTTTCCCCAAGACTGCTGATTCACTGCTTTTATTTCTAATAAATTAACATCTTCTGTCCTGACACTTTCATGGTGTAAGAACTGGGCTGTCACTTATTTCTTTGGCCTTCCTAGTATCCGTAACAGCTCCTGCAGAATTCATAACAGTTTTTTATTCTACAAATTGGGGAAAACAACAATATATGGAAATCTATTTTTGAAAGGTCGTGTCTATTAAGCTGAACAACACCACCAGAGAAAACTAATCACAACTTTTCTTGGTTCATCACTTGTGAATTAATTTATTTAAAATGTATATTGTTTTTCTTCAAACAGCCTTTAATTAACAGAAATCTTACAAGGTATGGTGGGATACAATATGCAGATTTTCCCTATGTACATTTTCTTCTAGGTTTACATGACATTTTTCCTTTGCAGTTCTCCAGGTTCTTCATCCCGAAGGTAACCGCTGCTTCTTTTACAGAAATGAATCTGAAGGCAATTTTCTCATCTAAATATTGGAGATGTCCTCCAAACAGTAATGCCCAGCTTTTTTTTTGTTTGCATGGTTGGTTTTGTTGAAAATTATTATTATTATTTTGTAATTTCCTGCTTTTGTGAAAGTACAAACAAGAAGCCAAGGACAGATGGAGGGAAGTACTTCTTAGCTTGTTTCACCATCAAACATGCAATGTAATTACAAGCTGTAGTACATGCAGGTTTCCCTGTCTTTTAACTTCAGTGAGGCAAACATGAGATGACATCAAGTCATGACTTGAGGCATTGAAATAAATGTTATGACAGCAGAAGCTGGACCGTTTTCTATTTCAGTCTGCATGGAAAAGGTGGCACTTTGTCTGCTGACAATATGCAGGTGAAAGAGCGGGACCAGTGTGAGCATATGCGGTTTATTACAGTGTTTCCAGATGTGAGTTCTTAGAAGCCACGTTTTCTTCCATGTGATCAGAGGTCAGGAATCCCCTCGAATGGCAGCAGAGGGAACCAGTGCTGGTAAATGGCACTGCTAAAGCAAGTCTCAATGGAATTTATGGAGGTCGAGATACTGTTGGAAAGACATCCCTGGAGATTTAGGGATTGCCCACACAGAGATGTTTTGGAGTCATCCTCAAGGAGAATTTCACATCCTAGTTTTCTATAGGTTGTCATAGTCAGGTAACAATCAGTCTGAAAGGAAATAAGTTCAGTACCAAGAGCAGTCTCTGGCAATAAAAGACTTGACTTTGCAGAAGTTTAGCCTTCTAGTTTCTTCCACGTCTCATACAGTACATTCATTACTCTTTGGGGCATGCCACAAAGTTTTTCTTATCTTTGGTAGGTATTTAGCAAGTCTGCAAGTTTGTAAGAGAATGAGCTGAAGATTACAGGAGACTTTGCTGAATTTTTATGATGTGTTATTGCCAGACCTCCTTCAGGAGTCTGTGAGAATCTGTTAACAGGAAAATTCATAATAGGCAATTTAATGAATAAGGGGTTTTACTGGGAAATACTACATTTTCTGATTGAGTATTAAATTTTAGAGGATTCCAAGAAGTCTGGAGAGTTACCAGGAAATAAAATAAAATGGAATTAAATAAATAACTCCAATCAGTAAGAGATGAAGGTACAAAATGAGGTCAAGTCTGTATTGAAACATTTAACATTGTTTAAAGAGCTCCATCACTAACTCTTCCCTCGACAGGCTTATTCCTATAGCAAATATTTTTTGATATACTTCTTTCCATGTGGTACTGCCATATGTTTTATATTGCTCAGTTTTCCATAAACAGAGCACATACACACATTTTACAGACTATTGATCTTTTTCCTGTTCTGAACAATGTTGATGAGAGCTTTTTCCCTGACTTTTATGTAAAAGTTTTCGGGTAGGTTTTTTTTTTTGTTTGTTTGTTTGCTATTTTTTGGGGTTTTTTTTAAAGACTGAATTCTATCATGTGCTGTTGGGGATGTCGGTATTTTTCTATGCTATTTCTTACAGTGACTATGTAGAGTCTAGTAGACTTCCTTGTTTGGAAGCAGTACTTTTGTCAGTCAGTTATCCCAAACGCCCATTTCAGTAAATGAACTCTACCCAGAGCTCTGCTACAGTCAGTCAGTGAGGTCAGCTGGGACACCTCACCCTCCTGTGGCTGGTCCACATCAAGGCCTTGCTCATCATCTCTTCACGCACTGAGACCTCCAGTTTGAACACTTCCACTTTTACCACGAGGCATATAAAGTAGGATACACTTTTCTGAAAACTGCATCCTGTAAGGTATGCAGTTTAAGCAAGGTGAATCACTGTTGTCAGATACACTTAGTCAATTAACAGCTGGATTTTGTTTACTATAATGTCAGCTTCCCTTAAATAGAGAAGAGCTGAGAGAAGAGATCACAGAAGTATGTCAGAAGGTTAAAGCCATAGTATGAGGTCCATATGCCACTCCTGCTGCTGGAGATGTCTCTGCCCTCTTAGCTGCTGGCTGATCCTCTCCAGACTGGTGTCACCTTGCAGCCAGAGCCAGCACAAGTGCTTATGTGCTTGTGCCCTGAGCTGGGATCAGGAAACTGATACAGCTGAAAGAGCCCAGCACAAACTGTCTCCATGCATTTCAGATGGTTCAGTTCCCTCAGCTGCTTTTAGTCCCTGCTTCACAAATGCTGCTTCTGGCAGGCTGCTGGTCAGCACAGTGCAGGGAACAGGCAACGTGAGGCACGCATGGGAATGGCTGTGATTTTGGCAACACTGCCAGGTGCCTAATCCTGCAGCCTAAGATTGTCAATAAATGATGAGGCTTCATGACACAGGGGCTCCATGGATTCTTTTGTCTTATAAATTAGACATGACTGAAAAATTCTGTATACTAGTGGTACAGAACTTATAAATAAACTAGGAATGGAAACACACAGACAAGGCAGACTTAGCTGTAATTTGCCAGTGTTGTATTTTTTCTCCTTTCTGTCTCTGTTCATAGCATTAAGCCATTCAGTTAAGCCCCCTCTTTATTAAAGTAATCTCTTCTTAGTTCTACAGGATGGCCTTTCCTTATGACCTGTTTTAATGACAGAAAAAATACAGAATAAAGATCATATATGGATGCAGGATTTCCTTGGTCAAGATTAGCCCAGGTAATACAGAGATAGAGCAATCAATACATCTGTTCAGTGGAGAAGATTTTCATCATGTATATTTCTACTAATTCAAAAAAGTCATCATGGTAGAGAAAAATCTTCAAAAAGGGAAAACTGATGCATCCTGTCATATTCTGAAAGGATCGTGTGCAATTAGTAGAACAATAATGAGAAAGTTAACATTTGTATTCCTGTATCTTTTTCCACACAGACTATCTAGCTGATCATAACTGGAGGATTATTACCAGTGGAACATTTTTATAAATGCCTTATTTCCCACAACCTGTCCAGGAAAGACCAGTAAAATTCAGTTGTACTTTAGAACAGAATTTTCCCTTACAATACCATCCTAAACCCTCCTTTTAAGGCCATGTCTTTCACTGTGATACACACCACAGAACTCCCACTTCATAATTATTCTTACAGCAAATGGTAGCCACCAGAAAAGAAACAAACAAACACACCAACCAAACCAAACAAACAGGAAACACCACCATCCACAGTTGCAAAAGCTTATGTGAACCGTTTGAATAGCATTTGTCTCTAGCAAATATCAGTGCAATGAAAGAAAAAATTGTGCCAATTCATACAAGTGATTTTATCCACTGTTCCCAATGGGTCAGAGGTTGACATGGCCAGGGAGATGCCAGAGCTGGTAGGGCTACAGCAGAGCAGTCCATTGGGATGTGAACCGCTTCCACCATCTAAACAAATCCCTATTTCATGTTGATTCAGCTGCTCTCAAATCTTCAGTTTGTTTTGCCTTGGTGAGGTCTAAGTTTTAGGACCTTGCCTAGAGCAATGCTCTGTTTACATGTGATTTTTAAGTGTTGGCTACTAATTGTATTGTACTTGAAAAGATCTGAACTCAAAAGATCTTGAACAAAATTTTATGTCTTTTTTTGTCTTGCCATGCAATGGCAACACTGCAAAAAAAAAATTGCTGTTGCTTGTCATGGTTGATAAAATAAATATGTTTTTCAATCCGTTAGTGATATAGTGCTTTCAACAGAGGAGTGAATAATACCAGGTGTTCTGTGGGATAGAGACATTGTACTCACATTTCGTTTCATAGGAAACCGTGGAAAAAAGCCATGTTTGCACTCTATAGCTGGAAACAAAGAAGTGTATACTCTTGAAGTGGCTGCCTTCAGTGTGAAATGTGGAATGAGAGAGGCTTTGTTTACTGTGAGGAATGTCACTACCAAGTTTCTTAATCCTTTGTCAACACTGAGCTAATTCAGCTTTCATAAAGATGGGGTAGGGCAATGAGTAAATGGATCAGTTACATTCTTCTACTATCGCACTACATTAACATTAGAGTTTACAGGTTGCTCTGCTGAAAGGGCTGTCTAAAATTTATGTTTCACAAGGATTTTTTGGCTAAATCTTTGGCAGACTACGCTTTAAGAATATAAGGAAGCAACAGAAGACGTCTGTGAAACAAACATGATGCATTTTGCAATGATGTCAGCTATGCAGTAATAGCAATTAAAAGCTAAAATACCTCAATGGTCACTACAATTAATGCCATTAAAGTAATTAAGCCCAGCAGCTGTAGGGTCAAATAAAGACAGCTTTGTAAATGATAATATGGCAAATGAAAATTACTGACATTTCATCCAAATTATATCCTCTAAATTATCATCTTAATACTAAATAAATAAAGCTATGATAATTCAAAGACAGATTATAGATGGAAATTAGAGTAACTACTTGCTCCAGAGTCGGCTAGTGTTAAAATTTAAATGTAATTAATAGTCTTTACTCACTATATCTGGTTATACATGATGTTTCTCATTTACATTCCTTTGCAAGATGCTGACAGCACTAAACATCTGAGAAGAAAGATCTCATCCACCAGAGAAAAATGGTTCTTCATGTTATAGTGCTTATAATGGACATGGTTGCTGCACTGTTCTAAGAATAATGACCAGAAAAAGGAACGTGGGAGAGGGAGGCTCTATGCTGTTTTCTTTTCAGTTTTGTGTTCCAAGCCTTTCCTGGAGTCAACGTGAAATGTAATTGCTCTTTTGACCTCTATCTTCTCTCTCCCCAGGTCTGAGGAAGAGCTACACTGGTTGATTATTGCAGGAATGAAAGGCACTCTGACCTTGCCCACCAAACGCCTTGCTGCTTTCAATGTTGCCCATTATGCTGAAGGCAGGCAACTCCTGGAGAGAGGCTGAAATCTACAGGAGCGCTGCTCGCCGGGCAGGCTGCCAGCAAGGGCTCCAGCACACACGGGAAGCCAGCTGGGGGAGGGAGAAGGGGGAGGCTATATCAAAACATTGTTAGCACAGGGTATAAAGAGCTCTCAGATGCTGATCACAGATTGCTTCTTCATTAATAAGACTTTACATCATCCACCTGAAATGACAAGGAGCAGAGGCGTAAGGGAGAAAGAAGAGTACAGTGATAACATTTTTGCAGCGGAATGTAGCAGCCCTTTAATTAAAAAAAAAAAATTTAAAAGGCCAACCAACCAAACAAGAAAGCTCTAGCCCAAACCCACAACTTTCACAAGAATAGAGAGATTGTTGCTGTATAAGAATTTTTTGAAAATACTCCTCCAAGGAAAACGGGTCAAATATTCAGTTACTATAACTATGCTAGACTGGAAAACATTCACCATAAAATCTTCCATAGAATATTTCTGGAGCTGTAAAAGGCTGGAAAGCATACCAACTGGCAAACATTCTCTATCTTTTCATGTGTGCATGCTTTTATATTTACATGCATTTCAGAAAACCAAAGCCTCAGAATTTGCACAAGTAATAGGATATTATTTGAAATTATTTCCTATTTCTCTGACTGTAACTTTCATTGCTCCAAACCAGCCACAATGACTGCCTGAATGAGGTTTGTAATTTGACCTGAAGATAATATGAAGACTCAGGTCTTGAAGCTCTTGAAGGTCACTGATAGTTTGAAGAGAGCCCATTTTAAATGAAGCTGTCCAAAAAGATGTTCAAATAACATGGGCATTTCATTTAGAAGACAAGTTTATCCCAGCAGGGTCACTAGTATTTCAATGTCATCATGACTTGAAGACTGCCTAGTGACTCATACAAAATGAAGTGGTGCTCTTTTGTTTGGTGGTTTTTGCTTTTTTTCTCTCTGTCCTTTATCCCTATCACAGAAAAATTCAACTAAAATACAGGCAAGAAACACACATGTTGTTTCCCCAGGCTGATACAAGCACTGGGTGATTGCTAGACCACTCTCACACAAGTTACTGCTGTTTGCTTGAGGACAGGAGAGCCTCTGCCTTAGGATGACAAACAGCACACATCATGGGTCCAGTGGACAGGGGTGATGGCAGCTCCTTGTAGCAGCAGGGCCAGAATATGCTGGCAATCCCTGCATTGCCTCTTGCCATTTCCCTTCTCCATTGTATAAAGCAAGCCACGTGCTGTGTCTTCACAGGCACTTTCTCCTGTGAGAAGAAGGTTTTATCAAGTCACTGCTGCCCTGCACAAGAAAGAGAAGCCCTGCATCACACCGATGCTGTGCTGCTGATCAAGAAGCCTGGAGGAAGAAAGCCAAATAAACTGGTTTTAAGTCATGACCAGAACTGGGAATATTCCCCTCATTGCTTGGGTTAGGGTGTTTGGACCAGTAGAGGACAATCTGTCAAAAATCCTTGCACATAGTAAAAATAGTTAACGATGTTTAGTTTTAGAAGGAAAGCTGCCTATAAGATGGCACTGAGGTGATCTAAGTTTATCAGCAATGCATCCCACGCAGTTATGTCTCCAATGGAGCTCCCTCCACACAATCAAATTTCTGATTCCTTATAGGAACTTGTGACTATGACCAATGCTCTCATTTAACTTCCCTGTGATGAATAAAACTGGCTACACACCCCAAACCTTTCACAATGAGGCTGGTTTTCCAGTATTTAAACTTCTAATTCTTTTCTGCATGTTCTCTGGACTATCAGCAGCTTACTTGAACACAGTACTTCTCTACAACCTATCCTACTAAAAATATCTTGAACCTTATGTGAGAATCACCCAGCCTTGTTATTCAGTTGAGTATTCCCCATAGGCCTCCACTCATTCTCAGGGCTGCTGAAGTCCTCTACCCTGAAATACTAGCTTCCATTATTTGTTTCAAGCTGATTTGCTATATGGTATGTCTGGTTCTTTTCTCTTTCCTTTTGTTGGAAAAAGAAAAGCCACAGTGTTGTGTCAAAGTGAAATAAGCCGTGCTTTAAAACAGTCTGCGTAAAGAACCTGAGTGAGCAAATACAGGGGATCCTTTCATGAAGTTACCATACCTTTGATAGTCTTTCCATGGAATAAACACAGATTATAGACAAGAATTGTTATATTAACATTTCACCTTACAGTAAAAGGGCATTCATGATGAGCACTATTTTTGCTATTATTTTAATTAATACCCTGCACATTTCAAGAAGAAGTTGCCAGGATTGGTGTGGGAAATGGGAACATATTGTACAGGCAGTACTGACACAGTAACAAAAATGTAGCCAGGTGAGCAGGAGTCTAACACACAAATGAGGGTAAATATATTTTCTCCAACACACTAAGGAGCTAAGTGACTTTTTCTCCATTCTTTACAGAGTTCAAATCCCTGGCAAACAGCTTGCTGCAGCTCAAGTTATTTTGTTTGGAGAAATCTAAAAAGGTTAAGCCAACTAACACCATGAAACAAATGGATCAGAGGTATCTGAGCTCTGGAAAGTCGAAGTATTAAATAAATTGTAAGTTCATACTGTGCCAGCTCTTAGTTTTCATTGTTTTAATTTGAAGAATGAAGTAAAATACAACTGTGTTAGATAAAAACATAACAAAATAAAAAAGGCATGAGTAACGTGACATGACATATATAAAATAGCAAAGATTGTTTTCACTCAGTCAGTTCACACAGAACCTCAGCAAATCAGCTTATTTTTCCTGAAAGTAGTTCAAAGAACACAAGCTGCCATTTGTACCCTGTTTTTTGCACCTTCCATGCTTGCCACCTCAATGCCTTGTGTTTTAGATACAAAATAGGAGTTTTGACTGCGAGCCTGACAACATACTCAGTGTTTTCTGGCAGTCTCAATGGGTGCAGTTCTCCACAAGTACCTGCTTAACAAAAGTGGCTTATGAACATAAAGACCTGCATGTACTTTCAAATCCAAATATTCCTGAACATCGAGTGTGCTTTGCACACATTGGGTTGAGGCACAGATCCTTGTTTTGCCTGCAAATCAGGCCTAGTAGGCATTTAGAGAGCCTAGAAATGCATATATGCTACATCACATGTTCTCCTGCCCACCTGGATGTTCACCCTATGAAAAAAATAATAATAAGTGTCATTTTCCTAAAGTGTGGTGGTATGTTCACCATGAAATCCCTGGTAGATTAAGAAGAAAACCTTATAAATTACCTAGTATAGGTCTAAAACCAACTTAAACAAGACTTTGCCTTGGTCCAAAAATGAAAATTGAATAATAGTAAAATTGAAAAGATACAAGCAATTTTCCAGTGTGTGCATGTGTGCATTTTGGTGTATAGTCTATTTGGAATTATCTTTAAAATTTGAGAGGTATTTCCTCTTTATTTCTATTACAATTTTTCTTATACAGATGACACTTTCTACACTTAAAGTTCAAGAGGAGTGTTAGTGAACCTCATAAAGATGACCAGAGTGAAATCCCTGAAAAATACATTAAAATGTTGGTTCTTTTCCTATCTGTCAAACCCTGCAAGGTGCTTGAGTTTTACTGTTGTCATTGAACTGACCTGGGAGAGATGATAAACCCCTGGAAAAATCATGCACTCCTGAGGCTCGAGTGTGTCTATGGATTCAACAACTGGGCCTGATGCAAACATGCAGTCTGATGCTTGCTCTTTGCTTTATTTTAAAGGTTGAAACATGGCATTTCAAAAACATAATGTCAGATAAGTAATAAGTGTGAATGTTAAGGGTTTACTGAATACCAGATTTCATCCAAGGAGACGAAAGAGACATAATTTCTGCAGTATTTGCTAGATTATGGCTTCTAGATTCGTAGGAAGGGTGGCTGGCAGCTCCTTGTCAGCAGATGGGTAGGAGTACAAGAAGCTTCCTTGTGTTCAGTATCAGCAACTCCTGTTTCATTTGCATTTGCAGGAGTTTTTTCCATAGTGTATTCATTTGCCAGTGAGTTAATATGTCCCTGCATAATCAGATAAGAATGGAATAGAATTACTAATGATAAGAGGAGGTGGAATAAGGGCATGCCAGCAGAACAGCCTTTTTTTTACCCACTTAATGTGAGTAGATCATAATTTCAACTATCTCAAGTTTAGGTTGGTCTTATTTCTTTTCCCAAAGTAGGAAGGTTTGTTGTTTGTTGTTTGATGTTTGGTTTTGTTTTGGTTTGTTTTTTTTTTTCCCCTCAAAGCGGAGTTTAGAAAATTAAATGCTGTGGATTGGCTATGACAGCTACTACTTCACTCTGTCAAGCTGGAGAATACAGAATTTATGCTTGCAGCTGGAAAAATACGTCATCTACCTCCTAAACCAAATGGAAGAGCAAACTAATCAAAGCAGAGTAAAAAATATTCTCTGTGAAGCATGAAGCAAAAATAATAATAATAAAAAAACCCCCCAAAACCAGAAAAATGCTGGTCCCAGTGCAACATAACCCTAACGTATGCAAGTCAACAGCCATACTTGCATAAGAGTAAATGCAAATGTCATAAGCCTTCAGGGCTGTAATGTGCCATTCATGGGGCAGCCTGCACAGTGAAGGAAGGAGGGCTTCCAAACAGCTTTGTCAGTTGCTATTGTGCCCCTGGGGCTCAGCAGCTATGCTGTGAGCAGCAGTGCGTGAGCTGCCCTGCCAGACTCGTTGGTGTTCAAGAGGTGGTGCCTTGACCTCAGCAGGGAGGTCACGGCTGCACTGCAGGGGTTTGTGTTGCAGCCAAGGACAATCCTCCAGGCTGCTTAGCAATGCACTTGTGGGCCCTTCTGTAGCCTTTGGAAAGGGCACAGAGACCAGCAAAAGGCTGCAACACGAAGCTGCAGCACGTTAAAACACCCCACAAAACCCCATGAATTTACCACTAGTAAATTCATCTGTTCTAGTGTCTCTTGGACAAAGCAGCAGTACAAACACCCTGGAGTTTTATGTTGCATTATTACTTCTAAGCTTCTGTAACTAACATAGATTATCCCTTTTAGCTGAAATACTTTGTAATGTAGATGAAGTTACTTTTGAATCAAAGAGACAGGTGGTAATGGCCAAGATGCAGGAGACCTAATTTTAAACTCGTGTATGATGTAATTTCATTTGGATTAACTCAACTCCTAACTTGGTTTTGTCTGTGCAAATTCTCAGTGAACTCAGTGAGCTACACCATTTAAACACAATAGTTAATGCAGAAAGTGGATACTTCATATATTTATTTGTTCTGCTTTACAAATTTCATTGTGATTTTAGCATAGAACTATGAGTATATAAACCATGATATATTAAAAGTGTTATGAATATCCATAGCAGTATATATGCAGTTTGAAAGAAAAGGAGAGGGGAAGAAGGGGGAGGAAAAAGAACATGAAAAAGAAGGAAAAAAAAAAAAAAAAAAAAAAAGGGCAGGGAGGGAATGGAAGGGAAGGCAAGGAAAGGCAAAGAAGGAAGCAGTCTCTAAACACATATTATGCGCCAAACCAGTTTCTTCAGCCTAAACAGTTTCTTCAGCCTAAAGCATTCTTGTGGGTTTTGCCTGGGGCCCTTAAAAATCTTCTACACATTTCCTATTTGAATATCATCTGCCCAGCAGGACAGATATGCCAACTATAAACTATTCTGCCTAAGTGACATAAACTACATGACCTTGCACTGGCCTTTGCAAATGATTTGGACCAATGATGTGTTTAATTGGGAATTTAATGAGCGAAATAGATGTTACTGTGCTTTTCCAATTCACAATTATGTTCTTCTGCTTTTACTTCCAGATAACTCTACTGACTTTGAGGAAGTTACAGTTAGAACATAATTTAAAAAAAATAAAAAAGGCAGAGCAACAGGCCTGTGAGAATTTTGCTGCTGAAAACAAGCAGGATTTACACCACCATGGAGCAAGCAAATCCAGATGTAAAAAAGGCCAGTAACTATGGAGTCTGCTGAAACAGCTCCCAAAAAGGAGCATTGGATCACTGAGAAATGTTTCAGCCACTGTCAGTAAAACTAAACTTTGTGATTACAAAGCCTGTTGAGCATTGAAGAATGCTTGATCCTGTCATTGAAATCACAAGCATCTCCTACAAGCAATACATCTTACAGATTACAATACTATAGTCCTTCCTGAAGAAAGTTTACACTTGATGCTACCAAGTTCAGTGTTTCTAGTTGCTTTTCTTCTAAACTCCTTTTTAGTAGCATAATTGAGAAAAATTTATAGTTATCTCAGCTGAATGGATTTTTTACACTTTGTCCATCACTGTAGTGATGGAACATTCAGAACTGTTGAGAAATACAGCATACAGAATTATGGGGTTACTAATTCATAAAGAAATATGCTTCAGAAATCACACTCAGAATTATGATTATATTAAAAAATTCTCACTTTGATTACCATCAAAGTCACCTTATCATTAGCAAACCACAGAGAAGATGCAATATGCAACAGGTGAAGGTCTGAGATCCAACATGGAACACAGAGCAAGACGGCTCATCTTAGATATTATCTAATGAAGAAGTGCCAAGCTAAGGACATCTAGCAACTAAGGTAGACGTTCATACAGAATGAACAATCCAAGCAGGATGCTATTCTAAAGCCTAAAACAGGGAGATTCAAGATATGGACAATGTGTTCAGATCACAGGGACATCAGGAGGAAAAAAATCTGCTTCAAGTACAACCTGCTGTGCACAGTTTTTACTTTTCCACTGGCTTCTACTGGTGCCACTGATCTTCATAGAAAAAAAAAAAAAACATGTTCTGGCTATGCCCACACTAGTATGACAATGATTAATTGCTAATTCTTCATTCCCTCATGGAGTTTATGTATGGTAGGCAACTGATAAAGTGACAAGAACTACATGCCTCTGATTTTTAAATATCATTTTGTTCCCTTTGTACCGAAGATTCTTTTCAAGCACAATACATCATTTAGTGAATGAGTAAACTTAAAAGAACCTCGGGTCCACACAAAATTTTCCAAGAATAGGTGCAACTAACTTTCATAATTCAACCTTCCCTCGATTCCCCAAGGGACTGGTGTTGCCCTTCAGGTACCCAGACAATGTCTGGGAATGTCTGTAATCTTTAAAATATAAAATTCCAGCTCCACTGTATTTGTATGAAAGCCAATTCTGCATTTTTCCCTAAGCCATAGAAAATGTCAAAAGCTGTAAGGCATAATGAGAGAGTTAGAGTCCCTGCTGCATTATTTATACACATTAAGATGTGTCACAGCAATTGTCCTACATAAAGAAGTCCAAAAAAGATTGTATTTTTAAAGGTCTTCAAGTGGCTATTTACATGACAATGCTTGTGAAGATCTGGTAGGTGTGTGCTCTGCTAGGAAAACCTCTGTGAGTCACTTGTTTCTGCAACTGGCAAGAGGTTGTTACAAAATGTTGTAGGAATGTCTAAAAAGTTGCTGTCAGGTAGCCAGGAAAAAAAAAATCTGCAGGATTTAAGGATTAATTCATTCATATAACTAGACTTTAAACCTGTGAATGGCTCTGCCATGCTGTATGCTTCCATTGGTCCCAAAGCTGCTGCATGCACTTGCTGAAGTGGCCCGTTACAGTTTTTAGGGCTGGTCAGACCTGTCTGGATTTTTAGAGCAAAGCAGAACAATTAGTTTTGTTTACACAAACCACTAAGCTAGGGTGCCAAGTTCATGAGAGAGCACAGATCTCTGTTTAGGATCTACATTATCAAGTCTCTTCCCTAAACTCTGTCAACAACATAAAGGCAGTGAGACACACAGTCTTCAAGAAAATTATGCCGAAGGCTCTGAACCGCAAGGATTTTGACACAGCAATGCAGATCACCATTCATTCCTGTCTATTTGTAAGCTACTGGAAAGTTTCTAAAACAGTGAGCTTGCTTGGAGAAAAGCCACAGACTAACAGACTGGATCCTCTGTGGAAACAGGATAATCTCAAATAATTGAAAGGCATGGGCTGTGGTTTCTGTGACTGCACAGTAAGGTGGAAGGATCAGACTTCCAGTACATGGGCAATCCTCTCTTGCTTTGTGTCTGATCTTTGCTGCCCAGGCAGCTTCAGGGACTTGCAAGGCTGCTGAGCAGCTCTGTGGAGATTGTGCAGTAGGTCCAACAGTCCTGGGGTTGAGCTTTGTGCACTGTCAATTGGAGCCTCTGAGAATGGAGACCTGCAACTCCATGCTCTCAGGTGATCGTGCATAGGAGCAGTAAGAGTGAGAAGCAGTCAGAAGCAAGATTCATTACCCTTTTGTTTTGTCCAGTTCTTATTTAGCTAAGAAAAACAGATGAAGTGATCACCTTTATGCTTTTGAAATGTATGTGGTGATGAAAGACACACATAAATTCTGCCAACAAAGTTAATTTCCCTTTTTCTGCTTTAGCGTGTCATGGTGACCCATGAAAACATCCAATAGGCAACAGGGAAAACACTGTGAAAAGGAGGAGATGGTGTTAGCAATCAGGTGTTCAAATATTCGTACTTTTTTTCTTCAGTTTTTGTTAAACAACTGCAAATCAGAATTGAATTATTTGATTGGAAAGTCTTGCGTATCATTCTGTATGACTGGTCCTATTGTATTCCTTCAGCAGGGCACAACACACATCAGTTACTGTTTGCAGGTGTGGAGATATATATATTTGTTACATTTTTCCTGAAAGGCTTGAAAATAAAAGCATTTTCATTTAGCTTATTAACATTATGCAAATGACAACATAACTAGTCTTGATTTGTTGCCACTACCTTGGAAATATTTAAATATTATTATTACTGAGCTCAAGCTTTCAGTTTTATCGCTGAAATTTATGCTTTTAGGCTCAATTTATGCTTGTCAACAAATAATGATCATAGATGTGAGCTGGTTCATAATCCAGAGGTACTAGGTTACAATGTGTTGCCATGGAAACTGTGTTTTATTGCATTTTCTCTACTTGATTTAAGACATTTGACAATCATAGCAACTGTTTGCCTGTCTTCCCATATCATAAAATATTCAAAAACACAAACAACCAATAGGAGACATTCACACAGTTCCTAGACCTCACTATAAAAATAAATAAAAAAAAAAGAAATTACAACCTTATATTTAATAGGGACCTTTTGTGAATAGTTTATCTCGTAGAATGTCAAAGAGTGTTGGAAAATTCAATCAGAGGTTAGTCATCGAATGGACCTGTCTTGCCTGTGGTTCATTTTGTTTATTGCATCATATATCTTTTATGATCACTGGGACTTTAGCCTGAAACAGCATTTTCTTTAACAAGAGCCATGTTTCCTCTAACGTTGTTTATTGCATCTGAAACATTACTCTTTGAAACCACAGTACATTTTCAATTGAGCAAAGGTCTGTAACAGAATACAGCATGTCTGTGTTTATTCAGGATCGTGAGTAAAAAATATCCCAGTTCATGTAACATTAATCACTTTGCCAGTGTTCAGCTGAGGTCATTGCCACATTCCTAGCAGTATTAAGCCAAGTCAAGATTAATCACGTACATTAAACCCTGCAAGGAAAGCACGTGCACTGGATCTGAAATTAGACATTTGGTGAAGGACTAAGAGAGCACTGTAACAAAATATGTTAGCAGTGCTGTAGCAAGCTTTCAGAACAATTTGAGATTTTTACCTCCTATGCTCTTTTCAGCTCATCTATATTTAAGGCTTTGTTGCTGTCTCCTTCATTTAGCCCATTTTTAAGAAGTTCTAAATTAAAACCACTAAAATCCTTTCTAGATTGTAGGAACGATTTCCCCCCTTTTTTCGTCATTCATATATTTAAAAAATGTATTAATGTTTTCTTATGTGACTCAAATTTGGCTTCTGAAATTTTTTAAAAACAAGTTGTAAAATGCTGAGATGTTTTCAGATAGAAAAGTTAGTAATCAAATAGTATTTTATATTTTTCTTTCATACTTTCACCTCTTTTTGTATGTGCACATACATTAGTGTCATAAAGCTTCACATTTTGTGCTGATGTTGCTGGAAGTGTAAAAGATGCATTTTACACCATGCCTTTATGTTCTACATGGTAGACAGAATTCCTTTGTCCATTCTTGTAAACTTCCATTAAACATTTGCTTGTTTTTTTTTATGCCACACAATCAAAAAAGGATAATTGAAGGACAAATAATTTTCACTGAAAACACTAAGGAGAAAACCTTGTTGTGACATGAAGTTTACAGTCAGTTATTTCTGTCTTGAGAATATATTGACATGTCAAAAAGACTAGATTTTTTTTTAAAAAAAATAGGAAACTCGGCAATTCAGCAACATAAATGGGGACTAAACTGCTGAACTATAAAATTAAAGGAAGCAGATTAACATTATTTTGACATTCTGCAATGGCTTAGCAACGGCCTTCAATACCAAATGCTTTTTTTTTTTTCCAAAGATAGCAGAAAGTTTTTCATACAGCAAACATCCAAAATCTGGGCTTGCTATAACTGCAACTATGTACGGTCGTGTCCTTACACAGCTGTACAGGGTCACAGAAGTGTATAAAACATGATCTCACACCACTGACTCCTCCAAACACACAAAATGCTCCTAGCTGGGGATGGATGGACGACTGCTCCTTGAAGGCAATCCTTCTCCGCTGGGAAAGTTCTCAGCTGCCTGCCTGACTTCTCTGATGAGCAGGAGTGATATCCCCACCTCAGGGTCCTCAAGAAAAAGGCTGTGTTCTACAGGAGAGGTAAGTGGTATCTCATCTTGTCAAAGACTCTCATCTGGAAAAGGACACCTAGCACAGTTTCTGCAAGGGTTCAGACACTATAGCATTTTTTAATCTCCTTTTTTATGAACTTTCACTCAGCAAAAGTGGGCTTTCTGTAGTAGACCAGCACAGAAAGCAGTGAGAAAGTTTAATGCTTCCCTGCCCTTAGAGAACAACATTCCTCTTGTGGATCATCAGAGGCACCAGTCACAGCTGAAGGCAGGAGATGCTTCTAGTAGCAATGACACTTATCAGACATCTGTGTCATGTGTGTTTGCCACAATTTTAAGCTAAATTGATGTCTGGAAACAATCCTCATTCAGATCCAGTTTGCATGTACTCTTGATGTTCTTTTACAGAATTAATCTTTTTTCAGTGGTTGTGTGTGAGGTTCCTCTCTGCTGCAGAGGCTTACAATGCTGGATGAAAAGTCTGCTGCCCTCCTGGGACATACTATAGCTGTGTCTTTTCATGTTTGGCTACAGATCTCACATTTGCTGTAGGACTTGGGAATGAATTCTGTGGCCTATGATGTTTCAGTAGTATGCAGAACACATTCTATGAGCCTTCTAAAATGCTTACTGCAAGGTTTTCTGCAATGGCAGGGATTTGGATTTCTTACACAGCATCCTCTCCAAACCCATACCCTAGGGATTCAGTGATTTTGACTGTTCTGCCACAGATGTCATGCATGACATTTGAACTTGTTCCTGTCCATACTACCTGTCTATCTAGCAGTTTGTCTACTAGGTGTCTCCATAGTATTTTGGCTTCTGGTTCATAGTCTAAAAGGGTATTTATGACAAATAAACACACCTTCTTGGGGTTTTGTTAATCTCTCTGTGGAAAACAGGAGTTAAGAAAATGAAAAAAAAAAAAAAACCCAAAAGACAACAAAAAAGAGAAGTGCTGGTCCTCTCTTTTTCATCTTTTGCTCCCAAAACCTTTTTTTATTGCAAGTTAAAAGTCAACCAAAAGGATCTTGCCTGTCCATAGTTTATTAAACTGCATATGCTACATTTTCCCTGTAAATCAGTTTACCGCTGGCTTTATCCAAGACCAAATTCACAGGCTCACAGAATATGATCAGATGAGGATCACTGAATTCAGCTCCTGGTCTTATGCAAGACATCCCAAGAGTCACACCATGTGCCTGAGAGCATTGTCCAAACACTCCTTGAGCTCTGTCAGGCTGGTGCTGTGACCACTGCACTGGGCAGCCTGTTCAGTGCCCAGCCACCCTCTGGGTGAAGAACCTTTTCCTAATATCCAACCTAAACCTCCCCTGACACAGCTTCAGACCATTCTGTTGGGTCCTGTCACTGGCCACCACAAAGAACAGACCAGTCCCTGCCCCTCCTCTTCCCCTCACAAGGGAGCTGTGGCTGCAGTGAGGTCTCCCCTCAGTCTCCTCCTCTCCAGGCTGAACAGACCAAGTGCCCTCAGCCACTCCTCACACGCTTCCCCTCAAGGCCCTTCCCCATCCTCGTGCCCTCCTTTGGACACTCTCTAACAGCTCAGTGTCTTTTCTGTGTTGTGGCACCCAGCCCTGCCCCCAGCACTGGAGGTGAGGCTGCCCCAGAGCAGAGCAGGGTGGGACAGTCCCCTCCCTTGCCTGGCTGGTGATGCTGTGCCTGATGCACCCAGGACACGGGTGGCCCTCCTGGCTGCCAGGGCACTGCTGGCTCAGGTTCACCTTGTCATTGACCAGGACACCCATTTGTACCGGTACTTGTGCCATTGGCTTTAGATAATGCCATAGTGTTAGACAGGGGTAAAAGTATTAAAACAGCTAAAATTTCATCACCATGACAAACTTAAAATATTTTTCTGAGTCTTATTTGCTTTGTTTTGTTTCATGCTTTTGGCTCTGGGTTTTTTTGTTTTTTTTGGTTTTTTTTTTTGGCTGCTATTTTGTGGGAGGGAGGTTGTTTGGGGTTTTTGTTGTTTTTTGCTTGTTTTTGTTTGCTGCTGCTGTTGATTTTGTTGTTGGGTTTTTTTGTGGTTTGGTTGGTTGGTTGGTTTTGTTTGTTTGTTTGTTGATTGACTTATTGATTGATTGATTGATTGATTAAAGTACTGATACCTCATTACAGATTTGGAATAAATAGTAAATCTATACCAGTCCTAAAAGTAGGGATATCTCTTAGAGATATTTATCCATGCTCAACTTTAGAGCTGAAAAGACAAAATGAATGTGTCAACAATGTCAGTTGTTTGTTTAGGTTTGTTAAATTCAGCACAGCAAAGACAGGACTGTTGAAATCTGCAAAAAAAAAAAAAAAATCTGTGGCTTCATGTGCATGCAGTGAATGCCAAGGGAGATACCACACAAAATATTCCTCATGGGTCAGTCTAATCAACAGATGAATAGCCTGCCTGAAAGACAGGGAAAAAGCCAGTGGGTATAACATAGCAAGAAATCAGGTCACTTTGTACTGAGCCCATGTATCTGAAAGAAGTCACAGTAATCACACCAATATTTACTTTGGATTTCTAAGATTTCTTACAAATTTGGAAGATCATTTTGTAGTCAATAGCCTGAATATTCTCTGTGACTTTTCCAAGTAACTTGTCTGCCAAACCATTTATTGCCTTCAGGTCAGGTCATCATCTATTGCATATGTTGATTTCACAGCCAAACCTCCATAGTCTGCTATGAAAGAAAGCAGGTTTATTTCTCCCCTTCATTTGGTTAGGATTTCCCAAGTGCCCCCATGAGCTCCACCCTGATTTCTTTGATATATTCTTTTTGCTGAGAAAGATACTGCAAAATATACTGTTGTGAATTTATAGCACAGTCATTCTCCTGCACTAAATCCCTCACAATGCTGATGCTCTAAGGATAGAGGCAGATAATTTCTTTTTACTGCAGCTGTGCCAGAGGAAGGAGTTTCTATCCCCAGGTACCAAAAGTTTTTACCTGTTCCTCTGAATGAGGTGCTTACATGAGGATATCTTAGCCTGCTCTTAGAAAATGAATGGGAGTGGGTTATATGTAAAATGTGGTTGGTTGGGGTTTTTTTTTTGCAATTCAACCCACAGATATGGTGATGGTAGGTCTCTGTCCTTATGGTACAGTTGTATTAAATGGTATAACCCAATTTCATGGTTTAAAAGGGGTCATCTTGCACTGTTCAGGCCTCAATTTCCTCTCCCTCACTCCCACCTAAACTTTATGCTACCACTGACCCCCTTAAGAGAAGAGGTGACACATCTGGTCCTCTGACTGTGGAGTGCACTCATTCAGTTCACTGAGCCAGCAGCAAACTAACCCCACAAAACAGTCAACAGGTTTTGTTGGCTTAACAAACTCCACCGACTCACTTAGGGGTCAAATGAGTGCCAGATCCGTGCAATGGAGAGGATGAGACCACACAACTTGAAGGGCTGGAGAGAAAGTGGGAAAACGGGGCCTTAGAGAAAGGGACTTCCTCTTTTGGCAGCAGCGAGCTGTTAGAGCAGCTGAAGAGTCTGTCTGAACTGCACCCTCACCGTGCACAAAGGATGCCCATATGAGAAAGAGTGCAGTAGTGTGCTGTCAAGTCACACCCCTGCATACTCTGCAGTAACTTCACTTGAGCCATAACTCTTTTGTTCAGTGTTTGTTCTCCAAATTCCCTCCCTGCAGGCAGGTAAGGGAAGTAGCTTCAGCTAATCCCCTTAGCATAACTATTGTCTGTCTAAAGTACAGTCATTATGTTCAACAAGCCTCCATTGTAACGAGTCTGGGAGAGAGAAGACACAATCCATGTGAGTTGGATATCCATTTGCGAGGGCATTCAGAAACACAGCAAACCTGCAAACTCACTGCACCAACCAGAAATACTAAACCTTACCCATTCACCCCATCGCTGCATTATGTCAGAGTTCAAATTACTAGACATTGATTAGGTGGGAGAAAGGTTTGCCAGAAAACTTTTCTGGCTGAATGCACATACATTGCACAGCAGAACATGTCGGGCCCCTTATCTAATTAATTCTGTAATTAACAGACATTGCCCTGTTTTGGAGAGATCAGCCTTTTTGTGAGCACAAGTAATGCCAGTGACTGGGACAGAAAATGTGGGTTTGAATTAAATTTTCAGTGACCAGTTTTGACCTATTCCCTTCAGTAATTAGCAAGAATATTCTACTAGAATCAATGGCTTAACAACAAGAGGCAGCTCCAGGATATGACTGTTGGGTTGTAAACAACCATTGCAGATGAAATGGAGTTATTTTCTAAGTCTATTGCAACTTGTTTATCACTGCACTCCCATATCTCTTCCCAGAAGTAACTAAATATCATCTCTTCCAGGAAGAGCCCCCTCTAAATCACTTCTGCCTAAATGGATTCAACTACTTAAGCAGTAGGGAAAATAGTTTTGCTAATTTGCCTCATTTTTGTTGAAATGATCTAGAGAGTGCTCAGGTGGAGGGAATATGATGTACTGCCCCCAGGCAGATGATGAGCTGTACCTCTTCACTGGCACAGCTATTTCTGGAGTACATTGTTTACCTCTACTGCTGCAGTCTCCCAGGGAGACAAACCAGGGATATCTTCAGCATAAGAAACTTCTAAGGTGCAATTAGATATATACTGGATAAGCCATTAAAACATTATTTCATTTTAATGATTTGTATCAGCAAGAGGACATGAATTGGTAATGGCTTATCAAACTTTACAGTTAAAGTTACTTAAAAAGACTTCTGAATAGTAGGTGATAACAAAATATATGTATACATGTATGTAGATACATATAGTCACATACTTACATAACTACAGAAAGAGCTAAAATCAGCTATTTTTTCATCTCTCACAAAAGAAATGGTTCACACATGCTGTCCAGCTTGCAAGTTTCCATGAGAGCTGATTGCCAGCAATTATTTTACGTTTTATGATGCATTCTTTCACTCTATATTTGGTTTTGCTCATATGGAGTGCACAGTGCAATACAAAGCTTTGCAGAGGTTTGGAATTCCTAGATTTCTTCTGAAAGCTTGCTGCTAGTCAGAGACTGCTCAAAAAAACCCTTTTCCATGGCTGCTGGCTGCTCCTGAAATGCATAACAAGATTTCAAGGAAAAAAACCCAACTTGTAAAGAGAAAAAAAATAAGAGGACACTAGTTTCCCTCATTCTGAGTAGGAGGTATAATGTCTTTATAAAGTAGTAATTAAAAAAATACAAAACAATGACTGGTCCCTTATCTGGACTTTGCAGCTGTACTTCCCCCTTTTGCATTAGCAGAGTGTGTTCTAAGGTTATGAAAAACCATGAAAATTGCATCTTAAGAGGAGTTTTATTCTTTTTCCTAGGATTTGATTGAAACAGACAGCTACATTTTGTGTATATATAATTAGGCAGTAAAATAGGCTTTGAAGGCAGATTTCTGTTTAGTATGTGAGTCACACGCACAACAGTCTTTCATTCAGCAACGAAAGACTGATCTTTTTAATGCCTCAACTCGCTCAACATGTTTTCTGAATGCTACATCTTGCAGGAAGGAAAAAAAAAAAAAGAGAGAAGGAAAAAAAATGGAAAAGACAACCCAAGCAGCTTTAAAGCCATATTTCTCTCTTTCTTTCTGTTTTTTTTCCTTGTTTCCCCAAATGAAAAACAATCCAAAAAGCCAATCTAGCTAGTCTGTAGTGATTTAACCTTATGACAAACTGATTTTTATAGTCTTTCTTTCCAGATTGTTGTCCAAGGCAGCACTGAATGCTGCACCAGCTCTAGGCGTATCTAATCCCTCTCATAAAAGGCCATTGTGGTAGTAAAACTGAGACCAATGGCTTTTTCATTCTCCACATCTCAGCTCTCCAAAGTAATGGCAATGGGGTCTCCTCTTCATGTTTTTCTTTTCAGATGCATAATTTCTCCTTTTAATAAGGCTAAAATAGAGAGAAATAAAAGGAACACAATCGCATTTTCCTCAAAGCTCTTTCTATTAATACCTTCTGGATAACTGAACTTAAGAACAATTATCTGCATTCTGAGCTGTTGTGACACTGTGTGAATATAGCAAAGTATTCATGGAAGTTTCTGATCATTATGAAGTATGTGGACTTATTCAAATTTTGGGCAGATACCACTTAGGGCTTCGTATTTTCTGCTTAAGGTCACATTGGCATTCTTCATCCTAAAGCCTAAGGATGCAGTAAGGGTAGTGCTCAACACTGGGACAGTTCTCGTACTTATTCCTTGCAAAGTAAAAATGTAAAAGCAATTATTCACTTATTTTGTGCATTTGCAATGCATTTTTGCCAACAACATTCTCCTTCAATCATAATCCACATATTTTTACAAAGAACAACTAAGAAGGTTAGATAGCAAATATTTTCTGGGGAAAACAAGTGCAGTTTCCTTTTATTTTTCTCCCCCAAAAAGCCTTCACCTCGATGCTAAATGTTTTCATTAACAATATGTTAACGGATTATATTTCAGAACTAGTTCACCATTTTGAACAGCAGTACAAGAGAGTTGGCCTGCATTTGATTACAAATCTTTATTTGACCTCAGAGGAATGCTTTTAACCAGCAGAATACAAAGTGCTAGATAAAAAGATTTACAGTCAGAAACAGTTCACATAAACTCATTTCTCTAAATAAAAAACCACTGCATTTTAATACACCTGGTTAATACTGATGTACTTACAGATATATTTTTATATTACCATTAAAATTAAAACCCAGCAACACTGTTTATATTATATAAAAGTTCGATTTGGGCAAAATATTGATACAAAATTTTTAATTCTAAGAGCATTACAGCGGTGCCTTCACAATTATAAAAGTGTCAAATGAAAATCAAAATTTTATAATAAAAATATATAATTTATTTCTAAATTTCAAATCTGGAGACAAAGGAATGAAAGGTATTTATTCTGAAAAATAAAGTTCCACAGCATGGACTAATTTGTAAGTATCCTTGTCTTTTAAATATTCTGAGAATTATTGATGAATATGAGCTAAAATATGTTCTGTAGAAGCAGTGATCCTCACAGGATTTCTTCCAGGTTCTTTTATAGTACATCTGTGGGAAGGAGGTTGAAACAGCACTTCTGGCTCCAGGACACCACAGACAACCACCAGCCAGAACAATTCCTAAACATATCTCTTTCACAAGATTTATAAAAAGTTCACCAGGTTTTCCTTTTTACCACATTCCCAGTCCGTTCAGGGAACAAGACAAAAAGTCTGCTTCCATCCTGGCTTAAAGGGTTTGAAAGCACAGAGCATCTTTACATAAGGCAGATAAAACTGAGACCCCTGTGTGACTCTTGGAACTCTGTCATTCTTTTCTCTAGTCCCAAAGAAGAGAGCAGTTGCAGTCACATTACACTTGATCTCAATATGCTTAACAAACACAGTCCTCAGGGCACCCTGTAAGGTAAGTAATCACTGTTACACAAAATTACAAGTGAGGAAGCAGAAGCTTTGTGATGAGAAGACCTGCATGTTTCAAAGACTGTGCAGAGGCTCACCAGCTAAACAGACCACCTCTGCCTTGTTTTCTGACACGAACAGTGCTATGCTTGAGCACACACCACTGCTCTAAAACAGACAGATGTGACGTGCTTAGTGTAGCTACAATCACAACTTGCCTCAATTAATAAGAAGAATGATCAAGCAGATATGATGTTACTCTCTTGCACCACAGCTGCGGCATGTAACACCAGCTATGTTTCACGGCTACTGCTGTGGTACAACTCCTCGATGTTGAACATAGCAAGGTGCATAACAAGACTATCGGAGTGTTAGAAACATTCCACATATTAACAGAGTAGAAAGTCACTGAAATAATTTTGCATGTTGTATAAAATATTCTAGACTCCCAGGTGTTTTATTGCCTTTCATGGGAAATTCTCACTGCAAGTTTGTAAGTTTGTGCTTTTTTTTTTTTCCTTCTTGGTATTCCTTACATCTGGAATGTACTTCTTGGTGCATTCCTTGGAGTTTTTTTGGTTTTGGTTTGTTCTTTGGGGTTGTTTTTGGGTTTTTTGCATTTTTTCTTTTATTTACTAGGCTTCTTTTTAAATTAAACTTTTGCAATCATACCTCTGCAGAAAATAGCTAAAAGCTTGATGGGTCTTCTCCTCAAACTTCAGGAATGCAGTCCTGCAATGTTTCAGGTAGCTCCATGGAGAATGTAAACCTTGAAATGAGTAATGTCTCACCTGATTGCATTTCATCATCCACTAAAAAACATAGCTGCACTACTTCTGGCTAAAGGAATTGATGGTTTTACATCCACTTATTGCTTCAGTTACTGCATCAAGACAAGATGGCCAAATCACAGAAGTTGTCACATAATGACTGCAGGACAGGTGAGAACAAACCGCCCTGATCCCTCATCTTCTGTACTAATATTCCCATTTCGTATTTACACTGTCCTCTTTACTGTCTCCCTCTTGGTTGCAAACCACTACCCGGCACCCCCCCCCCACCCCGCCCCACTTCTCTCCTACTGTCTTGTTCCCTGTTTCCTCATGCTGCTTTTAGAGCAGGTCCCTTCTTGTGCAAAGTTGAGGGTACAAAGCTCTCTTTGTGTTTCTCTCCTGCCCCAATACAGAACAGGAAACAACAAAAGAGCAACAGGGACTATCAGGAAAGCAAGGGGGCACAGTTGCCTGCTCTGGTACACACAAAGAAGTTCTTAGGGTTACTCTCTTCACTTGCAGCTCCAGTGGCCAACATAGTTTGTTTAAATGCTTCTCATCTGGATTATCAAAGTTTTAGGTATTTGTCTTGTCCCAGAGCATAGGTTTTCTCCTTACTCCACAGTTTTTAAACCTATTGGGTTTAAACATACACCCATATAGACTCTGATACTTCTGTGGTGGATTTTTTAGGAGTCATTCCTCTTCAAGCTCCTTTCTGTCAAAAATGTAGCAGCATGTTTTCCTCATCCTTCCTCCAAGGATGATATACCTAACCTTGGTTCTGAAAACCTTCAGAGGCATTCCTCACTTTACATGCAGTAAGCATTCTGACTGTTGTTCACCTTTATCTTATTCCTAGTATATGCTATCTGATTTTATATCTGGTCTATTCCTTCTGCTTATCCAACATCATGCTTTTTGCTTTCCTTTCACATTGGGAAAGTTCCTCTCAAACCCGCTTCTGCTGCAGATTCCTTACGCCTAACTGGCTACTCCTCTGCAAATTCCATTTCAAGACTCATCTTCCCTCTCCCTGGCCTATGACTCCTAGCCTTTCCTCTAATAAAGCAATCCAATCCTATTCACTAAGCCTCAGTTTCATTTCCCCATGCTCATTTGTTCTCTCTGAAAATGTGAAGTATGGTACCCAGACACTGGCCTTTTGTACATTTTTCACCCTAGCATGATTATAATGTGGACACACTGTCCTACTAAAATACTGAAACTGCATCCATCATTCCGATTACAAATTATAATGGACTGTGAAACATTAAGCTAAGGCTATGACAAGACCGTAACAGATTTTAGCATGTATTGCCTGTTTCTCAGAGCACACTCTCTATTATGATAGAAATAAATGTTTTTAATGTTATCTGAATGTTTACACAAAGCACTACATAAATAAATATGCTGCTTAAATTACTTGAGAACTTTAATATCTATACTGTAGTCTATACTCATGTCTAGGTAAAGGATTTATAATTCAAATTCTACACTTGAACTTCAGAGAGCTGTTAATTTACAAAAAAAAAAAAAAAAGACTTACTAGGTCATTCAGTTCACTCTAATGCCAAAATGGAGTAATTCCCCATAGAATTTATTTTCAGTGCTTTTTCCAGCCTAATTTTCAAGTCCTATGCCATGGGACTTAGAAACTTCCTTCTTACTTACTCCTACCATATTTATTTCACTGATTAGTACATTCCACTGTTAGGACTTTTATGTACTTATTTATAACTACTGCCGTTATCTTTTCCTCTTTCCTTTTTCTTGATTTCTCCATTTTCCTTTCGTTTTTTTTTGTTTTATTTTCTTTTATTTTCTTTTGTTTTCTTATTTTTTATTTTCTCTTCTTCCCCTATGCTCTCAGAAGGATAATTTCTATCCTCTTTACCTTTTACACTCTCTCTGTACCCCCAAATAAATACAAATACAGACATAGAGGCCCTTTCATAAATCATTCCATCTAGTTGTCAGGTCATCTTTGTTGTTCTTCAACAAACAACATAGCAGCACTTTGTTTCCATATAGAACCTGTATTTGTGCGCTGAAACATCAGAGACATTGACCTCTAGATTAGGTATCAAACTGAGACCCCTTGTGAATATGCAGATAAATGTAAAAGAGTCTATGGGCTGTTCTAAAGAAGAAGGAAACATTGTCAGCATTGCCTACGAAAAAAAACCAAAAAAGTATCTAGCAGGAGTATCTGCCAAGTGTATAATGACTCCTCTGTAGTTTGTATCATCAGTTCCCACACTCTGATCTGTGGATCACTGGCAGCCAGCAATGCTTTAATAAATTACCCACAACTAATCTGCAGACCAGTAGTTTGTGCACATCAATTGAAAGTTCGTCCATAATACTGTGGGATATTCCGGGGGTTCTAAGGACACACTAATCCAAAATTTTCGGATCAATACAATTTCCAATGCACTGCTTTCAAATCTTGCTTTGAGAAAACTTTTATGTGTAAAACCTTGTATAGGAGAGAAACGCCACTCATTGTTTACATAATTAGTCTGACAAATAAGTCCTGATGAGAAATGGATTTTTGCCCTCTCTTTGGTGCAAAGTTGAAGACAAAGAGAACGACGGTCTAATCTTTGCAGACATGCTGTCCATAATACCGAGATTGGAGTCACGGACGCGTACCCGTGCTCCTGCAACACGGAACGCGGAAACAAAGAGTGCAGTAGAGAGAGGCCGAACGATGGGAGGTAATTAAGGCTTTGCTGCAAATGACGGTCGGACTACGTGGCATTACAGCAGTTTCCCCCATCAGGTTTAACCCCGGTGGTGTCAGCAGTTCTCCCTGCTGGCGGTGCGGGGCCGGGGCCGGGGGAGGAGGTCGGCGGGGCCAAAGTTTCCCCCGAGCGCGACGCCGGCCCGTCCGGCCGCGGAGAGCCCTGGCGCTGGGGCGAGCGGCGCCGGGGCAGAGACGAGGAGCGGGGGCTCCGCGGCGCTGGGGATGCTGCGGAGGTGGCACCGGCGTGTCCCCCATGGGCGATGCTGCCACCCACAGCCTCCCCCGAGGGCCGTCGGGGCGGAGGTTTCGGGCTCCGGCTGGGCTGGGGGGAGATTGGGCGGCCGGGCGGCGAGGCTCCCCAGCTGCGGGCAGAGCCCGCCCGCCGCTCCCGTCTGGACAGCTGGGGTCACTCGGCCGCGGTCAGAGCACGGCTCCGGGGCCGGACCACCGCGGTTTGAAGGGAAGCGATGACTATCAGAGGACACAATTGAATGTATCTTCCAATAAGCTACTGTTGAATAAACATGGACAGAGTCTTTGGATAAATCATCTACGGGATGCTCTCCTATTGTGCCACAGGCTGTGCAGGCAGAAGGGATGCAAATACCTGACTGTGAATGTAGGTTGGTATCCATGTAATAGTAGTAGTTCCTCCAAAGTTATGTTTGCCCTTCACCAGGTAACTCCTTGTGATATGAAAGGACAGCAAGATTCGATGGAAGAGGAAAAAACAGCAGTGGTTTATGGGAGAACAACTTGTTTAATGTAACATACTGATCTTAATCAATAGCTCACATAATACTGTGATGTATCATCCCCATGTCCCGTAAAAATAATAGACTTGAATCAGAGGTCATTATCTCTTCCTGCCTATGCATAATTATATTAAGGCACTGTCTACTGGCAGAGCAGTGCAATTGCTGGAAATTAGTTTCAGTTTGGATTGATTATAGAAGATGTATAATTTATCAGAAAAGAGAGTCAAATTAGCCATTCTTTCAGCTCTGCTGTATTAATGCAATTAGCTGCTGATGAGGTCACTCCACATCATTTTGATCTGCATCATCCTAACCTCTGAAATTCAGATTTTGAGTACAGTCAGGGCTGTTGATTCCAGGTTGCACTCCCCTTGGGTTTTGACAGTCTCTCATTACATTGTAGTTCTATGTTTCTGGCTTCTGTCTGAGTCTCTTTTGATTAATACGGGTGGCCTGCCTCTGATCTCTTGTTGCTCAAAACTATAGTAATTAACCCAACTTTAATACTTAATTCATGGGCATTTTTTGAGAAGGAATACAAAAGTAATCTGTTCTTTGGAAGAGTAATATGTTTTTGACTTTCCCACTCAGTCATTTGTGAGAGAAGGGTTAAAGTAATTTTCCTTTTTGGAACTTAAAATGCATGTATACAGATGTGCACAGTCTTATCTAAAATTCCTATAGTTGTGTAGGAGAATGTCATCCTACAGAGCAAATTCCACTGAATGACATCATGTTCATGAAAAAACCCTCCTGTTCTCTTCTTACTACACAAGAGAAATTTTGAAATATATATTAGTTATCACCTTGCTTGCACTACTGAATAGGTTTTTAAGACGTTTCATGCCTCATGTGAGCTCTTAGAGGGGAGAAAAAGCTTTTGTTCTAAGGTGCTGCTCCAAAGCAAGTGATAATAGCTGTCACAAAATGTGTGATTTGTAACACATAATTCTCACATTATCTTCTAGAGATGAAAAATATTTTACAGATGGCGAGTCTGATACTCGTGAGAGTGTGATTTTTGTCGCTTGGGAGCTTGGTGGCAGAGCATGGTGCTTCTCTTCAGAACAGTTTCTTGTGAAATGGCAGCATATGCTCCATGCTCATATGTAGTAATTAAACTTGCTTCTGCTTTGTAATTCAAAATTAATTCTCTCCTCTCAATGCAATCCAAATCATCATCAGTATCACAATTTTCTATCAGTTGCAGAATCAATAACAGCTTTGATGTGCTAGGAAGTCAAGAGTTTAGGATGAAAAGTAGGCAAGGACAGTACAGAGGTTCCATCAGCACCATCAGGCCCCCCACAGGACCCTGCTGCCCAGAGCCACATGAAGGACCTCGTGCAGTGAAGGTTCCCATCTGCTGCTGCATCTCCAGCTCCTGCAGTGCTCCCTTGCAAGACCAGCTGTGTTTAGAGTATGAAGTGGATGGTTTGTCTCATTCCAGAATGCTCCCATTCAGTGGGACATTTTGCATATGTGGAGGTGCCTCCTGGTCTCTGGGCAGTCCCTCATGTTAGTATAGACCCAAGAAGGTGTAAGGAGAGGATGGGAGGCAGCAGCTCAATATTTGCAGACACGAACCCATGCAAACACTGGCACGTCTGCATGCAAAGGTGGAGACTTCAGGGCTGATGTGCAGAGCCAGAGAAACATGAGGTGTGCAAGGCAGATGGAGGCAGTACAGCCATGCTGTGTCCGAGCCATCCTGCGCAGCAGCTGATGGAAGAGCCCAAGTGCTGATGACTCTGAGAAGGGGTCCCCAGCAGCCTAGCTGGTATTAAGGTTTCTGCAGGAATCATACAGCCATCTGCTGTAGTAGTTTCCCGTACCCTTTCTGCCTCCTTTTTTAAAAGTGAAAATTGTTTATTTCTCATGAAAAGTTCTTCATTATGTCTTAGCTAAGTTATAGAGCATTGCTGACATAGAATTCTATTTGAAGATGGCATATGCTGTTTCAGTCTGTTGCATCTTTCCTCTCTAATTTGGTTGTTCCACATCCAGGAAGAATCCAAGATGCCATTTACTGGGAATTCTCTGCTATCATGAAGATGCTTTTGCAGTGGTATGATCCCACCAAACTGAGAAGATGTTGTAGGTTCATGTGCTGGCTGCAGAAGTAGCTCCAGGAACTATGTTCTGTCGTGTTACTAATGGGTGAAAGTATGGCCTCTGTGGGTTTTTCAGCTTTTTCATTGGCAGCAAGGGGTGAAATTTACTAAATGGGCTGGACTTGGGGGTGGCAAAAAAGAATGATTTTAAAAATGGAATTACATCTTGAAATTTCGGCATATAATGATGGGCTTCTATTTTCCCTTTCCATCAAGAGATTTTCTATTATTTTTTTTTAAAGAAGGAAGTGACATTTCAAAACTGTGTCAGCTAAGTGATGCTAAGAGCAGGCACAATGCTTCCATTCTCAACAGAGCTGATTTTAGAGAACAGAAGCAGAAGTGACAATCTAATGGAGGAGAGAGGAATGTAAAGAGGGAATAAACACTAGGTGTGGTGATGCACAAACCGTTCCTCTCTCCCGCTCTGTTTAGTTTCTAAATGCATTTAATAAATTGATACCCTTGTGCTCTTTGTTCTGTTTGTATATTCTCCATAGTGAATTTCTCCACATACTGAGAGAGAAAAATGGAAAGCCTGCACAGAATGTAGGAGGGCATCGTCAAGCAGTGGAATGCTCAATAATTAATTTCCTGCCAGGAGATGGGTTTTTTCCTCTTTCTTTCATTACAACACCATTGGGAACATTTTGTTACAATACAAGAATATTTTAAAGTCTTCCCTACTGGAAGCTTGATTTAGGATCATCAAAAATATACTTCTTTATGTTGTGAATTGCACTCGCTAGAAAGAGGCAACGTCCTCATCCTCTTTTAGGTGATATGTTGGTTGTTAGCTTTGCAATAGTCTAAATGAATGTTGAGTAGTACAAACCTTTCCTTACATTACCTGCAATGAAATAATGTAGAGATGAATAATTGTGCAGTCAGATGTATTGTTCATCTCTGGCAAACAAGTGCTGTTATCACAACTTAAAATTAATTACAGTTTGAATGTCCATTCTGTACCTTTATAATAAAGTACATGGGCTGGGATGGTAGAACTTTACTATTCTGCTATCAGAGGATGAGTCAAGGTCTTGCTGCTCATTATTTCAGTACTCATTCAGAGTTTTGATCCAGAACTCACAAAAACCTGTACATGTTTATTCCTTTATTTCTGTAGATTTAAATACTTTCTTGAGTGCCATTCTTGCTCTGCTGAGGGGTACATGGCCTTCAAAAGTATTTGGAGGGCTACACAGGCGGGTATTGTAGCATTGTCAGAAATAATGGAGAAAAAAATGGTGACAGACTGGAAGAAACAGCCTGAACAGTATCAGCTGCATCGGTTCCCCATCCTTTCCACAGTTTATATCTCTGGGTGGATCACTTAGTCACAAAGTCCCAGCATTCTCTGACTTTGCTTGACTTCTTGTTTGGATCCTTGAGACCTAGACTTCATAAGCTTTGGACAGTAGTAACTCCAATTGTCACTAACATGAATCTCAGCATCTTATGAGGTAACAGATTCGGAAGCCTCTGTCTTAAGTAATACAAATTCTTAACTCACAGAAGTTAACTCTGGCAGTGAGAATATCTATATGTCTTCACTTTGTGGGGGCTTAAGCATCTCTGATGGATGACCAGAGGCAGGTGCTATAGTCAGTGTTGAAAATTATTATCTCTGTATTTTTCTTTCTGATTTATGTATGAAGCTTACTTTTTTATGACTTTTGCACTTAACTACAGAGAGTAATAATTTTCCTTTAATTACAAGATACAGCAGCATTCAACTTGTTTGCTGTAGTTTGACATGCTTTTCAAATACATGGAAATTTCACAAGTAGAAGGAAACCTTTTTTAATGTATCCATTCATTCTGACAAAAGTAAGGTGCTGTAACTGTTCATTACTTTAACTCTTCTATAACTTGTCACCATACTCAGCAGGATTTCATTCTGCCTGTAGGCATGTTCATTTAGTGGAGTTCTTAGTAGATTCAGGTGACATTTGGAAAGATTAAATTGTCAGGAGAACCTTAGGCAAAGTGCCGTACAACTACAAAGTGATTCTATTCTATATAAAAGTGAAGTTAAATAGGCCTGAGAATTATAAATATGAACCCCCACAATAAAGATTCAGATCCAGGTATAAGAAGCCAAAGTTAGTGCTGGAAACCTGTGTCCTAGTGGGGATGGTCTTTGTAAGGGCAGTCTCATACCTGACTATTTGTCAGCAATGGAAGGAAGAGTTACCTCCTCCAGATGTAGGAAACACTGGTACTGAAATAAAGGAGCAGTGAGAGGGGAGACAAAGTGCAGCTTGCATGTTTCAGCATGCACTTTTAACAAGGTTAGTGCCTAATTTCTCTAACAAATTAGAAGTCTGGGCTCTCTATCCCGTTGAATGGATGAAGTGACACCAAATTCAAATCATGCCCAGCAGCTCCACAGTCACATGAACTCACTCGTGTACAGACACTTTGTCTTAAGAGAGACTGTGTTTGGCAACTGCATGGACCTGACTCGAGGCATGGGGTTGATGTGCTGTCACTTACCAACATCACCTTCTCTGTCTTCCCTGGGTGAGCTGTTGTTCAAGCTCTGACCAGCCTCAGCATTGGGAGAGCTGGTGACACCTCAGACCATATTACTTGCCTGAAGTCATAGTTTAAAAATGGCAGTCTTCAAAACACTGTGTTAAAACTAGTGATGATTTAAATGTATAATGGACTTTGCATAGTTCTCCTGCTTGTTATTTGTTTTGTCCACTTGGACAGAAATTCAAACAATTTTCTTTCTCCTAAGGACAATTTCAAGTTTATGTCGCTTGCCTTCTGAAGTATGTGTAGCATTTATTTTGAAAATATTACAAAAGATTACTTTATTTCCTTTTTCACTTTTAAAGACAGGTTTCTGTTGGACTAGAAGAAGCAACCTTGGGCATTTTGACTTGTCAGTGTCCATTTAAACATTATTTGTTTATGTCCTAAGTTGCTGAACCTTACTGTTGTTTCAGAATGATTCTAAAGGGCATATGTCTAAAGGGGAAGAGCCAAATATCTGTCTTGTTATGTAGAAGTCAAAATTATCTCAAAAATGTATTCAGGAGTAGAAATTACCAGATAAGCAGTGAGATATGTGTCAGTGCTGGGGTGATGAAGGGCATCACAGCACATTATAAGAAATAAGTGTCTTTTTCTACTTCTCTCTGTACCTGTTATTCTATTTTTATATCTCCCCAACCAGTTAAATACAGGGACTGTAGGTGGAGGATTGCAGGATGAATTTTACTTCATTATAATTGCTTCATATTTCTGTGCAAAGAGCTGAGCTGTATTTTAGCTGCAGTTTGAGGCTGTACAGCCACGAACAAAAGTTTAAATCGGCATCTTCTAGGGATGGTGGTAATAGCAACAGCCTGGATATCTTCAGAGTGAATGCTTGTGGATCTGTAAGCTTTAAGCAGAGGATTTCTTTTTAAAACCAGAAATCCCACTGAATCTGAATAGATGTTATCTAAAACAATTAAAAGATAACTCAAATCCTGTGCCCATTACTTAATTCAATGGCATGATTCAAGATGTATTTGTTATAATAATGTAATACTTTGAGGGATTCTATTAATTTTCTACTAATTAGTTTCAGACATAAATTAAAATGTATTTTATGCCATGTCTTGAAAGTTACTCCTAATGTCAATGTAATTCAGACCTAGTGTATTTGTGAAAAATGAGTTACCTTGTTTCTTATACTTCTAATGTTAACATCTTTTACTGTTAGTAGTCAGAAGTGAGACCTTTCTAGACTTTCTAGCAAATCCAGTGTTGATTTGCTTCATTATGTTTTTCCTCTTTTGGTACTGTAATTGGTGGTATAATTCCACTTGTTTACAAAATAAATGCTCATTAAATATGTTGTCACAGGGTTCATTTTAAAAATAAAGATTTTTATTCCAGTTCTCATTATATTTAATGCATGCATCCTTTTGGATCTTCATTTTATCATAATTAAGACTGTGGGTATGAGTGCATTTTGTAGTGTCCCAAGCTGAGCAGAGAAGTCCCTGCTCTTATGTAGCGTCCATTACCAGAAAACACATCTGTTTAGATGTTCTGTATGTTTGAGTTCCTCCTGAGCCCTGCTAAGGTCAGAGATGCTTTACCCATACCCATGCAATGGCCCAGATACATTTTTACTCTTCCAGCCTGTTTTTCCTAAGTTTTCTTCAAGAGGTACACATAACAGTGCACTAAACCCCCTGACAGTCAGGAGGCCATGTGTTATTCATATGTTGTGAGAGTCATATCACAGCCTGAAGTGTCCATTTGACAGGACTCCAGCTGAAGCTCTGAAGTGCAGCCAAAGCAGAGGGAGCAGTTACGTGCACGGGCTGTCTTCCTGCTGTGCACTGATGGCCAGAGAGAAGTGCTTTGCCATTTCATTTCAGTATTTGGGAAGAACCCCCTAACATATGTCAATGGGTGTTTGGTGTATGCAGGCAGGATGGGTCACAACTGAGGGCTGATTATGCTTCTCTTGGCTCAGTGAGAAATGGGAAGGGCGAGAGAGACCTGGCTCTGTGACAAATGAAAGCAGTGCCAGTGAAGATAACTTAAAATCTGATCCTTCATATGACTGCATTTGGACACATGATTAAAGTTTTCTGGCTCTTACGGATGTTCATGATAAACATGAACTGCAGTTGTAACTTAATAAAGATACAGCACTTATAAATAACATGGTATGAAATGTCCACTTCAGACTTATTTTCTTAAATATGAGGAATGAAATGTAAATCTGTCTGGGCAGTTTGCCCAAGGAGAGTAACAAGGCAAACTGAAGCAGGCCCATGGGGAAGAGCATGGTCCTCAGAAACCTAGAGGGTTCAGGAGGGACTGTGGCCAGCATTTGCGTGTCATACTTAAACTTGGTGAAGCACAGAAATCCTGTCCAAATGAGAAGATGATCTTTCAGAGACAAAATTCCCATTGACTCTCCTTTTTTGATAAGGTATTCCATAGGCCTGTTTCTGGTACAAAACCTGAGTGATTCCAAGAGTGACTGCTAAGAGTAGCTAGGAAGCATTTGGTCCCTCTCCATGTTCTCAAGTTTCAGGCTGTGTAGGGGACTTCCTGGTCTGATGATTAATGCCACTGAACAACATTTAGTTCCTGTTGCTCTCATTTTTTTTTTCTGTTTTTGTGGGTTTTTTTGTTGTTGTTGTTGTTTTGTTTTTTGGGTTTTTTTTTTTTTTTGAGATCTTTCTGGATACAGGACAAAGAGTGATTTGAAGTTTTAGAGACTCTTGCCTAAGTTGTTCTGTTTCTTCCCATTATAGAGAAAAAAGTTGTTAAGGGACCTAATGTTGGCTAGAAGAACTTGTGCTCAGTCTGCTTCCAGAAGTTGTTTGATAATTGACACTGGCTGAAAGAAGACAGTTTGAATTTTTACTGGCTAAACTGCATTTCTTCTTGTGACGGTAGTCTTTTTGACGTACTCAATGTTGGCCTTTCAAAACTTTAAAACATCCTTATCCTTATCAGAAAGATAAAAGAAGATAGGAGATCTTCATTCAACAACCGTGTGTATGAAGAGAGGAAGCACCATGTTATGGTTGCTAGCACAGCTGAAGGATGCTGTAAAATCCTTTGTCTAAGCTGCAGCTGACAGTATCACTCATCATGAGTTTATTTTAATTTAAGAATTTGGAGGTTGCAGCAGTGTGACTGCTCTGAAGTCAGGAAGTGGCTGATGGGTTGACCCTGGTGATGGGAGCCCATTTCAGCAGGAGAAGGATGGTGCACCCTTCCTGTCCTCCACACCCAGGCACAGCCGAGAGGGGCCGTCCTCAGGTGCTGAGAGATCCCGGTGTAGCTCAGGAGGTCTGGGAAGCTGCTACCCATCTGTCTCAAAACTATTTGGAAACTAATTAATACAGCAAATTATATTCAGATTTTGTTTCCACTGGTTGGATCTTAGTACTTTTCAAGTCCTTGACACCCTTTAATTTTGGGAAAGGTCCTATCCCACAGATGGCTCCTAAGCAATATTTTTTCATGCAGGATCTCAGTTTTTTTCTTGCACAGTGAGTCCTGTGCTTCTATGCTGAGACTGATTACGAAAGCCAGTTGCAGAAGTGGTCTGGATGCCCACAGCAAGCACTGATGAGACCCCCATGCTGTGTCACTCCAGCCAGTAAACAGCTTTGTCATTTAGGCACTTAATTATGAACTGAATGTTCACTTGACCTCTTATGTTCTCATTTCACTAATGAACCAAAGCTTAGGAAGAGTGACTGACTTCAGAGCAGTTTGGGCTCTTTGAGCCAAAGTTTCCACTCATTTAATTTATCATAGTAATGATCAGTTCTGGAGCCTAAACACAGGAGCTGCATGGAAAATACAGTGTAATGTGCTAATGTGATGGCCACGTGACAGAAAGATTGGCAGGGGCTGCCCACTTCTTGGCTTTCTGGTCCTGCTACACGTGTGTCTTCTTGCATGCAGCACCCTTAAAGAAGAATGAAGGGACTGTTATGGATGTGGAAGCAGCATTTAGGAATTTTTGTTTTACAGAGAGGCTCCAAACTTGAGTTCTGGTACTCAGATAACATGGATGCCCATAGGCTTTCCTTCTTACTGCTTTGTGTTTATCTTGACTAAAACTGAAATGCATTCTAGCAGGTATTTATTCCTATTTTTTTTAGTGTTTAAGTGTCTCATGGTTTTAATGTATTTCTCTAGATGACACCCTTAAGTTAGGCTTGAGGATAAAAGACACATGAAAGCCAGAGGATTTATTTCAAAGTTATCCAGTCAACCTAATGACATGTTCTTCTATGTAAGAACATGGAAAATTTTGGTGGAGCAGGCCTTGAATCTCGGTATTCTCTTTTCAAGTTGACCATTGGAATTACCTGACCAAATTCCCTTCTTTACATCTTCTTGTCTCCTTCATTATGTTACAGCAAAAGCTAACAATGTCCCCTAATAATTAATGTAAACTGTAAAACATATACACTGCCTTCTCTGTAGCAAACCTTTACAAGGTGATAATTACCATGATGCTACAGACCCATCTTTCAGCCCAGCATGTGGTGTTCTCATGTTTGGTGGCAGGTGGTTCCCGTCTGGGTTTGCATGTGCTTGATGGTGCTCTGTGCAGTGCACACCAGTTGGTGTGAAGGTTAACTGCAATCAGCAATTTCATTTTGGCTTGACTTGGGGTTTTTTAAATGCAAGAACAACAAAATGTTTGTAGAATGAAATAAACCTCCTTTGTTTTAGTTTTTCCCCATTTGTGAAGATGTATTTTTTGATGTCACATGTTGATCACCTTTATGAGTTACTAGTTATCATCTTCAGGTAGAAACTTTTTTTTCCTTCAAGTGCTTTGGAATTACCTCAGTTAAGATCCAAATTAGCTGTGCTCCCTCTGGCTCTTTGTACTGTGCTTTCAGTTCACTGAGTTTGTTACAGAAGTTTTGTTTATTTTGTTTTGAGTATGTGTTTCTAGAAAGAAGATAAAGTGAAGCTGCGGAAGGAAGAAAACTTCCTGCTAGATGCTGGAAGAGGGTAATTAATGATGAACATCTCCAGGAACTATAATTTGTTTTCTTTGAGAAATGTATGCTAATAAAAGCTTTCTGCTTGCATGCATAAATGAATCAGATTAAATTTTATCCCAGCATGAACTTGCTGTCAATTCATGCTCTTCAGTTGAGTTCTCAGAACCATGCAAATGTTATTTTAACAGAGAGCAGTGATATATCCGTTGTCCTGAAACCCTGTCTGCCTTGTGCATAGGTCTGAAAGAGCTCGGGGGGTAGAGAGGAAGTCCAAGGGAGAGCTCTCTGAGGGCATGGATGAGATGTATTTATCTTGTGTGAATGTGGGGAAGTATCTACAGAAGGATGTGTGTCTGCCCTGGATGATCATAGGAATATGTTCTGCAAGAGAAAGAAGTCAGAGAGTTAAAACAAAATTAGAAATAGGACAGCAATCAGATTCTATGTTTTCTTACTGCAAAGGTCAAAGAGGAACCAGGCAATTAATTGCCTAACCTTTAAATGTGGTTTATAATGGAAGCTCTGCGTATCTGAGACCATAAGCTGCCTTGATTTGAAGCTAGTTGAAGCTGGTGTCTTGTGGAGTTACAGCTTGATAAATAAGCCATTCTGCTCCTGGAAGATTCCTTTCCTTCTTTGTTCTCTATTTCCAGGTGTTTGTTCAGTCATCTCCATCTAGGCTTGCATGACAGAGGAAGGCATTGCTGTTTAGCCTCATTCTTAGAGATGAGTTATTCATACCAAGAGGAGTGAATAAATGGCAGGTGCTTTGCTGAGCACTTCACCCCCACCTTCTCAATCTTTCTTCCCACCAGAGCATGGGAAGTGCTGAGGCCTGGTAAGTCCTGAAATAGCCCCGTGTCTTCCCTGGGCAGGTTCTCCCCTCTGCACACAGGCACTGGCTTGCAGTCAGCATGTGCGTAGGAGCTGATCCATCGCTTAAGGCTTCTTTGGGAACCCCAAAGAACAATTATATCCTGTTGACTAGGATTTTACTATTTATATCCATCAGCTGAACAGCCACCTCCTCTGTCTGCTCCCTAGTTACCAGTCTGTAAATCTGTCTTTGGACCACATTGTCTACTGCAGGGTTGGCAACGTGATTTTTAATTTCAAGATGAATTTACTTGAGACACTCAGAAGAGCAAATAGATCGATGATGAAAGTGTCAGCTTTTCTTGTTTTGTTAACCTGTTTGCATTTTGGACATCAGGCAAGGAAGCTAACCTAAAAAACAGGGGGTATTATTAGGAAACAGTGCAATGACAGGAGGAAAACAATCAGATCCCCTATTAGTATGTTTGTGAAGAAGTGCTGACATACACCTGTCAGTTTAAAGACTGAATCCTGTCACCCGCATACTGTCCTGGCAGTTTATTTCTTTCTTTTTTTCCCCACCCATTCTTTTTCTGCAGCAGATTTTCAGTCTTCTTAAGTAGAAAAGGTGTAATTTTCTTCCAGAAAAACCCTTCCATGGCTTTGAAACATAAGGAAAACCTGTCAAATTTAGCCTGGTATTTTCTAGGTTGTTTCTTCGAAGGTGAGCTTTTTAAGAGAATTTACTTTGAAGAGAAAAAATACAGTCTAACCTGTGGGAGTCAGCTAGAGTGAAGTGAAAAGAGAACAATTATTTCACTGTAAGCTTTTATGAAGATATTTGAGGCTCCTAACAGAAAATAAAGTGTGCTAATAGTGGGACTTAGTTATAAAATCCAACTGCTTTGGCTCCAGTATGGGTAAGACATGGACAGAAAGGGCTAAAACTGATCTGAATCAGAAGGGGCCATTGCTCCTCATTGAGCTAATCTTAACAGTATGAGTGCAGAACACTTAGTTCTGTAATTTTGCTTTTGTGCCATCCTGCATGACCAGAAGCCAGTCCTTTTCTGAAGACCTTGCTGGTATATCCACCAAGGAAGCACCACATTGCTCTTGGCTTCCTGGTTCCTTCTGTTCTGCACTCTGGAATGTGATGGTTCTGCCCATCTCCCCTCTCCTGTGCTATTATTCCCCAGCTCTGCCTTTTGAGGTTTCCCAATGCATATATGTCCTTCTTGTTAAAGTACTGTAAGCAAAATACAGGGCATGTTCAGCAGTTAAAACTGAACTAGAAATACTCAGAGAAACTGGTATATTTTCTGAAACCATTTTTTAATTATAATGAAAGCTTTGTGCTTATAGAAATTTTGGAGTATTTTCGGTACCATCTGGATACCTAAGCTTGGACAACAAATCACTTCTGACATAATGACGACAGTGTATAATACTGTGTTCTTCTAACCCATGTCTCATTAATGTGGAAACACATGGATTTTCCTGCAAAATGTGGATTCACCATCTGTGCTAGTATTCTGTACATGAAGTGAAAGACTGTTCTTTGTGTTGCGATTGCAATGGACCCATTCTGCTTTTACTGCCTTCTCTCTTGGACCAAATGGATAGGTCACAGAACAAAACCAATCTACACCAAACACTACTTACTGCTAATGCATATTTACCTTACATCCAGTGTGGGAGCTACCAACATTTATTAAAGGTGGAACTCCCAAGATTAAGTGACATTTTCCTGTTGCTCCCACTTTCACTTCTCTATGTGTTGACATTCATTGGCTTCCTTGGGCTAGAGCCTCTGGCTGTGGGGAATCTGTGAATTCCTCCCATGCTCCTTGTGGATATCAGAACCTAAGGGACAGTAACATAAAGAGTTAAAATGTTACAGGCAGGTTTAAAAAGGTGTAGGAGAGAGTTGCCCATTGAATGTGTTGCAGCTTGGTTTGAATCACGTTGCACATGAGTTATAAAGCAGCTTAAATGTTATTTACCTACAGAGCTAGCAATGGCATTTTAGTCTGATCTAAGTCTGGGTATCCGCAGCTTCACTGTACTTCACCATTGATGTTTGAGCTGCTGTTTAAATTGTCCTGCCTTCATTGTGACTGCTTTTATGTTTATAGAATAATAGTTCAGATTCTTATATAGAAGGTATTGCAATGCAGTCTGTCTTTCTACCATTATGTAATTTGAAGAATTACAAAAAAACCCCACTTAATATGCTCTGAAACTTTATACCACTATCATATTAACTGATAGCTTCATTCATACTCACAAGCTGGTACTGATGGTTTCCTCATGAAACCTGTGAAGCCCAGGGATCTTTGATCATCTTATTTTTTCTCCATCTCTGAAGTTCTTTTTCATATTCTTGACACTGAAAAATAGATGGAACGTCTTTAAAGTAAGAAAATAAGTGTATGAGCAATTAAAATTTTATCTGCTTCAGTAAATTAACTGATGTAGTATGACTGAGAGAAATACAGTTAAGGGATAGATTCTGTTTTCTTACATTTTCAGTAGTTTTACTTCTGCAGTCTCACGGAGATAAACAGCTTTATGGAAGATATAGATCTGTGTTACATTAATGGGTTTTTATGGTAATTTTAATACATCAGTAAATAATACCAAAGGGGAAGGAAAGGGCTCTAAAAGAGATTTTTTTGCTGATAGATTGAGAGTATAAGTTGAAGGGTTAAACTTCTCTAAGGACACTGTGAGGAAAGACACGTAAAACAGGACAGGAAGAAGATGCTGGGGCTGGAAGGGGGCTGAAGGGGCTGGAAGCTGGACAAGCTGGCAGAGCAGGAAGATGGCTGATCTCTGTGCTTTGGGGGCAACTCCATCTTTCTTCAGACACAGTGAATGACTCTTATTGAATTCAGTGACAAATTTGAAACAGCAATAGCAAAGCCTTTCTTAGGTCTTTAAGGCGAAATTCTGGTGAGGTTTTATGAAGAAGAGCAGTGGCTGGTGGTGATCAGCAGGATATTTTCAGAGAATTGGCTGGAATAGCATTTTCTGAAATGAGAGAATGTCAATAAGAGAGACTTGAACATGTAGGTAGACAAAATCCTATGATTTTGCCTGCTGGGATGAGAAAATTCAAAGCTGATTGCTGGGGATGTGGAGGAGGAGGTAGTTATAATATAGCAAGTGAAAAGATCTTGATGCTTTGTTCATGACTTAAATCCACCAAACCATGCACTTGTGCAAACCTCAGTAACTATAAGCTGTTAAGCTTGCCTTCTTGTCATATGAAGTAGCTTCCTACTTGTCATATGAATTTCTTTGCCTGCAACTGGGATCTGATCTTGCACCCACTGAATTTTTGGCCACTGAGCTCAGCGAGGCTAAATCTGGCTACTGCAGTGGAGGAAGTGCTCATCTCTGCCTGTCTCACGTGCACAGAGTTGCATGCTAAGGCTCTGAGCACACTGTGAGGGTCCTCTAAGGGCTACAGTATGGCTGCAGCCAGTTTATATAAATGTATCTGACTGCAGTTCAAAAACCTGAATAGACAGAACTACATACCAGAATTAACTCTAGATCTTTGGATCAGCCTGATATCCCACACACTTGTCCTTGGCTGGCATGTTGCCAGGTGAGCCAGCAGCACACCTGTGCAAGAGGGGTGATGTGGAAGCCCCTGAGTGGATGTTGCAATGCTTTATGCATTCACTTGCCTGGCTGTAGGAGTCATTGCTTCTGGCCTATTTCTCAGCAAAGTAATTAGCAAGTCCAAAAGGTCTTGCCTCAAGGTTTTCACAAGCCATGAATTATGCATTTTATTCTGTATCTCGCCTTTCCTTTAACACGCTGTTTCAGATCATGTAATGTCCTATTTCCCCCTCACATAAAATCTGACAGCCTGGTGCCCAGAGCAGGGGCAAAGGAAAACCTTTCCATCATCTATTTTCCAACATACAACTTCTTTGGTTGGTTGGCTGGTTGATTTCTTTTTCAGGTGGTGTTTATGAAAGAAAATTCTCATTGCAGACAATAATATCCTTAGGCAATTCGGTGCCTTCCTTTCTGAGAGCCCTGAGAGCAATACCAATCTGCTGGGCATTCAGCAGCAGTAGCTGCTGCCTGCCTGCCACCATTAAAACACAGGTTTAGCATTTTTTTACAGCACCATGGAGCCATAAATGTGGCCACTGCCACTCTGGTGTGGTGCAGCTAAGGAATAACACAGACTGCGTCACCATGAGTTCCCTCAAAAAATAATGAGAATTAGCTTTCCTGAAAGTCAGCCTGGATGCTGGTGTAATGGTTCCCCTGAAGAATGAAGGTGGCTCTGCCTCAGCTGTTCATAGTAAAGTGAATTAAGGATGCTTTTTGCCTCTGCTAGTGTTTTACCTGAGACAAGGGGTTAGCAGTGCAGATCTTCCAGTGCGCGCTTGAAGTCGACCCGAGTCCCAGAAGGGGATGTGGAGAAAGCAGTGAGGGTGACAGAGAGGGGACCCTGAGTCCAGCCAGTTGGGCCAAGTGTGTGCTTTGTAGCAGGATCAATACCTGTGGAGCTGGGCTCATTCACAGCCGCTGGTGCTGGAGGCTGTGCTGGGAGGGGCAGGCAGAGGAGCAGTTTAGCTGGAAAGGCTGAGTGCAGAGCCCTGTCCTGCTGCAGCAGTGGGGCTGAGGCTCATTTGTCTGTAATTCTGGTTTTTGCTTTTGACATCGCCTTGAGGCAGGGAGGAGGAGTTGTGTGGCTACTCTAAACAAAAATAGGCTAGGAATTAATTTCAAGAGTATTTCCCTGCTTTTCTGTCTCAACAAGAAGCTCACTGGGGATGCCTGAGCTGCTCTTAATAACAAGGATGCTGGAAAGGGACCACATGTGTGTGGGTATGTTTACTCTGCAGCTGACAAAGCAGGGCTATATACCTAATGGCTATATACCTCTAATGGTTCCTGTAAGCAGTTTATTAGGCCTCTCCAGACTTTGAGGATGCTCCAGGGAAAATGCCTACATTGACCCATGGCTATACATTACCTGTTCATCTGCTGATCCATGGGATCCAATTATTCCTCCAGCCTCACAGAAAATGCTCTCCTAATTCAGTGCTGTGGCAGTGAGTGTGGAATGAAAGATGACTTTCAGCCACTTCAGGAGCTTGCTGCTGCCTCTTCCCAGAAGTCCCCAAGGAATCCTGCATGCCTGCAAGGGAGCCAGCTTATCTCTCCAATCAGTTATTTGGGATACAGACCCTCCCACACTAGCTATGGTAATTCTGGGCAGCGTCAGCTGGGAGGTAATTTGGTCCCAAGGCCCATCATTTTGCTGCTGGGGTTTCTCCATGGATGCTGGGATTGCAGCATGTGGGGGTGGGGGAACTCACAGATTCAAAGCCTGTGCTGGCCAAATTATACAAGCTGTGCTTCCAGTACCAGTGTTCTCATGCTTTGCCCTTCTGCACTGAAAATCTTGTTTAGTTAACAAAATCAATATAAACTGAGGCTGCTCTTGGACTTCTAGTAAAAGTAACATTTAATTGTTAGGATGAGAAATATTTGGGTAGTGAATTTAGTGCTGTGATATAAGCAAGGCAAGGTTTGTAGGGAAAGGTAATGTCTTTTTTTAGGCTGGCTGATAAGTTGCTTTGTTGTTTTTCCAGGTCCTGTTTGTTGGCCTAATAAAAGCTCCCACCTCACCTCAGAGTTTTTTTGGTGGCATGCTTATCTGAGCAAGAGAAATCAATGACATTAGCCTAGTGTAAATGGTCATGTTTCCAGACTTCAGACTATGAAACAAACAAATTAAATGTTAATTTGTATAAACCCAGTTTATTTATCACCTTGCTTATGTTGCTTTTGTTATCTAATTTGTGACCATTGAGAAAAGAAAAAAGTTCTTTCATTTATACAGAGTAATCTCTTGAAAGTACATCATTGTACTTAACAACAGCTTGACTACAAATAAGTGAGATTACAGCACAGACTGACTGAGAATGACAAGTAACTAGCAGCATGGCCAAGGCCCAGCCTGACTGCAGATGCAAAATGTGAAATTTGGCCTTGAGAGGTAGTGAATGGATAAATTAAACTACAGCTGTAAGCAGGAGAACACTGTTTAGCTGGACTGCCATAACCTGATTTTTCCCAGCAATGCGCAGTCCCTGAGCAAAGTGAACCATCTGTGCTTCATGTTAAAAAGCAACACACAAAATACCTATCCAGTCTGCAGCTTGCTAGTAATCCCAGCATGTATAATGTATCAAAATAAGAAGTTTCACTGCTTGAAATGCAAATATTACAAATCACATATACATGTTCCCTAGTTTATTTGACTGTGTAGGGCAAGGCCCATTTAAAGTTCTTCCTACCTTAGCTTATTTATGCATGGAAAGTCCTTGAGGAGTACTTCAGGGAGGGGGTATGAATGAAGGCTGGGAGATGCCTGAGTGTTTCCTCAGCTCTTGCCAGGCTGTTGACATTGTCCCAGGATCATGCATTCCCAAGAACAGTGTTAGGATTTAATTCACCTTTTCTGTTCTTGCAATGGCTAGCAGTGCAAAGTGGAAATGTATTTTAACTGACTAAAGCAAGATTTGAGACCCTAACAAAAGCCCCATGTTTGGGAGGACGTTGGTGTAAATGGTAGGGAGATTGTTTGGACTGCTCACTTCAGAACTACTTCAGCTAATGTTTCCTTGATCAGCACAGTCAACTCCTATCTGCAGTCGCCGTAGCTGCTGGTATTACACGCCTGGAAGGTCCCTGCTGTTGACTCAGCCCTCATTAAAGCTCTGCCTTTCTCACAGCTGCGACTCCTGACGACAAACACTTTGAGTTGTGGCACTTTGCAGGGGCTGGATGTGGTCCCTGAACCTAGCTGCCCTGTCTCATAAGACCCCTGGGACTCTCTTTACAATTTTGGCTTACTGGGTGGCATTCCTCTTAAACCCTAACCAAGTGGAAGTTGGACCTTCTCAGCTGGTCATGCAGACTTGCTCTGCAGCCGTGATTCCTCCTTGGTTTTGATGGTTGCTGGCAGTACATGAGAATGTGAAATGCTAAATGCCAGGCTGGGAAAGCACTCTCATTTGCTGCGAGAGAATTAGGCTCAGTTTCAGCCTCTGCTGTAACTCTGCAGACACAGAAAAAGGTCTGGGGCCAGCAATGTAAACACTGCAATGTAAGCCCTGCAGCTACCGGGGTGGCAGGACTAGCAGGGGGAGACAGAGGTCACCCCAATTTCCTTTTGGCAGGGTCAGCAAGCACTAATCCTTCTCTGCCAGGGGAAAGTTGCTCCCTTTGCTCGCGGGGAGCCCTTGGTCACGTCAGCCCATGTTTATGCACCGAACACGGTATGAGAGCTCATAAAAGAGCCCTGTTGTCAGCTGAGCCCCCCCGCCCTACACAAACACTGCTTTGTTTAGCCAGCTTGGCTCGTCATTTTTATTTCATTTTGGTAGGGTAAACTCCTTTTCTTTTTCTTCTGTGGTGTTGGTAGGAGAGTGTGTACCATCTATTAGTTGGCACGTGGTACTTTCTCCATTGTGTTTCCCTTAGAAACCTTGTACCTCTGCACCATCCCAGGTGAAGACTGAAAGAGGAAATTCCCCCCGTCACTGCGTATTCTGAACTCAATCTGATCTGCTTACCCACATTCCTGGTTTTCTTACTGAATGCAGATTGAATATCAAGTGTTTATGCACAAGTAAAACCCTTTGTTGTAACTGAGTCCATCAGGTTAATGCTGAATTAACAGGACAATTAAGTGAAAAAAACCCTTGGGTATGGTTGCTCATGTAGGCCCAAAGAGCATTTTGCTGTGGAAAAAGAACGAACAGCTCTACTAAATCTGAGTTTCTGTTATCTACAAAAGAAACTTGTCCAATAATTGCAGTTTTTGATTGTTGCTTTGTTCCCTTGGCCTTCCCCATCCCACCAGCTTGAATTCACTATTAAATATCAATAAATATTGATATTTATATCAGAGTCCTGATATTTGCAAGCAATTAAAAGCAGATGACATTGCTTTTCATTGTTAAGGATGCAAATGCAGAGCAGAAGGTAACTCTACTCCTTTCTCCGTGAAAAAGAATATTTCCAAGGTGAAGTAGGGAATTTTTGTGTGCAGAACTTATAAATAATACACAAAACACTTTGTGTATTACACAAATAACTTTGTTCTAGTCATGCTGTTTGTAAACAACCATTGAAGTGCAAAAAAGCCACCCAGTGTAAAGCCCCCAACACCCATTTCTGTAGGTGCTGACTCTTCAGGAGCTGCCTGGCTACAGTCTCCCTGTCCCTGCTACCTTGGCATGGTGTGCCACCTTGGACATGTCTAAACTATGCTGAGCTTGTCTGTAAAGAGACAGGAAGTGCTTCAGGGTAGAAGCTTTTTTTTTTTTGTGTGTGTGTGTGTGTATAGCTATGCAGCCTGGATCAAACTCTCTTTGATTTTAAGTTCTGCTAATAATTAACTCTCAGCTTGTAGTAACTATCCAGCATAATGATAACCACAGTGCTGGCTCCTGTCCACAAGGTTATTGGGTATGTACTGTACTCTACACTGTGTCTGGGAGCTGATGCCTGTGAATGTGGATGAATGTGAAAGAGTCTAAATTAGGCACACTTGCCAGTATCTTTTTCCAAATTCTAATACTTTTTAGGCAGATACCAGTTCATCTACCCTTTGACCTGTTATGTCAGGCTTGAAGAGTATTCTTGCAGGGACTTCATTAAAGCTCTTGAGCACACACTGTGGGCTATGCTCTCATGTTTGTGTTAGCAGTGGTGCTTTTTCATGTTAAACCGGTTTGACCATAAACTGTACGAGATTAAGTCCACGTCTGTTTTATCTAGATTTTCTTTTCCTCCTTCTGTGTTATGTGCTGGTGGGTAAGCAAAGCAGTAGTTGGGTCTCTGTGTTGCTAGTCACCCTCTCTGTCCAAGTCCTTGAGGTATGAAAGATGCGAACAGGCAGCGAGCGTGTTTATTGCTGCCAATCACTGATGCTTTGGCAGCTCACACAGAAAATATTACTAAGAGGTGCAGGAATTAACGTAACTTTTGTTTATGCTTAAAATATCATTTGCTTGAAATATCATCTTCTTCTTCTTGTCAGATGCTTTGCCCTAACTGCATTCCCTCAACTGATTGCTATCAAAGCTGATATCCTGGCACAGGCCATGTGGCTGCGGAGCTCCATGACTGACTCTCATCCTGGAGGCTGAAACTCAGCAATGAGAAACTTTTCACTGCAAACCAAAGGGAGCTCACACAGCCTGGGGAGCAGAAAATGTGCCCTCCCCCCTGTCTGCCACCTGCCCCGCCTGGTGATCCTGCTTGGTGACCCTGCATGGTGACCCTGCGTCTCACCCTGCAGACCAGCCATCCTGAGTCCCCCACCAAGCTGATTTATGGCTTCTGCTTAAGTGGATGTGTGAAGGAAGGGGAAAATGAGCTGCAGTTAATCTCATGTTTCTAAGCAACCAGGTAATTCTCTGCAGCCAATCCCTAAAGGGAAATTCCTGTTTTCCTGCACCCCTGCTCAGAGGACACCGTCCTCTTTGCCTTCTCCAGCTTCTGGACAACAGGCAGAGGAGTCTCAGGAGGGTCACAGCTTGCAGCATTTCTCCAAATGCCGTGGGGGAGGGCGAGGAAGCACAAAAAGGGCAGTTTGTTAATGGTCTGTAACAGGTAAGGGAGTGTTCCTTGCAAAATCAGTAGAATAGAGGGAGTGTGGAAAGTTTAAATGTTTTTCCCAGAACTAAACTGAAAATCACAATCAGAAGTGGGGGGGGTTTCTGTGCTTCAGAAAGCTGAAAAATGTCTAAATAGTGTATTGCCACTGTAAACAATCCTGTTTACAGTGAAACCTGTTTGCTGTTAAGTTTTGGTGTTAGAAGTGACTGAATTCTATTCTGAGTCTGCTTGAGCCCCTTGGAATGACCATAAGGAACTAGCCTTTTATTGACGAAAGGTTCCTGAACCTCAGACTACATAAACAAATTTGCAGGAAATTGAGATGAAATGAGATCTCTGAGCTTCTCCACTGTTGGAAGGATGGATGCCTGGCTGGGGCTTCATAATAATAATTATTATTTTTAGATTTTTGGGGTTTTTTTTAAGAAGTCACATGACCCTTACACAAGCAGTTATACTGCAGGGACCTCAATCTGCCCAGCTCCACCACTGAAGGTGATGTGTGGTGAACCCAGAGGTGTGCAGGGATGGTGAAGGAAATGGGGCAATGAACTCTAGTCACAGCTCCAGCCCCAGAGGTGACGGTCAGAACCTGACCCTGGAATTAGCCCTGTTGGTTGGAGCATGGTGCAAATAATGCCAAGGTCACAGTTCTGATCCCTGTACCAGCCATTCCCTTAAGAGCTGGACTCGATGATCCTTATCTGTCCCTTCCAACCCAGAATATTCTGTGATTCTGCTCAGGAAATGGGGTTGGATAACTTCAGAAATGCTTCTGTGGGCTGAAGGATTCCCATTTGACTAAATATAAATAAAGATTAGAGTGGGGGGGGGGGGGGGAAAAAAAAAATACAACANNNNAGAGTGATGGGTGGGGGGGGGGGGGGAACCAAGAAATTCAACAGTAGTCAACAGGAGGGAAAATAGTTAATAGAAATGGGCATGCTGTGTGGGACAGGTGCATCACTATCTTGAGGTTTGGGGGTTTTTGCCTTGCCTGGTGTTTTATGATCTGGAGCTCAACTGAGAAACTGTCCCTGTTGGCCTTTGTCCTGTGTATTGACAAATATGTGCTATGGCTACTCTTGAGGAGACCAAGTCCACTTCAATTTGACCCAGATGAGATTTAGGTTGATCCAGCATTCTGTCCAGAAAAGTGCATATGCTAAACCACTCTGCAAAAGGGTTTTTATAGCTTGGGTAACCTGATGCTGGGAGCACAATTCTGTAGAACAAGTCTACAAGCCTGATGCATTTAAGGCTTTAACAGGCATGTGCTTTTACAGAGTGAAGTGCAGAAATAGGTAAGTTTTTGGAAATATGACTTCAAAGTTGCAACTTCTGGGAGGGACACCCATGATAGGAACTTGCCTTTGGCTGAAGTGCTGACCAGGCAGGGTGCCTTGTGCCCTGTACCTCCTCACTGACCTCAGGGGAGCCACAGAGCCACACCTCTGTAATGGCTGAGTCACTTCTTCCCCAGCATCTCCCGGGCCCTTCCCTGGTTTGCCCTGGAAGCACAGGGGAAGGTTCACCCGGGCACGGCGAGCCGAGGGGCTGTCCTGCCCATCGTGCTGCTTGTGCATGGGCTTGCCTCTCGTGGTGATGAGCAGAGGAACACAACCAGGGCTGCCTGGGGCTGGACAGATTTTATTTCCTGGCAGGAAACGCTGTCAGGGCAAATTACGAGGAAATCTTCCAGCAGACTCATTTTAGTCTTAAATCTTGGCTAGGTTTATGTCTTCCCGTGGCAGTAGAAGGGCACGTGTGGAGGGGCAGTGTGGCTCACAGGCCTCCCCTTGGAGGTCAGTGGTGCAGCTCACACGGGCACGGCAGGTCCGGTGCCACGGCGTGAGGTCTGGGTGGCTATCGAGGAGCTGATGCTGGCAGCCTGTGCACAGTGAGTTTCTTCCTCTGTGGTGCTTCTGTTGAAGATCTGACCATGGTTAAAGGGAGAGATTAGTGGGCAGGAAGTGCCTGAGAAGACAGAGAGATTAAAGCTGTTGTAATTTTGGTTTGGGAACACACAAGAAATATTCCAGCTGACAACCACCAGCACTGCATATGAGGTAGCTGTTTTCTGTCAGGCGTGTCTACTGCAGCACCAACATGGGCTTTCATCTGTCCTTAAATTAATGTTAATTACAAGTTATTAATACTTTTTTTAACAGCAAAATGCAGCTGAAAGCAATTACCCCTAATTGCTAATTTGTGTATGTACACCCAAAATGGTAATCTCTTCATCTGAACACCCAGTTCTCACTGGAGTCAGTCAGTGTGTTTTTGCTTCCATTTTTTTATTTCAGTTTTGGATTTCATGATAGTTCTTTTTAATGGCTTTGTTGAAAGGTACAGAATCTCTTCACACAAGTTCTGTGATCTTATGGAAAGCATGATCTTGTTAACTGTTAAGGAGACCTCACTAAAGAAATGTTCTTTGGTTTTGGAAGAATGCTTAAATCACAGTCACTGACATTGGGAATTAATCAGTTCTTGCAAGTTTTGCCTCACATGCACTTGAATTTGTGCTGGATCTCAATTTCATCTGAACATCATCATCCTTTTTCAGTAAGTTAAAGGCCACAAAGGCAGCTGTTCTTGTGCTGATAAATTTGTGGTACAGTTCAACACTGACCTTTGCAATCCCAGGTCTCAGATGGACTTCAAAAATTTAATTCAGAGATACCATGGCTTCTCTTTCCATCTGCATGTTTTCATCCTTCCCAGTGTGGGAAAGATTCAAAGCTGCCAAATTCTGCCAGTGGGAAATGGCCTTTCTGGTACTGCAGTCACAATCTGGTGGAACAGATTGTTGGGTGGGTTGAAATCTGCTGGGACCACCTTCAGCTGGACTCCAGGAGATCAAAGGGCTGACATCCAGCTGGCACCAAGAGGTGAGCAGGGTACTCTGCGGGAGTCCACGTTGCTCGACATTTTGATCAGCACAGACTGTGTCTTCCTCAGATGTGTGAATGACACTAAATTAGGGATAGCAACAGCAAATGAGACAACCTAAATCCACAGGGATAAACTTGGTCAACATGAAGCTTGTGGAGTTCAGGAAGCAAAAGGGTCTGCACCTTGGCCAGAGCAGCCCCTCGCAGTGGTAGCCCAGCTGATGGGGATGTGGGTGTTACCGTGAACGCCAAAAGATGCCAGTAGATCTGGAAGTTGGAAACAACCCAGCAGTGCACCCTGACTGCAAATGAGGGGAGCCCTCTTCTAGGTTACATTGGGAAGATCATTGCCTTCTGTGTTTCAGTGTTAGTCATGGCCAGTCTTCTCCAAGGAGCGATCATACTGCAGTTGGCATTTACTGGCTGAGGAAGGGCACTTGCCTGAGAGATAGTGCATTCCTGAACACTTGCATTTCTCTGAGCACTTGAATTTGTCTCTGTTTTTACCCTGAAGTTTTACTTGAAGTGTGCCTGTTTGCAGTTCCATAGGATACCTGAAAAAAGATGAATATGCTAAGGCAGGAAAAATGCCTGGGTGTTGACCAATCATTAAAACAATGGCTTTTCTTTGTCTAAAATAGCCCAGCTTTTAAAAAGAACTGAAGGAGAAAATAAAAGTGATTTTTTTGCCACCTATTCTTAGTATTACAGAACTTCCTGCCCTCTTTGGAAGATATGCAGTACTGCAAGTGCTCAGGAATTTCTTTCCAGAGGCCAAGACCTGCAGCTGAGCCCTGTGCCCACTGCCCTTTGGGCTGCCCTTCCACAGCCAGCAAGTGCCAACTGCAGTGTGGTCACTCCTTGGAGAATTGGTGGCACACCATGCCAAGGTTGTGACTGATGCTGCAACACTTCATCCTACAGTAGCAAGGACTCCCAAGTGGAGGCAGACAGGACTCCTCCATGATCAGCCCTCAGGTGTTTTAGTTCTGTTTAGCAAGCTCAGTATTCGAAGGAACTTTGTCATCAAAAGCTATTGTCTTATTTTTCTTGTTTTTACATCCTTACCTCAAAAGATAGATCCACCTCTTAGCCTGAGGTATATCCATGGTACTTCTCCTGCACTAATAAGGGTAAGAGGACTTCTGACTGTGCCACTGGCACTTCAGAGCCATCAGGCTGTTAAGGAGGAAAGTGCAGCTGCCAGCTCTACTACAGACCTCGCACGTGTCTGTGGGCAGCAGAGTCATCCTCCATTGTGGGGCTGTAGCACAGAGATTCCTGGACTGGAGAAGCATTTGTTGCACCTCCCATCCTACCTGGTAGGTGTGGATCATGCCATGTGTACTCAGTCCATCCCAGGGTGCCCCAGCATAGCTGGCAGCACCAAACCCCCTTGGAGAAGCTGCCAGGGACGTCAGCTAGCAGCAAGCTTTGCAGCTTTGCTGAGAGCAGGGATTTTAGTAGGCTTCACCTATGGAAAATGATTTTTCAGCCATGGTCTATATTTAACTAGCTTCTGTTTGTGCAGCATTAAGTCACTGGAACAAGATGAGTTTGTTTCGTTTCCACTGATATGGCATCTTGAGCTCATGCCAGTCAAATCCCACACCCGAGCCCAGCTCTTGTTTAACCATGTGGCACATTTCATCCTGGAGCAGCTTGTAAAATTAAGCTGAAAAGGATGGAATCTTCATTTGCCTGTAATTTGCCACCAGCACGGTGAAAACAGGGCAGTTGTGCCAGTCCTGCAGAAGGCAGGGATGCCTGTGTGACAAACACATTCCCCAGCTGAGAGCCAGAGTGTCTCAGGATCAGTGGGTGTGTGCTCTGCACATCAGACCTTTGCTGCCAGACTGCTCTGCATATGTCCAAGGGACCTTTGACTTGTCTAAGCTTTTATAAATGAAAGTCTGCATCTGCTGGATGTTGTTCTGCCCCTAAATAGAGATTTAGTTCTGGTGAAGAATACGTACTGCCTTTTAATTATTCATTCCTTCAGCTATGAAATAACCAACAGAGAGGATCCTTTTATGGTGAGCTGGATTTAAAAGGTAGCAGCCCCTTGTGATTCTGATATTTAATGCATGAGTGAGGACTGAATGCTGCTATCAGGCCTCCTGAGATGGTGCATCAGCTGCTGCCTTTGGGCAGCATAACGCAGAGATGCCTGAGGGGTGTTGTGCTCATCTGCCTGAAATGTTATAGCTGGAGTGACTAGGTGTGTGTAATGCTCCCCTAACCACAGCTATGGCAGAGCAACATCAGAAATGGGTTGAGATCGCTCTGGTTTTCCAAATTGTTGTCTGGTAAGGAAGGGAACTACCTCTATAGAGCTGTGCCACTTTATCAGCTCTGAGATGGAAAGAATGAACAGAAAAGGGAAGAGGAAGAGATAACTGTGTGCCAAGATTACAGCCAAGATCAAAGACTGAATGGGGAAATCAGCACCAGCAAAACAGAGAGGTAGGAATGATAAATGCAAAGCAGGCAAAGAGGAAGGTGGTTATTGATCCTTATGTCTCCAGCCACTTGTGCAAAACAAATTCATCCATTTACATCATTGGGAGAAGGACTGGGATGAGCAGCTAACAAAATGCATAATTTAAATGTTATAAATCAACAGTGTGTGTGCTTTTTTCTGTGGCTCATCACTGCATAGGTAAAGGTGAGTATTAGGGAGAGAGAAAATGAACAAACTCTTAAGATAAGGACTTTCCTTGTAGTGCAGGCCCTGCAAATACACAGGAGAGTATGGACAGTCAACCTGTTGACAGACATACTGGGTTTTTATCACAGCTCTGTGTTACATTTTTAAAGTCTTTTAAGAATCTCGAGAATCTAAAGGTTTTGTCAGCTGTTTTTTTCATAGACACACAATCAAAATGTTAGTTCTCATCCTGAAACTTATTACAAAGTGCTTATGGAAGGTAGGGAGAGTGGGGCATGTAAACAAATTCGTTTGCTTCTCTCATGTTGGTGGCATACCTCAGCAATCCTTTGCTTTAACTACCAAACTGCAACTCTTTCTGAAAATACAACCATTGTATGCAGCCATTGGATCACTGAGTATTTTGTTAGACATGCCATAATTTTCCCTCCTGTATGAGGACTCACGCTTTGTTTATGAAGTGTCTCCAGTCTGGACAGCAGCAAAAATCTGTGTGATGTATGTGTGACTCAAGAGACTAAATAAAATGGCTCAAGGGCTGTTAAGACATACTTTACCCTACGGTTTAAATAGAAATAAGCCAGTGCTGCTGCCAAGACAGGCAGAGTTTTAACACACCCTTTTCCCCCTTGGCTCACACAGGCACAAGTGTTTGTGTGACTGTGCAGTGAATTGGATCAAGTGACCAAGTCAAAATAAACCCTTTTGTCCATCAGGTTAACTTTAGCTGCATCAAACCCTGCATCTGGTTTCCCACAGAATTACAGAAGGATTTAGACAGCTCTTCCCTATCCCCCACTCTCAGCCATTTTAGTTTGTGAGCTGATGAAGAACATTAAGTAAATCTTTGCATAAGAGCTATCTGCATGCTGTCATTGGGTATGTAAAATGTCAGTCCATTATAAAGGTAAGGAAAAATAGATGTGGCACTACACATCAAGTTTAGTCATGTAGCACTAAAGGATGAAGAAGAAAGCAAATTCTCATTCTGGGTCTTTTCTACCTGATGGGGTGTTGCAAACCTGCAGCTCTGTCATGAGATACATGGTATGTGGCTGGTGCAGCCTGCTGCAGGGAGGCATTTCTCCATTTCTGCATTTCTGCTTTTGATTGCTTCCTAGGATGGAGACTGGAATCCATCTACATGAACAGTTCTAAGTTAAAGCATAAAGTAATATTTTAGTTACAACCTCTGTTTCCAAGAATAGGCAATAACAAATTAAGTGATTGAGTTATAAACATATTCAAATACAATATTCACATTAAAAGTAGCAAACAAAACCTTTTTTTGCTTTTGAAGACTGTGAGAATATCCCTTCCCTTGCAAATAAGCACTGATCCAGGCATTCCACAGCCACGCTATTTACAGGCATAAGGGCTTTAGTTTGCTTCCAGACCCTCATGGGGAAGGAATTGAGGGCAAAATGGGACAGGCAGAATCTGCTCTTCTTGCTGTGCTTTCAGGTCCCCTCAGCAGGTGTAAAAGTAACTCTGAGGCTCTCCTGGGTTGGATGGCAACTGGCTGTGCTAAAACACAAGATGAGCCAAGAGCAGACTTGTCATTGTTTCCCTCCTTTTGGTGGGTGCCTGGATGCAGTGCACAGGCTGATGGGTGGCAGCCGAACTCATGAAGGAAGTGTATCCTACTGCCCCAGCTCATTAAAACCAGGAGTTATTTTAACACTACCTAGCCCATTGCTGTTAGTATTGATTTTACATTGTCATCTGCCTTTCATAGGCATGAAGAAAAAATGAAGGTGCCTGTGATTTGCACCCACATTTTTTCCTTGCCCTTCAAGTAAAAGGAGGTGAATTTTTGACCCAATGGTCTAAAGTTATGTTCCTACTGAATGTCAAATTATCAGACCTGGAAAAGAGACGGAGATATAGCATGTTTATGAGGAAACACAATACTGCACAATAATTTACTGTAATAATTTACAATAAAACAATGCAGAACTAATCGAGATCACATGTGGGCTCACATTTACTTCTCTGCTGCATTTGCCAGAACATGCAATGAAGAGTTTGACAACTCTGCACTGACCTGCTGGCTGCAGAACATCAGACAGTGACTGATGTGATCTAAAACTTGTTAACATGCAACTTTTTTTACATAATAAAGCTGCTAGGTTAAGAATATATTAGTTTGGCATTTTGTATGATGTGGGTTTTTTAAACCAAAATGGTTCCAACAAGCTTTAGGATGGATTTACTGTACTGTTGAAATACAGTGTTGTTCTTTGCTGCTTATGTTATTAAGTTATTATGTTTATCTCTGAAGATAATGAAAATGAACTAAAAATTGACTTTGCTTTGAAAAGGTTTTTGGGAGGCAAACTCTTGGCTAGGGAAAACAAGCTCAACCCAGCATTAAGAGTATCTTTTTGAATGATTTTCTGGGAAAATTACATAACCTACACTTGGGACCCAAGTTATGGTGAGGAATAGAGAAATTGAATGTATAAGGGGAAAATCACAGTGTTTCTAATTGCATTTCTTGTCATGTGTCTTGGAACATCAATAAATGTTTAAAAATGACATTTTTTGAAAGGGTAGGAGTACATTTTTCTGAAAGCTTTAAGCAAGTACTTCAGCTGTTTCAGAATGCAGCACAAAAGCTACACTGACAAAGGAATAGAATATGATCAAAGTAATCCTATTTAAAAAAAAATTAAACAAACACATCCAGAAAACACTGGCAGCTTACTAAAGAAATACCCAGTGAGTAATTTCAATGGTTTGCTAAGCAACAGGTATATTGCTTGAGTTCCTAACATGTAGGTGACCCCAAATCTTCAAATAATGCTTTGGGCTCCAGAGGTGCACCAGGATATCTGTCCTGTCCTGTGAACACCACCAGTCTCCCTGTGGAACCTCCTTACCCTTTTCCTGCTTCTGTGCCAGGAGAGGAGTCTCAGGTGTCTCTCTGCAGATGTGGCTGCAGGTCTTTTTTCCTAGTCACAATTTAAGGATATTTTGCACATAATAGTATTAGATTTGGGGGTTTGTAATAAAAAAGTTCATTCTGATAGGTAGAGAGAATGAACTAGTTTAAAAAATCAACAGATCTAATGGATTATGATTCAGTAAAACTCAGTACACTTTGCATTTTCAAAACAAAATTGACATCTCAGTGTAACTTTAACCAAAACTTATATCAGGTAGAGAGAATGAACTAGTTTAAAAAATCAACAGATCTAATGGATTATGATTCAGTAAAACTCAGTACACTTTGCATTTTCAAAACAAAATTGACATCTCAGTGTAACTTTAACCAAAACTTATATCAGCTTAATGCTTCAGTGAACTGAATTGGATGCTACATCTTTGGAGCTACAAAAATATCTGAGATTCTGACATTACTCCAAAGATAAAATCTGTAGACTGATATTTACTTGATAATGTGCACAAATCCTTCTCTTCTTTCCTTCCTTCCTTTCACCCAGAATCCTTTTGGCATGGAAAATGTTATTTTCCATCACACTGCAGTTGCATGGTTCTTTTTGATGTATCACATTTGCACACTTCCCACAAGCTCTGAGCTGCTGATTAATCTTATTAAGGAGTCGTATGCAAATTATACAACAGGAGTCAGTGGTCCTTTTGGAAATCCTAACAAATAGCATTTAATCAGCTGAGGAATACTGTGCTTATTGATGAGAGTGATGCTTTTAAAGGAAGTGGCCTGCCCAGCTGTTTCCTAATTGTTGAAAACATTTAAACTGAAAGCAGTTTAAAACATAATGATGCTTCTGTAGAGAAACCTTTCATGTCCCTGAATTATTTACAATATTGGTCTGCTGTGCTTGCTGTTCCATCTGCCTTTCTACACATGAAGAAAAAAGTGAAAGTGCCTGTGATTTTCACCCACATTTCTTCCTTGCCCTTCCAATAAAGGGAGGTGAATTTTTGATACAATGGTGTGAGGTTACATTCCTACTGAATGTCAAATTATCAAACCTGGAAAAGAGACAGACATGCAGCATGTTTATGAAGAAACACAAGAGCTGCTCAAAAACAACATGGAGCCCTTTGTGTTCATCTTTGAGGAAGAAACTCAGGTTCCAGAGGGGAGGAGTTCGGAGAGCCCCACAAGAGTCTGTGTGCACCTAGTGAGACACAAGACAAGATGGTCTTGGGATTAGCTGAGATGTTTCTGAAACCAGCTTTTCCTGATCTTTTCTGAAACATTATATTTTCTGGTACTTGATATGTGTAACATAATCAAATAATCAATTTAACAAGTAAAAAATAGAATAGGAAAGCAAAGAAATGACAGCTAGAAGGGCTGTGCATCCAGCAGAAACTACATGGGAAAAGGGACTCCTTGGCAAATACTGCTTGCTTGCATGTGGAAAAAGTACAGAGCCTGAGTGCAGAGAGGACCATGGCAAAGAAAATAATTAGAAAAGCTCACTTAATATTATTGTCTAGTGGTAGAATGGGGGAGCAAATGACAAGCTGGTGAATCTGCAGGGTTTATTTCTGCTGTTTGAAGTACATACTGCATCAATATTTAATGGGATAGAATGTACTTTTTGGGGAGAGAGAAGTATGCATATTGTTTTTTCTTTTCTGACTTGACTCAAGAAGCAGAAGGAGGATGGATGGTGGGATAATCTCTGGAACATGTGACTCCATATCCCAGGAAAAAATTGAGATTCAGCCCTGGAGAAATGCCTGTAAATTGCAAAGGCAGCTGAACTCTTCAGGGAAAGGATAAAATAATGCCAGCCACTAGTCTGGAAGAAGCTTCCAGGCTGCAATTAAAGGGGCTCGAAGAGATTAACAAAGACAGAAGAAGTAGCATCTTATCCAGTGTGCCTGTGTTAGACAGTGGCACGCAAAGTGCCAAGCCAAACTCCTTGCAGCTTGGGGCAAAGGGGGAGGAAGGGAGGGAGGGCAGTTCCTGCCACGGCCCAGGCTGGCAGGAGTCCCGTGGGACAGCCCTGGTGCCTGCAGGCTCTGGCGTGCCGGGCTTGGGGCAGGCTGGTGCTGCATCGCTGCTCCGGGAGCCGCCTTGCTGCTGCAGCCCGGGGGGACCCCCGCCATGGCCGGGCTGCTGTGGCTGCACAGGGGATTCAGCAAACAGGGATCAGTGCAGAACTGGGTTAGCTGTGAGCACCTCTGCCTTCTGAGAACAACTGGCAGGAGGAGGGCACAAATCTGGGACGCTGATGTGGGACGCTGGCAGGGCCGTGTGGCGCACAAGGACGTGCATCTGCACACGGGCACCCAGAAGACGTGGGGGCTTGAATTAGGCTTCCCTGGGCCTGTAACTTCATAATGAGGAAGGAGCTTCCTTTTTTCTCTAAAGCAGCAGAGTAGAGGACAAACATGATCCATTTCCAAGGACTGATATGTCTGATACCACTCACAGCACCAACTGTTTTCAGGGCAGAGGGTTTCACTGGAATGAGCATTCACCCAGAGTGAATATACTCACATACTGGTGTGCACAGCTAGCTAGAACACCTGTGGAGCTCTTCAGTACAGACAACTGCAGACAGCCTAACTTAGCTTCAGGGATGTCTTTGCACAATTTCAAGCAAGAACCAGAAGGGCATTTGAAGGTAAAGCATGAGTTGGTGCTTCCAAACTGAAGGCAGAAATTCAGGTGTGCCATGATTGGCCTTCAACTTCTCACTGATCCATGTTACAACTTGAGAAACTATAAACTTTTTAAAGAAATGTCTTCTCCAAAATTGGATTGCTGACAGCATTCCTTAGTGCAAAACAGTTCTACCTCCTCACCTCTATGTCTGAAGTGAATACCAAGTCTCTAAGCCATAAGAAACTGCTGATGAGTGTGTCCAGACCAGTGGAGATCACTTGAGGTTTAAGAACTACAGCATGAGAAGTTCCTGCCCAGGAACTGGAAGGGGTGGCAGACAGACTGAAGGGAATGTGTCCTTGGGAGTGCAGCACAGGTGGCTTTGTGGGAAAAGTGCTTGGATATGCACCTTGTGTATAGGTCATGAGTAGTCACAGTGCTTGGAGACTGAGCTGCTTCCTCAGTAAGAACACAGAGTTCTTTTGGATAACTGAGGTATTCTCTTTTGCTCCAGGTGCAATTCCTGAAAAAAATACCAGTTAAGAACCACCATTTTCTTCCCTCTCAGAAAAGAACAGAGGCAGCAATGAGATGCTTTGAATTTAAAGAACATTCTCATATATCACCACACCCACTGAAGTTATGAGTCAAATTCTTTGCTTAAAATTCTTTTTTCTTGTCTTTGACTGATAACTTCTCTGCCCAGAGCTCATTCCAAAAGTCCTAGGATGCTTTTACAGGCCAAAGGCAAGAACATTGGACAGTAGGTGCTGACATCCCTGGAAGCAGCAGCTTTCTTTCAAAATACTCATTTGATGTGTAAAGCAAGTGACCTTGTCTGCCAAGCAATTACATTGTTAGGAAAACCTTTAATAGCAGTATTTTCCATATCCCTAGCTGCACAGCAAACCTGCACTTCACTACAAAAAGCTCTCCTGATGAAGGGAGGGAAAGAAGAGGGGTGTTCATACAACCTAGTCAGCCCAAGGGAAAGCAGGGACAGCCCCAGGCAAAGCAGGCAGAAGTGGCATTTTCAGATCTCCAGGAAGCAATTAAGGGTCAGGCTAAGATAAACAGATCTGCAAGGAGATGGAGAAATAAATCTCCAGAGAATGTTGGCATCAGTGAAATAGTGCTCACTGTGAGGGTAAGAGAAAGTAACTGCTCTTCGCTTCTAGTTCACATTGAGCAGACTTTCTGGTTTAAAAATATTCTCTGTGGTGACCTGTCTGAGAATAATTTTGTGTTACTTTCCTGACTTTATTTCTGGCTTTTGATTTCCCATAGAGATGTGGAGTCTGGTGGATTAGACCTGTTTCTGGGAGTAATTGTGGCAGTCAGGAAGGGCCCTGTATCTGGAATGTGCTTTCCTTGGCAAGCACTGGGTGGTGGCAACCTTCAGGGTGTGACAGGAGACCTTTGGTTCTTGTGCTTACTGTAGGGGTTTTTCTGTGTGTCCAGCTTGGGGTGACAATACTTCTCTCCCACCCATGGGCTCTGTGATAGCTACACCCTCTAAGACATACACTGCAGAAATTTTTCAGGGCTGTTTCATTAACAGACAGCTGGTTTAACAAGGCCACCTGTTTTATAAATAGGTTAGTACATTTTAAATTAAAAAAGTAATTTGTTAAAGCAGTTGACTTTAACAAGGTGTGTTACTTTTTATCAGTAAAATTGAGTGAAAGACTCTTGGAGCAGGTAGCCAAAAGGAGTGTTTTATCCAGGTCCTTCCTTCTCCTGATTTTTTTTTAATGTTGTAGTTCATCTAAGGGTGGGACTGTACAAGGTCATGCAAAGAAGACTGTAAATAGGTGTCAAGTATGGTAACAATCATCTGCTTCTCTGCAGTAGTGGAAGTCCTACTCTATACTGGACAGAGCAGTCAATAGGGAAAGGAAAACCAAACCCAAGCCTCTTGCCTTCCCATTGCTATACGAGCATGAAAATGCAAAGTTTTCTCACTCCTTCTCTACCTCCCAGGGCCTTTTATCCAACGTGGTATTCTGCTTCAGCCTAGAATATGTCAGAGTGCCTTCAGCCTGGATTCCCTCTGACCTGTCCCACAGCTGAGACTCATCCTCACCCACTGCAGTACCTGGCAGGACAATGTGCTGGAGGCACATACTCACACAAAGGTCTGCCCAGCCAAGTATCTCTCTCTGGCAATTGCCAAAGAGGCACCCAGTTAACTCATCTAGTCTGCAACTATTTGCAAAACAGGGACTTGAGAGCCAGGAGGGAATTCGTTGGTGGATTTTCCTTCTGTGACTGTGTCTCCCTTTAAGCCCTCACTTAATGTGTTGAATCCTCAGTGTCTGGCTGTGAGGACTTCAACAGTGCAACTATGTGAAGAGGCAATTCCCTTAGTTTTTTTTTTAAACCTGTGTCCTGGTGTTTTCATCAGATGTTCCGTAGTTTTCTTGCTGGGAAAGAAAGCAAATTAGTGTCTCAGTGCCACTCATGAGACACCTCATACAAAGAGAAAAAATTATTCTGTCAAATCTTAAGTCTTTGTTTCTTCAGATCAAATAATCTTACTCTTGCCACCACTCCTGCATCAAAAGATAAAAGAATTGTTTGTAATCAAAATTATCCCTCTGCCAGGTCAGTAGTCACAAGAGATTAGCATGATGTGTTCCAGTGCCTCTGTTCTGCTAAAGCATAAAGATGACAGGGCAAAGGCTGGTATCACCCATCCACTTTTTTTCAGAGCCAGCTCTTCCTAGGCAGAGACACAAGACAGCAATTCTGCCAAACCCACTGCAACTTGGAGATCTTGTTAGAAAACATGCCAGAACCAGCACTGCCTCCTAGTTGTAGGTGGATATTGGCAAGAAGTTCAGTGCAGGGTAACCAGAAGGAATGCTGGAAATATGCAGCTCCTTCTTCTTGCACTCTAGAAGTGAAATATTCACCAGCATTTATGCTTTATCCATGAGGAAACTGGGACTAATGCTTACATTAGTGCCTGGGTAAGGAGGGAAACCACACACCATGGTGACTTCACAGATTTCCTCTTCCTGAAACCACACACCATGGTGACTTCACAGATTTCCTCCACTGGTTCCCAGGAGCTCCTCAGAAATGTGTAATTCATCATAGCTTAACTGGAACAGCTCTGGATCTTTCTTGCACAAGTGATTGGTGCTTCAGTGTGCCAGGCATGATATGAAGTCAGGATACAGTCCCCTTTCCTGGAGTGCCTCTGGTACCTGGCTGAGCACCAGCTGTCTCAGACTTGCACAGTAATTAGCAGTAGTTCATCTCTGGTTTTGTGCCAGAGGTTAAAAGTGTGTTAGGGCTACTGCAAAAATATGAGATGAGGACTTGCATGCATTGAGTTTTGGAAGTAACTTAAACCACAGGTTAGGTTTGTTACATAATGTTATTATGTTATTAAAAATAGGTGGATCCTGAGAAACTGGAGGATTTGACCAGAGTGGGCAAGTTTCAAGGATACTAACTCAGCATTGATTAGCCCATCTCTGTACTTGAAGAACAAACTGTTAATACAAGATGTGAGTGGAGCAACTGTATTTAGAAACATGTTTCCAGGGAAACATTAGTTTCCCTGGAAGACAACCCTGAGACTTGAAATTTTATGTGACTCTTGGGACAAATGTTAAGTTTGAAGACTTTTTTTTCCCCTTACTTTTTATAGCAAGTACATGCTGCTCCAAATTCATTCGCTTCAAACCTATGTGGTAAAACCTATTTTAACCGTGGAGTTCAGTATCTCAGTGGATTTCATTAAGAAAAGGGCCCACACAAGCTGCATTTTAAAGATCCATCTCTTGCATAGCAACTCAACTCAACTCAACTCAACTCAAATCAAATCAAATCAAATCAAATCAAATCAAATCAAATCAGCGCTTTCTAAGCATATCTTGGCATACCATGCAAAGTGTGATTTAAAAGATCAAGGCCTGAGTTGTAACTTGGCTTCTTGTGTGACATCAGACAAATCAATCAAATGTAACTTGTTTGTAAAATCAGTATAGTGATAATTTCTTACGTTTGACCCTGAAATGGCATGGATCAATTTTATAAGAGTCTAAAAATTCAGGGGAAAATGTCAGTTTATACCAGCAGAAAGCTTTTCCTTTGACTGGCAATTCCTTCTGGAACCAGATGACTTCATCTCTTAACCCCTTGGCAGCTTCCTTACCAAGGAAGTTCTCTGGAAGACTGCTGTATGTCACTTAGTGAGCAAAGTTTATGTTCTTTATGCAAGGAGATCTCTGTTGAAATTGTAAATACTATGAACTTGTCTAAGTACTTTTAGTCACTAGTTTGTAAATTTTAATCTATCCATAAACTTGAAGTTTTTACTTCTCTGGATGTTGTTTGTGACAAAAATATGTCCTTTGCTATATGATTGTACTTCTATACACGATTGTATCTTTTCAATTTTTTTTAATTAAGAAAGTTATCTGAAAGTGTATAAGTTGAAGGATTTATATAATTAAGTTTTAAAATCCTATGGTCAGTGGTCACAGAAATAAATAAATTGGTTATTGTTTTTCCAGCAGAGACCTATGAGCCAATACTGGCATTTGTAAGAGTCAACAGTTATCTCCATTTTTAATTTTCTGGCCAAAGTATAGAAAAGGCATGCAAGATTTGTCTTGGGAATTTGAATGACCCATGGCCCTTTCTTCTCATCTGTTAATGTCAAAGAGTCGTTGTTTGCTTACACGTGTGAGGTTTAATGTGACCATCCTACAAAAAACAGCTATAAAATTAAACCTTTTCAGTGTTGACAGAACAGAGGAACTATTATTTATTATTTTATTTATAATGAAATGTTCTACAGATTAAATCTGTTTGTTTTAGCAGACAAATAAAAGCTAAATCCTGATGCTTATCTTGATCTGTGGGTGCTGTCAAGGAAGAGCCTCTGTGGGACACAGAGCCGTGCCCAGAACGCTGCAGGATGTGACATGAGTGAGGGATGAAGGCTCTGCAGGCCTTAAAGAGGTGTGCAACATATTGTGGTGTCATAGCATCAAATCCTGATTAAATTACGTGCTTAGGGATTTCTGACAAGCTTTCTGTACTTAATTGCCACCCACGTGTTTCATCTGGCATAGAATGTGAGTAATTATATTGCTGTGTTTGGTCCATACACACTTACTTTGTTTTATCAACTGCTGATCTCCAGCAGGGCAGCAAAGCCCTCTTCTGACAATGTATCTCCCCTTAGAGGATTCCCACCTACTCTGCACACACCACAGAACGTGAAAACGAAGAGTGTGCATGTTATTGGTGTTGCTGTTGCTGACCATCTGAAAACAAACAAAAAGTGAAATTACCAGTGTGTCGGGCAGACACAGCTGTAGGCTACAGTGTGAGCTGACTGGCAGTAAAACAACATGGAGCAAAGTTATTTTTCAATCAAGTTAGGCTTTACCATACTAATCCACTGAAACTGCAAAGGCTGTTTTCAGTAAACTCGTCACTTTATTAAATGGGAGCCAAAGCCAAAGGAAATCCACTTAAGAAAGAAAAGTTAAACAGTGTAATTCTGCAGCTGTAGAAATAAATTGAAATAGAGAAGGTATATTTTTAAAGCCATTCTTACAGCTAAATTGCAGTCATAATTATTAATGGAAAAAATAAACTAAAGAGTAACCATGAAAAGTCTCTGTGAAGTTATACTAAAACAAAATTCTCATCCTGACTTTTCTGGTGACTTTCTTATGAATATCATGTTGGTAAGCAAGAGAAGAATAGCCTGCTGATGAAGTTCAGTTGTAACATTTTTCTCCTCTGTTACCTCCAGTATCAGTAACTTCCAGGGTTAGTAGGTAAAACGTGTTTCTGTCTTTACGACTTCACTGCACTGGGGTCAATCTTTACCCAGGTGCAAACACACCTAGCACAGGAGAGGCACACTGTTGTATCAAGTCCTGTTGGCATTCCTTCGTTGGCTGTGCAAATGATGTTACTGATCAGCAGTTGTGGTATTGTTGAGAAGATGCATCATGAAAGTCATCTTATGAATTCCTTATTTTGTAAACATTAGGGCCTGACTTTGCAGTCAGTATTGGTGGGTTCAATTTCAAGTTGGCTTCAAAGTGTGAATGATTCCACCATTACAGATGAGAAGCACAGAGCATTGAAATTTGCCCAAGGTCTGAAAGGAATTCCCACAGGCATTTTAGATTTTGAGCCTTCTCCTTGACATAATTCACATAGAATTTTTTGATAGAGGTCATACTTTGGTATCCATGACCTTCCTAGCAATATTTTGTAGCAGAGTCTAAATGCTGTTTTGCATTGAGAGTAATTTTATTTTTTTAATGACACCTCAGTTTCAAAGTAGCATCTTTTGCTTAAAGACTTGGTGTTTTCCTGTTGCCATGCAAGAGGCTGCAATCAGGCTGTTGCATTCCTGATTTTTTTTTTTCTCTATGAAGATTTCATTGTGTTTCTAATCCTGAGGGGAACTGTCTGCATGATCATGTCTTAGTCATGATTATTCCATTCTCTGGTCTGACTTGGCTTGTACTATGGGTGCTGCAAGTGCTTTAATGGTGCTTATTGCCATGCAAACTTCAAGCCTGCCAGAGTCCTTGGAATACTTAATAATGTCTTTCCATGGTCTCAAAATGACAATGGGGGTATGTGAACTCTGGCTCTCAAAATCCATGAGTCATGTCTCATATTTCTGAAATGTTTCGTTTGCCTTAAATAATTTCATATAGCTGTAAGGAGTAGCAACTCCTCACAAGAGTTAAAGCTTCTCAACTTAAAACCAGGCCCTCAAAGCTAAGCAGTTGCTGGATGGCATGAGCAAGGCAAGGCACTGATTGCTGCACAGGACCATGAACACCTGCAAAGGCTTTTCACCTGAAAGCACCATGCAAAAGTAGAAGGGCTCTGTCCTGGCTCTATTAGAGCTCTGTGAAGTACCTGGGCTTCTTAGAAAAGAATCTTACACAAGTCATGTACAAACAGTCCTAAACCAGCTTTGAAGTCTCTAGGTCTGAGCATAGACAGGGCCTGAGTGAGGAAATCTTGTCATCCTGTCACCTGCAGTGCAATGCCTGTGCTTGTACTAGCTCACCTGATCTCAGTGCTGGTGACGTTGGGGTCTGTGTGCAGTGAAGCCTTCCTTATGCTTTTGGTGTCTTTTCCTATTTTACTGGATTGTTCAGCTGCCATAAGGAACTGGAGTGTGTAGTCCTGACAGCAGCGGTGTCCTCACTGTCCTCTTCTGTTGTTCATCCATCCATTTCTTGTCCTATGGATGAAGAAAAATGGAGGCTAAGGTACTGATTTCTTCCTATTGGAGAGCATGCACATTCCAGCTCTAAAGACAACTGGAGGCCTAAAGAAGGTGGAGGTATCACCTATTAGCCACATCCAGCACATACCAGCCTTCCTCTGGGCTGAAATCAGCAGGTGTGTCTGTCAGAGAGAGGAAAAAGAGGCAGAACAGAAGCTGACTGATTAGGGCTCTTCTGACTCCTACAGCAGCAGGAATGCTGTCAGCCCTCATGCTCTGCATTATTCCCATTGCAGAACACTCCCGATTCGATATGGCAAATGGATAAAAATCCAGGAGAAACACACACTAACCAGAATCCTGTTGTTAGGGCTTGGGGTGAGAGATGCGAGGCAGTGCAATGTGGGGAGCAAGAGTGAGCTCGTGGTAGTGTTTGTATTTGTCAGTGCTCTTGGCCAGGGCTGCTGCACACAGGAGGCCAGCTCTGCTGGAAAACATGGCTTGACACCCTCCCTTGGGCCAGCCCTCCTCTCTTGCCAAAATGCCTTTATTCCTCTCACCAGGGACTATGATGTATATTGGAAGGTCCGCCTTTCTCTGGAATATCAGATTAACTTCTTCTGAGAACGAGCTAATATAGCAAATACATGGCTTGAGTCCTGTTTTGAAGTGTATCTCTGAAACACATCTCAGGAGGGATTGTTAAGCATGCTGGGCACAGTTCAAAGCAACAAAATATGTGTTCTTTACATAAGCTTTTTTTTTTTTCCATTTTAAACTGGCCTTTTGGAAAGATGTGATGATGCCATATGAGCACTGTGGAGTGTATTAAAGGAAGGGCTTGTTGCTTGTGTGGTAATTGACCCCTGAAGTTCTTGCTGCTCCTATTTGCTTCTTGCAAAGAAGACACTGCTGTGTCTTGTCCCCAAGGATGGGAAAGTCTGATAAGGAGGATGACAGAGCTGATTAGGTTGAAGGTACAGTGCAAACACAGAGCATAGTTATGTAGTGACAGGTTTTTGCTTGAAAGAAGTTTTTCTTGCTATGGGTAATACTGTACATGAGGAATGTCTCTCTGATAAATTTTGTTTCTGGAAATGTCCATAAACAACACAAATATTTGCTTGGCACTTAAATCCTTTTACGTTTGCCTTTCCTTCTGAGTGGATGTTCCATGTTGGCTATGAAGGACAGAGTGTGAATTTTCATGGTTCCTGCCATGTTCTCATTTGAAATTTGGAAAAGAGTTGCAAAAAATATAAAGGTCGAGAGGTAATGGTTGTCCTGGAAGCTACAGGTGAACTATTTAATAATAAAGGGAGGAGGCATGTCGGTGTCAGTGTTGAAGATGCATGAAGTGTCTGCAGCTCACTGGTTTAATGCCATAAAATGGTTCTGTTTTACTGTTGGATCCTCAGAATAAGAGAGCTCATATACACACTGCTCTTCCTTGGGTTTTCATCCTGGCAGATTTGTTGAAACCTGCCTTCAGGCATATAGCTAAAAATGTGGAGCTCCATCAAGAGCATCAGTCAGTCACTTGAGGACTGCATTTCCACATTCTGGGAGACTCAGGTAAAACTGGGATTCTGAGTGTTACTGCAGGCCTTAATCCAAACCCAGTCCAAGACTTTGATACCTTCTAGCTTTGACTAATTGGTAAGCTGTGCCGATACTATTTCTGAACTATCATCATACATTACAGCCTGGTCTTAAAGCCTGCTGGAGCAAAAAAAAGACTGCTGCTGATTTCAGAAAAATAATTTCTCTGCTCAATTTTGGTAGCTGGATAGCATCACCCAGAATAATGCCCAGGATTTGCAGCTCACAGTTCCCTGTGCTACCTGAAGCAGTGCTCACCAGGGTGCAGAGGGGAACAGGCTTTCTGCTCTGCTGCCCACAAAGCCTGTGTTAGTGCTAGAGAGGCCAGGCTTGGGGTCTTGTGGGGGAGACTGCATGACTGACTTCACTGAACATTCAGAATTTTGCCATCCTTGGTCTGCCCGTAACTTCTTCTGCGGCAGCCACCCTTTCCTAGAAAAGAAGGAGTATCCCTCTTGAAGCCTCCTAGAGTACCTCCCAGCAACTCATTTACGTCAAAGGGCAGCTCCTCAGGAGCATGTACTGATCACTTCTAGGCTCTTGCATTTTGTAAAATGCGTCCTAAAAAGGATTTCTACTGTGGTTCAGCTTTTAATCCATTTTAATCTAACTGTGGCAGCCTACAGTCTGCCTTCAACCATTTTTGAATGGGGATTGCTTTGTGCTGCAATACAGTACCTTGTATCGTGTAGCTCCTGCCTCTTACAATGCTTTTGGTTTTGTTTTCCTCTCTGTCCCTCCAAAAGAGTCTTGTACCCTCTATTTCAGATCACATGTCTGGCCCACAATGAACAAAGCATCTGCTTATTCCTCCAAAGCCAGAGGATTTTTCTCTAGTTAATATTAATCTCCGTAAATCTCTTCAATCTTTTGCTCTTAGAGTTGCATGTATTTCTGCATGTTTCCAATATTCACCTGATTACCATGCTACTCACTCTATTTCTTCTGTGCTGCTTACTGGCTCTGATAAGAGACATTAAAAGGATGAATAAGTGGCAGAGAGGCAGAAGGCAGTGTGACTCTGGATCCTGTGTGTTTCTCGCTAGGGAGACCCATCCACAGCTGCTCCATTTCCTGAGCACACCAGTAGGTATTGGTGGTCCCTGCACTGGGTTACTCCTTCTGGCTTTTATTACTGCTCTTGCAGTACAGCACACATATAATTAAGTTTTACTTCTGAACCTCTTCTAGTGTTGTGGTGTCCAGAAGGCTTCATAAGCATCCCTTGGTTTGGATAATGTACTGGCTGGGTAATCTCGAGGTGTTTGGGGACAGTGGGGGAAGCAGAAAAGAGAAATCCAGAAGCCATCAGCAACAAGTAATTCCTTGTGATTTCAGGGCTTCTGCAAGGTATTTCTGTGACACATTTTTGGTGGCCTTTCCTTACCTGATTTGAGAAAATGAAACTACTGTCTTCTAAGTTTCCAAGAGGTAAAGGCAAATTCCAAAGATTATACGCCTCTGGCAGTTGTCTTCTCAGCCTTTCTGTACCATCCTGTGGTGGTTTAAAGATCCTGGTTAGTAATAGCAAGAGTTCAAATTTTGTGTTAGAGACTGGTTTGTCTAAAAAAGCCCAGGAAACTGCCTGGGACTCTTCTGTGGAAAGTGGATGTGTTGCCGGTCCCCCGTGCCTGCATTTTCTTCACTCTACTCACAAATTCAATTACAATGGTTTCAAATACATAAAAATACAGTTAACTACCACCCTATTAACTTTAACTGACAAATATAGGAAACAGTGGGACTCTGGGCACGTGCTAGTTCTCATCTGATTCTGAATGTCAAGAAATAACTCTGGCACATAATGTGAGTTTTGTTTGGCTTCTTTGCTCATCTCAAATTATTCAGGCTTTAGCACTGTTGTCAGATCTGATGTATAGCAGAATATCTTACTGCATTTCAGATTGTGATGTCTCAACAAACTTAACCAGCCAAAAAGATTTTTTTTTCCTCTCTGGAAATGAAAAAATGTGAAGAATAAGGAATGCTTCACAGTTTAAACTTTCTAGGTTTGTCGTAACAAGTAAAGGTAAATGCAAAGTGGAGATGGAAGGGACTGGACTTTGTGACTAGCCCTTACTTGCTGGATGCAGGATGGTTTCTAGAATATGGTGTATTTTTCATTTTAGATGCCACAGGATGAGAATGGAGACCTTGCCAGGGATCACTTAAAAGTGATACATAGCTACTGGTGAAGATACTGATATGGCTGTGGGACATTCTTCTCCATGTGGGAGGAAAAGATCTGTGCTAGTAAAACCATGTCAATTTGAACTTGATTCAAGAGCCATTTCTCTGGCTGATAAGATAGGGCTAATTGGTATCTGGCTGAATGTGGCAACTATGATTTTGTTAGTTTCAGAAGGGCACTCCTGATTTTATTTTTGACTGTGCAGAGTGCAGAGAATTGGACCAGCTATACTCAAGTAGGTAGAAAAGGTGCAAGAGGTTGAAATTGAAGTTATGCATTGTGTTTTTAAGCAGAGTTCTGTATGCCAGCAATGACAGGGGTGGGATATTTTGCCCACTGCAGAGCTGGGGACCACAGTCCCTTGGAGAAACATCAGCAGTCCCAGGAGGTGAACCATTTGGAGAATCCAGGACTAGTGCAGCAAACAGGACAGGAACATCATGAACTCTGCACGAGGAACAGCTCTTGAGCTATGACGTTATTGGTTGTTATTGCATTTCTCCTAATGGCAATTTCTGGTAACAGTAAATCCTGCTTCTTTTCATATACAGAAGGCGGTATTATGCCCCTTGAACAGTGTGTAATTAACAAGAGGTGCTCTGCACAGCCTGAAAGCCCCTTGCTGGATCAACACTTAAGTCACTTGTTAGATCAATTTCAAAACCATTGAATTTAACCTAATTAAGTTTATTTGGGTCCAGCAATGTCCACAGTAAACACTGATGTCTGTTTCATTCCGTGTTCAGAACAGAATTGTATTTCTCTTTTTCAACCTTGTCAGATTTTGTTTCATAACATTCCTGGTATGTAAATGAGAAATTTTGTTAATCTGTTCAATAAGATTTCCCATGTCTATAAAGAGTCATGCGAACAAAGATGTTTGCTTTGTGATTGAAGGGTACATGGAGGGGAATCTTTACCATCTGCCACAACTAAATTAGTTTTCAAGGGAAAATATAAATCCCTCTTATTGGAAGCTATTTTGATCAGCTCTAATAGTAATATTTTATGTAGGATTTCTCTTCCAAAGCCCAGTAGAATTTACAAATAAATTCATCTAATTCTTTGGTAAGAGAAACATCTGTCTCAGACATTATGAGGATTGAAGCACTAAGAGTTTTAGAAATCTCATATTCATCCTGTAATATTTGTCTGGTGCATGTAATCTTAATATACCAATTGCAGCAGTAAATATTTTGCTATAAGCAGACACTGAAGTCCAAAAGAAACCTGTTTAGCTGCAGCTAATGAAAATGTAACGCTTGGGATCTTACAATGTTTGTGTTCTGCAGCACCAACCTGAGTTTTAAAGAATTTTGAACCAATAAGTCTTCAACTCTGCAACTTTGATGGAATGAAAAAGCCTCAAGCTTTCAACACCTGCCATAGAAATTTAATAAGGACCCTAATAAATGGGTCAGTTTCAACAAACAATTAACTTAACAACTTCATCTGGAGGGCTTAGAGGCCCTGTTCATAAGAGGTAACTTGAGAGCAGACTCGTGTTATATAGTGTAGTTAATGTTTCCTTTAGAAAACCAGAGTTTTTAAGATTTAATATTTCATGTGTTCCAGATTACATCAAATTGGCATATGGTACACAACAAAGCCTTCAACCCCTGTATAGATCAAATAGAAAATTTATATTAATCTTCTAAGCTGTTTGGGGGTTTCTTAAGCACAAAGAAAACAGAGAGTTTGCAGGAATTCATAAGCTTATAAAATTAATTTTGTGGGCAGTTTGGCTAAAATTTTCCTTATATTTTGATTAAGCCTTTAAAATTCACACTCCTACAAATATGGAGATTTTTATGTCCAAGTAGTGCGTGCTCACAGAGCGGTGTTGCTGGATTGCACCATATACATAAGAGGAATGTTGTGAGCTATTTTTTCATTCTCTTGTGAAAACATATAATAGAGATTATGTCTCTGAGCGTTCATAGTTCAATGTGTTTAATGTAACTCTGTGTTGAGATGAGACAAAAGTACAAAATTTAATTGCACTGTCCCCTGCCCTACTTGACACAATTCATCTTAAACTCTCCAGTTCTTGTGCTGTCAGTTGCTAACCCCGCACCCAGTCTCCCTTGCTAACCGCCCTTTTACTTTTGTTACAGTACACCTTTAATCATCCTTCCCATGTCAGTGTTGCTTGCATGTGCTCTGTCCTTGGGCTGTGCACCTGAACTTTGTCCCACCTGTCGTGTTTGAACAGTGGAAGGTGTCCCGGACAAGGATCCGTGCTTCCTTAGGGTTGTTGGCATCCGGTATCTGTCATCAGCATCCTGTACATGCCTGACCACGTGCTGTAACTAATGGCATGGTCTTTATTTGCCTGTAGGCAACTACTTGCATCTATCATCATCTCAAATGAGCAATTTTAGGTAAAATCCTTTTCTAAGATGTCAGTCAGGCTTCCTTTGTGAACACTGTTTGCAGAGAAAGGAGTATTCAGATTTGTTAGTATGATGCCTAGTAATCAGAAATACCTAGGCTGTGTCACAGTACAGGAACACCATGAAGCCCAGTTTAAAATCCCAGTTCTCATTTTGTGTAGTTCAAAAGTGGATTGTTCAATGTGTGTTCATTAGAGACTAATTGATTGCTTAACTCTGTGAACGGGGGCTTGGGGGTGGGGAGGGGAGAAGGAGAGGTATTTGCATTTCCCAAGACTTCAGGTGTCTGAACCACATTGCACTTCAGAGTTAGGCTGTAGTATTTAATTATCATACATTTTCCCATATGTTTTTGTTGTGTAATAAGAAGTGTCATTTTCTCTAGATCAAAGACGTTGGCAAATGCTGGGATACATCCAGAGCTGTCCACATTATGAACTGGTTCTGTGGTGGCCACTGGGTACTTACAAAGTGAAAATGGGGTGATTATCCTGGCAACTTGCTGCCTCTGAAGGGTGGTTAAAGCATCTTCTGTCACAGTTAGGTGGCCAACACCAGCTTTCCATCTTGAAGACTTGCTTCTTGTTAATAGCAAGCATATCTGCAGAGGCTGAGCTTGTGGTAGAAACAAGAAAGCTGGAGATTTTGTGCTTATTATAAAAGTGGAACTTGGCAAGATGTCCAGAAGGTAAGTTTTAAGTGGATCTAGAAGCCAGCTTGGCCTGTTGTGAAGGTTTTAACATCATTTGATGATGATATCCTAGATTAAATGCTAATAGGTTTGGAAGCAAATTTAAGTGACCTTCTGCTTTGCTTTGGGAGTAGTATCCATATATGCAAATCAAGCAGTTTCCTGAAGCTATGTAATTACACACTGACAAGTGTTCTACTCAAATTGGCTTCCATATTTCATAGTTCCTTGAAGTGCCCAGCCCCATGGTGGTGTGCCTCAGAGTATTATTCATAACTGGTTCTACAACAACAGAATAAATAGTATTTAAAAGCAAATCAATATTTGCTATCTCCAATTTGCTGTTGAACGTAGAGGCTCTTAGGGATCAGCTTCCTGCAGGTGATGCAAACAGTGGTGACCTTTGAGGAGATTGGAGATGGGGAGAAACTGCATTAGTAAATGCCTGAGGAGTTTCTAGACTGATGGGGAAGGAAATAGTGCCACACAGGAAAGCAGCTGGACTCCCTTGTGCATTAGCAGTTCAGCCTTGAATTATGCCCAAGTGGTTTTTGAACTATCTTAGTTTTACTCTGTGGGCAATTAATTGCCTTTGCCATAAGATTTTACAAAGCAGTGTATTTTTGTGAATATCGAATACTGACTAGGGTGCAGTTACCAGGGCTGAGCCAAATTCTGTCAAATTCTGCTGTCCTCTAGGGCAGGGTTGTCGGGCAGAGAACTGTGTGGGTTAGGCAACAGGTTCCTCACCCTAACAGTACACATTTTCCTTCTCCAGTGGCTTCTTTCCCTCCAAACTATAGCAGTTAATGCCTGTCAGTGTCCATGCACTTTGATACCCATGCACTTTGACACAAATGCTGTGCTTCTTGCACCCTCCTGTGAAGGCATGTTGTAGGTGGACTCACTGGAAAAGTGTGGAATATCCAGCTTCTGTGTGTGGTCAATTTGTCTCTATAATTTTTCTCTTATGTCAAGGACTGAGCTGAGCTGAATCAAAAAGGCAATTCCTGACTTTTTACTACCTTCCAGCATTACATCTTTCAATTCAACCCTCACAGCAGGCATCCTTCTTTTCCAGTATAGGATTTGTGTGCAGGCCAGCCATATGGTGGGTGTAATTATTATTTTATAATAGTGTTATTGCTCTCTAGCTGCCCAGTAAACACAGTGCAGTTTTAGTAAACTATATACATAAGCATATGAACTTTGGACTTGAATGATTTTCTTCACTTTTATATAATAGTAGGTGTGAAAGAGAAAAAAAAAATTGATTTAATTTATAGAAACTGCATAAAGTTTATAGAGTCTCTACAATCATCCTGAATGAAAAGATTGTGGAGAAGAGAGGCTGCACTGAAACCGGGAGGTCCACAAGGCTGGAGCAGAACAGCAGTTAAAGGCACACATCAGTAAATACCTGTGCTGAACTTTTCCCATTAACTCTGCCATCGAGCATATGGACTGCATTAGGGGTTTGTCTGCCTCAGGGATTTTATAAACACATTTCCTCTTCTTTCCTCTTCCCCTTCCAGTTACTGTTGCTTTAGAATTTTACAGAATCAAACAGTGCTTATTCTGGGGTCATCACCCTTCCTGGAAAGAAGCTGTTTGCCATAGAGACAGATTCATCTCAGAAAACTGTCTATGTATGCAAGTGCTTTCCTGAATGTGCCTTTTTTTATGTTTGGTGTGTGAGCTTCCCAAAGCAGTAATACCAGCTTGGCTCACCCATCCTTTGAGGCATATGTGCAGCTACTAATTTGCATAATGGAAGAATTTCTGCAGCAAAATTAGGAGCCAGTATGTGCTCAGTTTTATGGATGATCTGTAAATAAACACAGGTTTTTTTTGCATCATTATTTACACGGAAAGTGAAGGTTGCCAAAGTGACTGGTGAAAAATACAAGAAACCAAGCCTCTGATGATACCAGAAAACATTTTATTTGCTTCTGTGAACCTTTCTGTATTTCCTTTTTGATTTTGGTTGACACTGGAAATCTGTATATCCAGCCTGTTTGATAAGGTCTCCTTTTTCTTTTCTGAAGCCTGGCACTGGTGCCCATCCAAGCATTCCTGAGCATTTCAGACAAGTTTAATAGGCGGCCCTGTTACCTGTTGCCAGCTCCTGTGCCTGTTCTGCCTTCCCCTTTGCACCAACACCTGTATTTGAACAGAAAGAAGTGCATCTGGGAACAATTCTGGCTTAACCTCCACCCACTGTCCAAGGTTAATTTTAACAGCTTGATTGTGGAAGTTACACCCTGGGTGACACACAGCACTTAGGCTGCTCAGCCGTGGCTGTGGGAGAGAGTGCTTGGAAAGCCAGTTCTGGGGCTGAGGTGCTGAGGGAAGCAAAGCCTGAGAAATATGTGACACATCTCTCAGTTTATTGTACTTTGGGATTTGTAGGTGGTAAATGCTGTGGGTGTTTTACAGATACTCTGGAATCCTAATATAATTTACAGTTTCATTCGTAGAGAGCTGTTTCAAATCTTTGCACATTCTTCTAAGACATTTTAAAAGAAAAGCCAACAGCAATAATTAGTTTGGCATTTTCTATGTTTTTCTAAAGGACTTAAAGGGTAATGACTTTTTTTAACCAATCTTGGAGAAAATCAGGTTTTATGGAATAAGAAGACTTAAAAGGCCTGAATGGCTATCAGTGACAGATATACTTCATGCTGAAAAGCTCCATTCCAATGCATTGAAATAAGGAAAACAATTATACACATAATTGGGGGCTGCTGACCTTTGGTTAAAATGATCAAAAAGAACAATATTAAAATTTGATTTACAGAAGCTACTGCTTGGCCTGTAATCAGTCTGACCAATAAAAACAACCCAGACTTTTACAGAATGTGATTTCCCAGTAGATAGGTTAGCTGTTTTTGTAGGGCTGAAGAAACAAAATGGTTTTAAAATATATTTGATATGCTCTATGAGTAAATTGAAATACAGCATATAACTAGTTTTAATGGGTTCTGTTCATAAATTGCCAGATTTCCTTAATTCAAGTGAAACTTGAGAACCACTTGAGAATAATTGTCTTTAAAGTGAAATATTACTTTGACAGTCTACTTCATTTATATTAAATATATGGTTTACTTTTTTATATTAGAAGGTAAATGAAAGCTGGTCAGTAATATGATTCCCCTTACACTCTTGCCATAGTGCACTATGGAAATGGATTCAGGAAATGGCAGATGTGATTAAAAACTCTTCAGCTGGCCCACGAGCTGTTTGTACAGCACCTAGTGCACAGCACTTCTGGCAAGGAACAAGCACTCCTGTTCTTATTGCAATATAAATAAAATGATTCTTCAGTCTAGGGACTTGGAATTGTGATTTTAAATGCACTACTTAGGATACTGGGAAAATGGGATTTCATGAGGCTTTTCCATTTATTTTGTTGTGTTGGTCCTGTTTCCTTGTGCATGCAAATAAGTACATTGGAATCCATGCCAGCCTGATTTGCAAGAGGGTGTCAGAGCAATAATCCTATAAATTGACATAAAAGGGTCAAGCTGCCAGCTCAGAGGATGAAAACACTGGAGAGCTGTGCACAGCACATAAACGCTCACTTCTCAGAAGCTGAACACTGAAGACTGCAAAACTAAGAGCAATTCCCTTCTCCTGCCTTTAAAATGTATCTACAAATGTATAGCTCATGTCTGGGCAAAGAAATTGAATAAAACACTGAAACCCAACCTTGAATCTCCTGATTTAGAATGCATTTGTTTTATTCACAGGGTTCTCATGAATTCTAACTATTTAGTGCATTGGTTTCTGAAATTTCCTACCAGTTTTCCCTCTTCTGGAAACTTAGGTGCTGTTTTTTGTTTCTGATATTTCTAGTCGAACGGGAAAATGTACAGAAGAGGACCTTTACCAGATGGATAAACCTGCATTTGGGAAAGGTAAGAATGACAAACAATCTTGATATTGGGATACAAGGACGTAGTCATAGACAGATTGCAGTTAACTCCCTTTAAAGTAGTTAAAATCTGGAAACAAAGTTGACTTCAGTGCATAGGGACTTTTAGAGGAGAATGACGGGAAGCTCAGAGCCTGTTTCTGGATTAATCGAAATTTCTTTTTGGGCACAATGAATGCTCAGCCAGCATTTATCATCTCAGGTGCATTTAAATCTTTAATGCTACTGGCTGTTACCACGAGGGTAGAACACTCCCACAGAATGCACCCACATTAAGTCAAATATGGCTGAGGCACTGAGGTGATGATGTCTGTGCTCTTCCTGGAAATTTGAACATCTGAGGAATCATAGCCAAAGACAGCTGTTCTTCAGAACCTGTCTTCATCCCAGATTTGAAGATGGAAGACAGTAATTCCTTGTCAGATATGTTATGGGGGGTAGTGTGATGGGATCTTCACATATACACTTACATCAGAGAACTAATGTTTGGACATTGTATCTTTAAGTTGCAATTATTTCTTAATGACACCATAATATGGCTTTTAAACCTAATTTACTCTTCTTATCGATAGCAGATAAGGACTACCTCTCCTTAGTAGTCTGCCAGGCAGAGAACGTTCTTCTTGCTGTTGAGGTTGTAAAGAAAACAAAAATAATTCCTAATATTACTGAGATAGCAGCAATGCTTAGTGCAAGATCAAGGAATGAGACCAGCTTCCTGATCTAGATGAAGCCCTAACTTGGACCGGTGTTTGACCTTCACAGTTCTTTAGTATGTGTGGCTAAATTTCAAAAAGTACAGACTGGGACTAGGTTTGGGCTGACTCTCAGTTTAGCTCCTGTAGTTCTTGAGAAGTGATTGCATTTCAGACACAATAAAGTAAAGGAGTTTTAGAAGAAAGGCATCATATCTATAGTTGCTTAAGTCCACTACTCTGCAGTGAGTGTTTTTGAAGACATAAAGGGATCCTCTTAAATCTCCCTGGAAAATCAGAATAAGGCTAGTTGGAAATGTTTTGACTAGCAATTGCTCCCAAAGGCCTCTCAGAACGAAGACAGTGTTACGTGATGCCTTTGTGAATCAGGCTCTAGGGCTTTGAACTAACTGCAGTTTTGGAACTTGTCAGAAAGGGCTGTCAAATATGTGACTGTAAAGAAAGTCTTTGATTTACAGAAGGAATTATATCATGAAAAAGGCTGTAGGGTGCTGTTAATTCTGCTGTGCCAGGCATATGAAGTCTTAGAACCTTTGTGGGCAGGTCAGATATCTCTGGAGTGCATACAAATTTTTTTCGTCTCTGATTCAACAAATAAAAATGCTTTTCCGGAGAAAGGCCAACAGCCTTCTGCTATTTTAATCCTGGAAGTGATGTAATAAACATAACCATAGAAACAATAAGAGCTTCACCAAAGCTGTCTCTAATTACAGGTGTCCCTGAGGACACTCACTGAGAAAGGTGGCTTCTGCCTTTATCCTCAAAGAAGCACTTCTTTCAGAGTGGCTTTTTTTTTTTTTTTTAGAAGCAGCAATGAAGTCTTCTTGTACTTCTTCAAGAAACTTTTGGTTTGATCCCACCTGGGTCATCTTCTGAGAGGATCTGGCTCTTCTGGTCATGGGATAATTGGGAGTAGTCTGAACTTCTGAATTCTGTTTGTTCTTGCTTTAAGTACTGAAAGAATAGAAAGTGTTTGGGTTTTAGTCTTTCAGATATGTTATTTAATTTTGAAATGAAAGATACTTTGCTTTCTTTCATGGAGCATTGTTTAGTACTCCTGACTAGACTGAAGACCAGCAACGAAAATGTGTGGCCTCAATTGCCAGGAGCAGCTCTGAATCGAACAGAAGTGTATTGCCCAACCAAAGATGAGAAGATTGGGCTCTTTAGGGATACGTGAGTGAGTGACACCTGAGCCAGAGTGTAATTGCTGCAGCTGGGAATATCCCTAAGGGTTGAGCTGAATTGGCTATGTGGCTTGAAGTGCATACATCAACCAGGAGATGGTTCCTTTTGGAGGAGTTTGCTGAAAAAGAGAGACAGAAAAGAGAGACACAATATAAGAAGTTGCATTTTAAAGTACTTAGAAAATACTAGGAGACAGAATGGAACCACCAGAAGCCTTTCACATGAGAAGGGACATTGTGGCTGACTGGATCATGGGCTTATTTCTGCATAAAGTGGTATTTGCTTCTGCTGGACGTGTCTTAGTCTGAGGGATCAGCACCCAACCCTTGGGTGGTTATTCCTTAGGCAGAGTATTTAGGGTTAGGTTCTGTTATGGGAAAACTGTAATTAGTCCTTGAATGATTTCAGTTTTAGCTCCAACATTCATAGGACAGAATTGCCACAGGTGTGAAGAATAGTCAGCTCCTCCTCACTGCAGGCTATGCTTTACTTCTTGTATCTCTGTCTTGTAAAATTCTCCCTCCATCTCTCTGAAATCATGGTGATTTAACAAACAGTACTGCTTTAAAAACTACCTGGTTTCTTTTCTTCACAGTGCAAGCCTCCTTTGAAAGTGAAAGACTTGTTTATTGACATACAAGATGGCAAAATCCTGATGGCGCTCCTGGAAGTCCTTTCAGGACAAAAGTTGGTATGTATAGAGGGGAGAAATCTCCATACATAGGAGCTCAATAGGTTACAAGCAACAGTGCCTGGACATCCAAGGAATAACGGTGAATTTGGGCCCATGTCTTGCATAAAGTAGTAAGAATTTCAGCAACTTTGTTGTCATTTCCTTACAGGCAGGTGTCCTGAGCTGTAATGTAGATTTCAAGGAAATATATAACAATGAGGTATAAACGTATGTGTTAATGTTCCTACCCCTCAGGGTTTTTAAGGCTTTAATACTTTAATGCTCACACATCCCATCTGGAGATTACCCAAGTCACATTACCAAGAAAATACATATTTGCTGTATCATTTTTTTAATCCCTAAATTCTGTTTCTATTTTGTCTAAGATCATTATGACACTCGATAGATCTTCTGATGCCTGCTGTAGGTCTGAGTTTAATTCTGGGATACTGGCTCAGGTTTCATTATTCTCACGAATATGGTGGTCTAAATCAGCAGGGCAAAGCTTTACTAATCAGAAACTTCTTCTTTCCTCCTTTCTTTATAAGAGCTCTGTAAAGTTCCATGTACCAGAAATGGAACACCCAGTGCAAATATAAATGCCCAGTTACAGCTGACTTTAATGTTTTCTTTCTCCATCAGTCTTGTCATCAAGAACTCTCTCGTGTGTGGCTATCACACTTGGGTAAGAGAAGCAGCTGTGTCACCACTGCAGATGCACCGGGTGATGATGCTCTGTAGTGACTGACCACCTGCATACCCTGCAGCAGGAATGGCCCCTGAATGTGTGCTCACATATTCACAGCCGAGAGTATTTTTTAATATTCTTGAACTTTGGCAGAGCTGCAGCAGAAGCAGCAGTGTCTCTGTGTGCATTCACACAGATTGCATTGAGGGCCAGGCTTGAAAGGAATTAAAGGCAAGATACATCATGGTAAACCCTAGGCTATGCCCTGGGAGCTCAGGGAGGAAGTCAGGGAAGGGGGTAAGGTCAGCTGTACAAATTTCTTGTTAGCTGTTTCTGCACACATGGGATAAAACAGTGTGCTAAAGTGGAATTGCAGGGAGACAGGCAAATCTTTCATTTCTGCCAAAGTGAAGGTTTTTGCCCCCCACCTGCCTCTGCCTGCTATTAAAATTGCTCATGCTTCCTAATTAGGATAATTTCATTTAATTCAAGACAAAAGAAAATCTATTATTATGAATTTTCAGGCAAATCTGATCCTGTGACTGAACATGCTTGGGGAGCGATCACATAAATAATCAGTGTGGCAGGTCCAAAAGAGTGAGCAGCAAAGCTGGTTGCTAACCCGGTTTGCTACAATCATGTAGTTGAAGCATTTTGCTGCTCACAAAAGATGGCAATAATTTTTCATAGATAGATTTCCTTAGCTTTGTTTTCCCTCAGTGCTTGTAGTGTTTTAAGCTTTGTATTATGTGGTGAATGATTTCTGTTTTAAAAACAGTGTGCCACTTCTTTTATCTAGATGCATGAATACAAATCTTCGACCCATCGCATTTTTCGTTTGAACAACATAGCCAAAGCACTTAAGTTCTTGGAGGACAGTAATGTGAGTATTTTCAAAGACTGGTCTCAATATTTTCTCTTGATAGATGCTGCAAGTTGTAATTGTTGCTAATCTGATGTGCTGTATGTATGTAAGAGAAGTGTACTGCTTAAAGAGGCTCTGACTTACCTTAGCAGCAAGGCTGAAAAGCCACATAAAAATTCACAACAAGAACACCTACAGAGTCTACAGCAAGGATTATTTGCTCATTTTATATGTTAAAGTTCAATGGGATTAAAGGATCAGGAACCCAATATTAAAAGAAAATAAAAAGAAATGCAAGTAATTTTTATGATCTGGGTCTTGGTGGCATTACTGCAGTTATACTGATGGTAGATTACTTTCTTTTTTCAGAAATACTTTCACTATTAGAAATCATGTATTTATCTGGTAAACTGATTGCTGCAGTAGCTGATCATGAGTCAAAGGCAAGAGAAAGTGAAATCCGGGAACATGATATAAATGTATAATTCCAGGAATCAAAGCCTTGCATGGATATAACTTCCCTCATAGCCAGTGTAGTACAACCCCAGCATCACTGCCTACAGTTGTAAGTGACCAAGTGTGATCAGACCCTGTAGCTGGAAATGATTCACTCTTTTTTTTATTTCTCCTGTGATGGGTTTATTCCAAAGCCCTGTGGAAGTGGCCTGTGTGTTGAAAACTCACAGATTTTAAAAAAAGTTGAGAGTAATGGGGTCAAGAGAAACCCCAGCCATGTAAGAATTCGTATACATGGTTGTGCCAACATATGTGTCACCCCAGGACAATGGTATACCCTAGAACTTCCAGAAAGAGAAAACAGGTATTGAGCTATTTCCTGTAAAGGACTTCAATAAGGTTAAACTTTATGGATGAGGAGGGATCAGTGTGTGCAAAACCCTGCCTTGTATGGGATGCTCCAACAGCAACTGGTGTCACTTTGCTGCTTCCCTGCACTGAGCTTAGCTCCTGCTCCAGCAGTAGTGCTTGTCATGCAGGAGGGTTGTTGCAAACCCCAGTGCAGAAATGAGCATGATGTGAGGTCTTAGCACATCTCTTATGACTTTGTAGATGTGGGACGTTTAACATCCTTTGCCTTTTTCCCCAGGAGAGGATGTGAAAGGTCAAGAAGTTGTCCAGTAACTTCCAGGTGTTCCAGCCTCCCTATGGAAACTCCATCAGTAGGGGCTGATCTGACTCTAAATGTGTACGTCTACACGTCCTGCTGTAGAACTGCTAAGAAATATTTTACATATTCACATATTTCTTAACAGTTTCCCAGTTGATGCTTTTTACCCAAATCCAGCTAAGGCCCACTAGCAGATGAGATTATTTCTCTCTGTTGGTACCAGCACTTGGCAGAGCTGCAGCTGAGGCATATCTGGCTGCCAGGACCTCACTAGGTCCTCAAACAGCAAGGCCAAGCAGGAGGAACCTTGAATGCAGGTGGCTTTTTAAATCAGTAGTGCTAAAAACTACTTTACTATGGATTTCCTGCTCCCTCGAGTAAGCAGCCAGTATCTTCTAGCTGAGTATCTCTGCTGGGCTGGGTCACAAACATAAGCAGCAGTAAGAGGACAGAGCTCACAATGAGCAGTATAATGATAAATGCGACTTGCTCCCCATTTTGGAGAAACTGCTATTCAAATGTACTAAGTCTTAAAGGTTTTCCAATGCCAAATACCTTGGAGCTAGCAAGAAATCTGATCCTTGAAATATGACAACTAGAGGTGTCTTCTTGCTAAGATTGAAAATGTTGTGCAAACCACTAGATAAAAAGTTATTTTGTTTTCCTTTTTTCAGCTTAACCAACCGGTTAGTGAAGGGTGGTGATGAAAGTGTTGGCAAAATGCCTTGGCTGCCAAGAGCTTCAGGTTTAGATATTAAACCACAGTGGGTGGAACCCAACAGTGCCTGTGGAACTGGGGCAGCAGGGTAGAGCCCTGCTGAGTGATTCACCGTGTCCGGGACTCCTCCGCGATAAATGGGCTGCTGGGCTTTAACTCCGTCTGGGTGCCATGTGCAGTACTGACAGCTTCCTTGTTTCCTCCCTCCTCCGTGACCTTTGCCAAAACCAAGTCTATGTTGTCTAAGAGAATAACATCCTGGTGTTATCAGCTGGAAAAAACCTCAGTGTGGGAAAGTCTAGAGTTTGCTTGGATTAGGCAACCCTATCCATTGCTAACTGATTTAATCAGAACTCTGTGACAAGCTGTGTAAGGTGGGATAAGGAAGGCAAAAGGAAATGCATAGAAAAGAAGAAGTAAGCAGATCTTACTAGGATTTTAGATTTTTGTATGACAGATGACTCTCTACTTTTTATGAGTGGGGTCCACTGGAAGGGGCCCCATCTTCTTCCATTTTTGTATGGACAAAATGCATTTGTGGTCCCAGAAATACAGAGCTGAGTCCACTTCTGTTCTGCAGACTGTGCTGGGGGTTTCCGATAGGAGTTCCAGGAGAAGGGGGATTGTGATCAGGGCAAATTTTCATTAATACAAGATTTCAGTATTGCTTTTTTGCTGGCCTGTCAGTGGCAGAAGTGGTATGGATATATCCAGTAGTCTCAGTGCATTTTTTGCATATACCTCACTGCTTTGAATTTGGCTCTGAATTTATGATCTCTTCTACAGGTAAAGCTTGTTAGCATTGATGCAGCAGAAATAGCAGATGGAAATTCCTCTCTGGTACTTGGACTAATATGGAATATAATCTTGTTTTTTCAGGTAATAAAATTTGAATACTTTAACCATAAGTAATCAGTCTTCATAGTATTCATCTATTCCAGCTGAATGGTGATTTTTAAATTGATTTTTAATCCTAAAGAACGTAATTAATCATGCTAAACCTGAGCTTTTCCCTCCTAATTTACACTAATTTTATACTTGCAGCTGCTTTCATTTTACTTCATTGGACCTATTTTGATGTAAATTGGAGACAATTTAAGCCCTCATTTAACTTGGACCTGAATTAGAGCTTCAGATTACTACTTTCCCTTCTTTCCTGTGCCTTCTCAGGGTTCTGTTCCAGATTCCCTGGATCTGAACCAATGTCCTGGGTTTGGTTCCAGGTCACAGTTTATTTTCAATTACCTTTTCTGGATTTGGTCCAGTGTAGTGGGAAATTCCATTTGTAATCACTGTTCTCTGGAGACTTACTCAACATGGCAAAAATTTGCAACATGGTCATATGAAAGATCTCAGAGGACCTGGAACTGATAAAATGTATTTGAGCCTGAAAGTTTATTTATCCCCAGGCTTAGTTTAAAACTGCTCCCTAACCTACGCATAGTTTGAAAATTACCTTCTAGACAATCCCAAATTCTAATGGACAGAGAGAGACGGAGGGATGGTTCTGCAACTCTTATAAGACTGTGAGGCCCTTTCATTCTCTTGGTCTGATTAAAAAATGGCTATAAAGTAAAAAAAAAAATCTCAAAGTTGCACTGGGGCTCCTCTCCTTGGCTGAACTCCTCAGGCTGAACAGTGCTGCACAGAACCAATTTTGCCAGGCAGACTCACAGGCAAAGATGGTGTGACCAGGACCTGTCACCCTGGCAGGAGAGGGCACGAGGGACCCAAAACCAGCAGTTTCAAATGTCAATGCTGATCAAGGACAGGAGTGCTGCTGCTGCAGGTCACCATTCCTTGACTAAAAACATTTCACTCAAGCAACTCCCATGAACAGAACAATTTCAGTTAAACTAATTTTTCTTTCAAGGACACATTTCTTTGCTTTTTGCTTAATTTGCTCCGTTTGGCCCAAACTGGTTGCTTGCCCTTTCTGTTGCCTGGGCTGCTGCTGGCTGTCATGCTTGTAAAATAAAAGTGGAGAGTTAAAATAAACAGGCTTATAATTATCACTTAAAATTCAGTTATGGCACTGATCTCTTCAAAGTTTGCATGAAAACAAGGACACGATGCAGCCAGTGATAAAGCAGAACACTGTGTATTTCACCTTTTATTACAGATTAAGGAGCTGACAGGCAACCTCAACAGGAACTCCTCCTCCTCCAGCCTGTCCTCTGGGCCCAGTGGTCCAGAATCAGACACATCCCCCAGCACTCCCAGCGTGGAGAGAAACATGTGCGTTACAGTGAAGGATCAGCGGAAAGCCATCAGGGCCCTTCTAATCTGGGTTCAGAGGAAAACCAGAAAGTAAGATAACAAACCCTTGAACAAAACAGTGTCTTGCCACCTGCCCTGTTGAAGCTGAGTCTCTTTTCTCTGTCCTGCCCCAGGGGTGTGTTACCATGTGCTGTGGCTCCTTCTGCTTTTGAAGTTTGGGAGCCCAGGGTCTCTGCAGGGGGGTGTTTCACTATGGCCATGTGTTTACAGCAGCCATCTGACCTTGAAGGCCACTGCTGGCTCCATGGTTTGAGTGTTAAATGTTAACTTGCACTAACCTGCTCGGTGCTGTTTAAAACAGGATCATTCTCTACTCCCCAGACCCCAGCTTTCATGCAGTCTATTTGACATCTTTTGCTAATTAAAGATTAGGTATAACCAAGGGGTGAACCGAAAAAATAAATGTACTGAAAGACTTTATTAGCAGCCTTGTAAATTAAGCAGTAGCCCTGAGAAAGCTTCTCTGTGTGCTGCAGAGTGCCTTGAAGGACAGAGCTCCTACTAGACTCCCTCCTTTCTCAGAATTAAAGAGGGGAAGGGGGTGAAACTTCAGTCACTTCTCTTGAACTTGTAACATTTGAGTGCATTTCCATTGCACAACACATCTCTCTCCTCTCTAATAAAAAAGTAGTTCTTTCACCAAAGCATTTTGTGTAGTAATGCTTTATCCTGGAAGAACTACTGTCAGGTTAAAAAACTGTAGTGTAAGATGTCTCATGCACATGCAAATGCTTGGAGTGTATTTTACATATATTGTTATTTGAAGTAGTGACTGGCAGAGAGTTTTAAAGAGGGCATGTATTAAAGTTATTTATACAGGTTGGTTTGCTGAATATTTGGCATTTTTGTCTGTTGATTTATATGTCCAAATCTGCCTTTGAACACAAATTTTCTGTGTCTACTGTTAAAGACAAAAATGTACATGTTAAATACTTGGTCCTGTGGGCCATACCATCCCTTGGTTATCTTCAGTGAAGCTAAGGGTGCTTGTTGAGCAGATAAATTTGTCCCATTCAGAGCTGTAGTTCACTGCTGCCAGTGCAGACAATAGAGGAGGCATAATTTTAGTCCAAAATAATGCTGAAGGCATCATTAACAGGTGGTACAATGAAAGGGAGGACCTGAGAAGTAAAGGCCAAAGACTTTTCAGCCCAGTCAAAGAGTGCAAATTGAAAAGATCTAATAAGAGAAAATTGTTCTTGCAACTGCAGTATTAAAAACATAATAGCTTCATTGTAATCCTGTTACCCCATGATCTGTGCAGAATTTTCTATTCTGGGGCTGTATCCCATTGCAAGTTTGATGGCCGTTTTTTCCTCCAAAACTTTGGGCATCCAACACTCTTGTGGTTTATGCATATGCTGACACCATTTGCATTTGGCAGATTTTCTGCTATAGAAGGCCAAGTACACAGGAATTTGAATAATTTATGCTTATGTGTTTAAATATTTAAATCTTGGAAGTTTTCCCAAGCTATGGCATTACAATGCTGGAGAGCAACAGAAACAGGAATCACAGAGACATTTGGTTTTGTGAATGTTAAATGTGGTTGCTGAATTCTTGAGGGCTTTGTTTTCACTAACTACTTCCTACAAGCAGGTTGATGTCAGCTGTTAGCCACACCAATTCAGTTTGTGAACCCGTGTGTTTTCTGAATGTATTTCTAGATTTTGGAATCCAAAAATATCTCAGAAGTGACAGGTGTTACTCAGCAACCTTAAGTTTTAACATTCAGGAGTCTGAAAATGATTATGCCTTTACTTTGGATTTTCTAACAAGCCACCCATGTAAAATGTATGTATTTCTATTCAGGTATGGCGTTGCAGTCCAGGACTTTACAAGTAGCTGGAGGAGTGGCCTTGCTTTCTTAGCCGTCATAAAAGCCATAGATTGTACTTTGGTAGACATGAAGCATGCACTAGAGAAATCAGCACGAGAAAACCTGGAGGATGCTTTCAGCATAGCACAGAATAAACTGGGTGTTCCTCGGCTCCTCGAACCAGAAGGTAAAACACTTATATCAGCTCTGTTGGGTAGCACTCAGATTATAAGGAATTCATTCATATTGCGTTATGATACCTACGAAAAACTTCCCAGTGATTAGGCTGCTGATGTGATCAGTGCATTAAGCTTGTTGATAAGAAAAATAAAAATGGTCAGTACCACTTGCAGTTGTATGCTTCCAGTCATTTTTGTAAGCTCCATGGGGGCAGAGATGTTAACGTGCTTTTAGCTATGTACACTGGTCCTGGTTCATGCTTCGATGCTTTTTGACATCTGCACTCCTAGAGGGCATTAATTGTTGTGCTGAGGGGTGTCTCAGTGCTGTAACACCTAGTCTGCATAGACTAAATGTCACTCCAGGATGAAGTGTGTGAGGTTGCCCTACCAGGCAAATGGAGAGATACCCGTTCAAATGCATTTGCATCTCCCAGCTTTCCCTTTACATTGCATATATACACACACACACACGTATTTCTACATGTAAACCTAAGTGTGTATGTGTATATAAAATATGTATAAACGGACTTCTTGTAGTTCTTCTTTCTGAACTCTCCTAGAACAGTGTTAGGCCTTGATGGCATGATTGAAAGCACAATTGCACTTTCATCACCTTTTAGAAGACTGGGCCATCCTGCTAAAAATAAAGTTCTGTGTTGTCACTCAAAAACACTGAACTGTCAAGTGACAACAGCATAAATGGCAATATAAAAGTGCATGAAAAGGGACCTTGATCGGGGTTCAGTGTGTGTTTGGAAATAGGAAAAAATGAATGTGAATAGGATGTTGAGAACTCTGTCAAGTGCCATCAGCAGTGAAGAGCATCCCTCTTATCTGTCAGGAAAAGAGTTATTTCTGTGACCATAATGGCAGGATAAACGTCTGACAATCTGTTCCTCTGCAAGAGCGTTCCAAAGCTGTGTGTGCTCAAGCCCCTCACGTCTGTCTCCACAGATATCATGGTGGAGTCGCCCGATGAACAGTCAATTGTGACATATGTGGCACAATTTCTGGAGCACTTCCCAGAGCTGGAAGGGGTATGTGTTTACTCCTATCTCATGTCATTTCTTTAATTTGCTTTGGTGTATGTAATAAAGTCAGATTTATTTTCTAGGTTTCTTTCTAAGCTATTTAAAATAAACAAACCTGGATTTAATTTTTCACATTTCTTGTTAAATCCAGTGAAATGGGCTTTCATTGGTGATTGCTAAAATGCTTTAGGTAGAATCATGCTTTTATACATTCACATCCAATTATAACTTTCAGAGGTTAGAACTGGTTTCATAGGACTCTACTGCTTTGCTGTACTGGTTTTACCTAAGGCTGAAATTTATTCCTTTGACTTTGATCCATTTGACTTCAAATTTGTTACTTTTATCTTCTCAAGTTTGAAGGCCATGATCAGTCTGAATTTCACAGGTATGAGACACAAGATACCAAAATCTGAATCTTGTCAATACAACAGTAAAAAGCACTCATTATAAGCATGAAATAAACTGCACCTGAAATGACCAGTACTTGGATGCAAAAATAAAGAATTGAGGTTTAAGCAAGTACTGACAATGTCAAGAATTGGCAAAGGCCTTTTGGAGAAACAGACATTTTCTCTCATTTCTTGACTGAAGGCTGCAGCTGGGATTTATTTTGTAGCTGATAAAATAAAGTAATTGGAATTAAAATTATTGTAATAATCTCATTATAATTATTAGATTAGATGAGCAATAAGATTGGTTGACTCTAGGACTTGATGGCATTTTAATGGATAAAGTAAAAAACTTTCTTTTAACAGAGTCTGTTGGAAGGAAATAAGCTGGTGTATCAATATATTTTACAATGGATTTATTGGAGTTGTTAAGATTTATGTTATTCCCAGAGTTTGTGATGTCAAAAAGCCAAGTCAGTTGTCTTCACGGGTGCAGCAGGGAGAGATGAGTACATTAACAGCTGAAGAGTAGGCTTGTCTGCATTTTGATCTCCCTGTACAAGTGCCTTCTTGACCATGAACTTTGTTCAAGGCACTTGACTTGCCAAATTAGTTTTTCTACCTTCAAAATAAGTGAGTCATTAGGTGGCCATTCACAAGGTAATGGAGTGAAAGACTAGGTATTTATTCTTTCCATAGTGTTTGGGAAATGTAAAATGGTATCTGAGCTACGATTTGTCTTCAAATGGTATATCATCACTTACAGGAAGACTTTACTGATCCTGACAAGGAGCTTCCAATTGAGTCCACGTATGTCCACATCAAAGATACACCATCAGAAAAGGAAGGCAAAATCTTGATTTTAAGTGAACATGAAGAAAACATGTATACTGTTAATCATGAGAGGAGTCATCCAGCTCCACCAAAGGTCCATATTCATGATATCCCTGAGAGAATCCCATCAGAAACCATTTCTGAAAATTGTAATGGGAAACCGAGCCAAGTGCTTGGTGATTTACAGGGAATGTCTGAAGAGGAGCCTCAAAGGCCTACCTCACTGAAAATTACAGGATCTGTCAGTTTTGAATCCAATTCCTCTTGGGAGGTTCCAAATGATAAATTCATGCCAGGTGAAGGGAGCATCTCTGTCGATCCACTGAAACAGAACGATGACCTTTCTCCAGCTGTTCTCACAGATCAGAAAAATTCTGTTGACTCTTTTGAAGAATACTCTGAAGAATTAACCAAGGAAACCCCTACTGAATATGACAATGAAACCAAGAGCCTTTCAGCCAATACTTCTTCTTTGAGTCCATTATCCTGGACTTCAGGTATACTTACAGATGATTCTATAAATAAAGTAGAAGAGAGCAAACCCCAGTCTTCAATTATTTTACCAGAAGATACCTCAAAACAAGAAGATACACAAAAGTATGTTCTCCATCTTCTAGATGAGGAAATACAGACAGTTCCACAAGATGAACATACAAAAGAATCACCTGTCCTTGAGACAAGAGAAACGAGCCCTTGTTCACTGAATGGTTCTAATCTTGAAAGCCAAGAACTATCTGCACAGCATGAAATATCTGATGACTCTCTCTCAGATGTACCTAAAACTCCAGAGGACCTGGACAGCTGTGATGAAGTTGAGTGTGCAGCTGAAGCGCTACCCAGTTCTTCAAAAGTATCCGTGATACCCCATGATCTCTTTTATTATCCACATTATAATGTTCCCATATCAGCAGTTCTGAATGCTTACCTTGAGCCTTGTATCGAAGGTTATGATGCAGGAAATGAAAAAACCTCTTCTGAAGTGGTAACAGATGTTTTACATGACGAGAACTTACCAGAACAGGACTACAAGGAAGATGCTCCAGAGCCAGACTTGGAGAATAAGCTCGGTACCCCTCCATCAGAAACAGATACTGAGAACAGCGAGGAGGAAACTACAAAAACAAGCAGCCACGTGAATTCTTCCGATGAAAAAGAAGTGCCATTACTAGTAGAAGAGTTAGAAATAGAAGAAGATGGCAATAAGGCCGCCAACCATCAAGATTCCACTATTCCACAAGATCCTGAGGTATTTTATTTTATTTTCTTACTAGCATTTCTTTGTGTACATATGTGGGCTTAGCATCAGATCCCAGTGGTTTTCATTTGCTTTCATTTTGCAGTGCTTGGGAGAAATATTTAAAATGTACTTGGTTTCCCATTCCATTACACTGTTTGCCACAGCCCCCTACTGGAATGAATGGAATTGCAGATCCCTGAGAAGATCTGACATTAAAAGAGAAAATAAATCCTAATACTAATGGCACTGCAAAAATGTGAATTTATGTTATGTTTTAAAATAAACTGAGGCTTCTGTAAGCCCTAAGCATAAAAGATCAGCTAATAGTATGGCAAAAATGTGAATTTTTATTATGTTTTGAAATAGTTTGAGGTTACTGTATAATCCATAGGCATAAAAGATTACCAGAGAGGGTATTTTTAATAATCCATAATGAGACGAACAGAAATTAGTAATGCTTCTAAAGAAATGATATGGGCAATGATAATTTTTGTTTCAATCCAAGTAAGTTTGCCTACAAAAACTTAAAAAACCAGTTTGAGTAGCATACGTTACATGGGTAAAATGAAGGCTTGCCTGCACCGGAGGAAGAGAAAGAAGTGGGCACTTTGAGCGTATTTGGTTTAGGCAGTTTGCTCCTGCATCTCTTCTTGCAGACACCAGTTTTGAAGTGCCTTACATGTTTTCCAGTGCAGTAATTTTTGACAGTGCTTTTCAGTAATGAGTGTCCATTTAATGCTGCTCTACATGTTGCTTAGACACATTGCTTGAACATGTTTTGGTCCTGCCACTAACTACAGTAATGAAGTCAGTTTCCAGTTAACTTGAAGGACTCATTGGGTGTAGATTTTAAAAAGTCGATTGAATTGCCTCAAAGAGCCATGTCATGTCATGACTTTTTAATAGAAAGATCTGACTTTCCAACTCCATGTATGTATGTATGTATGTCAGACTGATGATATTTTATAACTGAGTGTATCCCAAAAGATTTTCAAGAAATTCATTGCTTTTTTATTCTCTTCAGTGAGACTTTCAGTCTCATACTACCTGCAATTGAGCATCTGAGTAGGCTGCACCACTAAGATATTTGGAAAGGTGGGGAATCACTCTTGTTGTCTAATGCAAAACATTTCTTAATTTCAACAGGCCGTAGAAGAACATCTAGAGGATTTACCAATAGCCATAAAGACACCAGAAGAATATAGTAATAAGGAGGAGGAAGGGAAAAATATGACTGAAGAAGATTTGCAGATCTCAGAAGTTGCCACTACTACTCTATCACATGATAACCTGGAAGAAAATGCTGAATTCCAGGAATTTACCAGGTATTTCACATTAACTTTGTCTTAAACACACCTGACAGGTCTTTTGAAATGTGCCCTGTCCATTGGATGTTTCCTGCAGTCTTTTTTTAGAAAGAAGTATTGGGATTCATTGGCTTCTTCCTATGTTTCTCTTAAACATATTGAGTGATTCAGTGGGACTTGATTTGACTGTGCTACAAACTTTGCCACACAAAACTCAAGTGGAAGCCCAGTGCATTTTGAGCATGGAAGTGTTATAACTGCTTTTCCAACAGAGAGAGTATTTTGTAATGTAGATGAAACCCTCTATGTGCATTGTGACACTATGTGGAAGCATGACACTGATTGATTCCAGTAGATACTTTATGGATGTTTTTTCTGGTTATGAAAAAGTAAGTGAGGTGTTGTAGGGAAAATAAGATGTAGAACTCATGGGTTGAGGTAAAGGCATTTCAATGAAAAGGCAAAGGCCATGTATGGAAGCAAATTAGAAGACCAAAAAAAATTTATTTATTCTCTGCTTCCCATCAGCAGGGCATTGTCTTGCCACTTCCTGGGAAGCAGGGTGCAGTGGGTGCTTCAGAAGACAGATATAGGAACAAGTGTGTGTGTCACTGCCCTTTGGTCACTTTGGGTCAGCTCTCCTGGCTGTGTCCCCTCCCAGCCTCTTGCCCAGCCCCAGCCCACTGGGGTGGGACCAACACTGTTCTAGGTTCAAGTACAAAGCACAGCACTAGAGGGGCTGCTCTAGGAAAATTTAACTGCAGCCCAGCCAGGCCCAGTACAGAGACACTCAGCTAGTTTTCCTCCATTCACTTCTGGTTTTTCTTATGTTCTAATTTATTCTTAGGTAATCTATTTGAGTGGGACATGAACCGTAATTTGTTGATGCTTAACACTGGAGCACTCTAATGAATTTGAGAGTTTGCTTTCTAAACCTGTTCTTCCCTTTAAGTTTTCTGTTCCCTGTCAGTCCAAAATGTTTTTATATCAGTGGCTGTAAAACTTGGGTATACTCTCACTTAATGATGTCAAAGGTGCAAAAATGCTCTCAGATACAATAATTCAGAAAAGATTCCATTTTGAGTATATGAATTTTTTATTGTGGGTCACATTTTCCCAAAGCCATTTTTATCATGTTACTGATAAATTCCAGTCCATATTCTAATACGTGCAACAATGCATATTTGTGGTTTTGTGTAGCTTAAACCTGTCATGTCCATTTGCAGTGTCTCTTTTTAACTCCACTTTATGAATTCAAAAGCTTTGCTTTTACATCCATTTCAGAAGCAGTGACAGTGATGCCAACATTCATCTCCGAAAAAGGTTTTCTCGTAATGCTTCTGAGGAGGTAAGTGTGGACATTGATTTATTGCTGTTTCTCTGGTTCTCTTAAACTCCAGAAGTTCACACACTGTAAAAAGGCCTGTGATAGTATGAAAGTCTTGTGACTTCTAATAATTTTAGTGCTAAAACCAGGCATAGTTGCAAAGTTTTACTGAACTCTCTTAAATACATACTAAACTTTACTGAACCTTGAACAAATTCACAAAAGAGTACCTAATACTGCAATTAAATCTAAAGTAACTTTAAATCTGACTTCATCATAGCTGTGTAGCTGCAACATTTTGCTTATTTGAAGCTGCCTTTGTTTGCTGCCCCAGTTTCTTTTAGTTCTCCATTCTTTGTATGATGGTGGTGCCCTGGTCTCAGCCCTGCAAAAATGCTGGGTGTCTCCTGAAGAGCACTGTTTTTGAAAACTTGGGCTCCATCCCTTTTCCTCACAGTAGCAGTGTATTTATTATATTAGCAGCAGCAGCAGCTAACCCTAAAAGAATTTTAGTTGTAACATGCAACTGTGCCCTTAATGTCAGATGTGATTCATACTGGCTTTTTGAGAGCACACTCTACAGCTGAGGTCTGGATTTTTATGTTTAAAGTCAGAAGGAAGGGACAGCATCAGCAATCTGGTCATGCTGAGCAAGGGTAGGAATATGGCTTTTTTTCAACACAAAAATAAAATTCTGACCATCTTGGAGTTTAAAAAAAAATGCTGCCACAATGTTCAATGAAAGGGAGGTTTCACACAGATGCTCTAGTTTTGCAATGCTGTAAGAGGTAATAGAAATACATATGAATGAGGGGAGCTTTATTCAACTGATGAAAGCAGTTGAAAGCAAAAAAATCTTATTTCACAACTTTTTTCCTTTTCTGTGTGTTCACTAGACTGCAGTGCTGGATGTTTTAATGGGGAGTATGTTTATAAGCACACTTTCATTTCATTTGAGCAAACATTAGATACAATTTGCATAAAATGCACAGTTACCACCTTTGTGAGATGCTGAACTTTTTTTTGGTTATCTAATCTATTCCTGGTTTTTTAAAGGAAACCTATGGTGTAAACGAGCAGAAGATGACAGATATGGGTGAAAATCCATTAATCACAGGGTGAGTGGTTCTTATTCAGACAGACTTTTGCAAGGAATCCATAACTCCTGGATACTACAAGCAGTGATACAAAGGGAGCTGGAAATGGATTACAATGGTAGCAAGTGCCTTCTGTAATAGCTTGGAGTCCGTATTTCCCATAGGTGTAAGATACAAAATTTCCTTATTGCTCAATCTGTCCCTTGACAAAACTGCTTTTTCTTGACCTGAAAGATTCAGCTGTCTAAGCAAGATTCTGAGCGTTTTCCCCACGTGGTGGATATCTCAGGCTGAAAAAAGAGTGGGAGAACTTCACATGTTAGGCTCTCTGGCAGCGATGACTCCTGCCAAGTTTGGAAGACTGTCAAAACAATGCTTAGTGAGATCAGTGACAGGGAAAGTAAATTATTTCAGTGGAGGTCTGGCATCTGCTGGAGCATCTATGAGTTTTGATAATTTGTATGTGTGTTTAGTTTAGACTTAGGGTGACACATCATGAACACAGAGTGTGCATCCCTCTGTTATTAGGCTCTAAATATCCATAAGAAACAAGGATAGCTTTAGTTTTTTCCTCTTAGCTGATACTGAATAGTACCTTTCAGAACTTCTAGGTAAAATAGTTGTTATATTTGGATGCAGAAAACATACAGAATATTATCAGGATCCACTGGCCTGGTCTCACTTATGCTTCTGTTAGAAAAAACCACAAATAGCTGTTACAGTTGCATCAGTGGTACAATTTGTTGATATTAAGTGAATAATGTGTAATACTCATGTATATATCCAGTAGGATGCCCCAAGCCAGAAAAACACCATTTTTCTCCAAAAGTAGATTAAAAACAGTTTACCAGATTGTTTTTCTTACCAGTAATATTAAGTACCATAAAACTATAAAATGATTGTATCATCTTGTGCCTTTTTAAATAAGACTTTTCCTTATCTTTGGGAGAGCTCAATGGTGCTGGCAGAATCGATTGGGCTTTGCCCTTATAAAACACAGCTGGAAATTTGGAAAGTTGAAATTTTGGAGTTGTCCTGCAAACCCCCAACTGCTAGCTGGTTTCTTGGTTGGAAGTCTTGGACTTTTTCTGTTTAATATTCTAGTGCCTAGCATGAGGAGCTCTGAAAGTAGATGATTTAGGGAAAGTGTATCAAGTCAGATCCAGTGTGTAAGTGAAATTGTGGAAGTGTGACGTGTTGCCCAGCGCTGTGCTTACTGTTCTGAAAATAAAAGGGCATCTTTTTGACTGGTGAGAATCTTAAATCAGAGGGCTGTGATATAATGGCATGTACTTAAACTACCTGAGAATTTGTCTGGAGTTTTTCAGAAGATGGATTCTTATATATGTTGACTCTGGAAGGAACACACTAAAACCCAGTATGCCCCTCCTAGTCCAGCTGGGGCCCTCCAACTGCCTAGACTGAAACCGTTCATTAAACTGTTGTCTTTTAGTCTACCCTCTGATCTTCACTGTAATTATTAACACTGAAGGCTTTTTCTTCTTTTCCTTGCCTCTTACTGAATTCTCCCATTTTCAGGAAGAAAAAGGACTTGGAAGCAAGTGAGACTCCAGCACCAACGCACGAGATTACGATTTTTGAGCAGCCAGAGCTATTCTACTTCGTCATTTTCTTCTGGGTGCTGGTCTACTGCCTTTTACTTCTTCCACAGCTTCTTAGCAACAAAGTTTGATCTGTGTGAGGTGTGGAAAATAAAGGATGGTGACTGGATTGCTTTGTGTACCTGCATATGAATATGTTCTTTCAGGTGAAGCACAAGCAGAAATCCAGGACCTGGTATTTGTATGTATTATCAGGTTGTCCTCAATTCCGCTACTGTTGTGCGATGACAGTGTCAAAGCACGTTTTATATTACGGCAATTGTGTAAATAAATATAAAAATTATACGATTTAGTAGATGCAATTTTGTACATTTGTGCCTTGCTTTATAAGATGCTAAATAAAACCAGATAATTATCAGTAGAAGTATGAACAATTCAGAGCTCTAGTCTTCAAAAATTATTCTTCTGGCTTAATTTTCTTATGTAGGGCCTGACAACTGTGGAAGAGGGATGGTGTTGAGTTACCTCTGCATCTGACCACCTGCAAGGGCAAGGCTAGAAATGCTTCTTCATATTTTCCATGGAATTATTTGAAAGAGTTGGAGGCAGAGCAGAGCTACAGGTAGTGAAACACACATCAAGAATTTATTACAGTAGCAAATCCAGTAGAGCAACAAAATCAGGTTGAGGGTTTGGGGGTAGAGAAGTTTGATTTTTTTAGGATTTAAAGTAATTTTTATCCTGCACCTTTTGATATATTTGATTTGCAGGAATAAATTTGGTATGGAGAAATGTGAAGAACATACATGCTGGCTGCTTCTTAGGAGAGTTTATATGGGAAATCTCAGGTCAGAAACTTAAAGTTTTTAAAAGTACCTCAGTGCTTCTGAGTCTGCTTCTGCTTTAATTTTTCTGCTGCTTTTACTTACAGATTGCATAACGATTTCTCTCTTTTACAGACAGAAAAAATAACAGGTACTTTCTTTGCTGAGGCTACTCTTAAGGCACCAAGGCATGGTAAAAGAATTAGAAATATCTTTTAAGTGTCTAAATCAATTGAGAAAGAAATGACAAATGTAAAACTAAATGCAGACAAATGTTGACAACCAGTATTGACATCCTCGCGCAACTGAAGAGATTCCTGTGGCTTGTCCATGGGCACAGTTGAGCTACTTCTGCCTCTTGTAATTTTTGTCTACACCAATTATCACTTTAGGATATTTGGTAGAGGATTTTTGCCAGAGAAGGTGTAATCCATGCTTTGTAAGACAAAAGAGAAGTCTTCAGTTTAATGGCAGTAACTTTTCTCCATGTGACTTATAGTGAAGTCACTGCTTCTCATTGGAACTTTTAGTTTCATGGTATGCTTTATGAGACTACATCACATTGCTGCTTCCACCTGAAAATTCAGAAAGTTGACTGCAATGTAGTTCCTTAAATGAAGGGTTTTATAATTTCACACTAGGTGAAAATTAAATCACATGGCTTTAAGTTTTACATATTTTATGCAGCATAAGGTGTATCCTTACCCTGGCTGTTTTCAGATGAACTGATAGTACCTGGGATCAAGATACATCAGAATATATAGCAATTTATTTGCAGGTATTAAAAACCTGTCTGTAGTCATGTTATCTGCTAGGGTAATCCTAACCATTCATCACACTTCATTCTTCTTCATAAGCTTTTTGTTCCCCTGGGGTTTTTCTCCTGAGCTGCAGCTAGAATTCAATAGAAATGACAGGAGATCTTAAACACTGAAGATAAAATTCTGAACACCTTTCCAAAAAGTGGAAATCTTTCCTATTCTGTCCTGTCACTGTTGAAAAGAGCTGCATTCACCCCATGAACCTAGAAATATGATCCATTGTTCTTGGGAGGAAGAGATCCAAATGTCCCAACTTAATTTGGTTTAAATCAGTGTAAGTAAAAAAAAGACATTTCTTTCATCTTGTTCATGTAAACAATCAACATTTTGAGTCATCTGATTTTGTGATCCATGAACCAGTTTGTACTTGTTGTGGAAAACAGTGATAATTTCTTCCAAAAGAAAACCTATATTAGAATTTTTGAAAGTGCTTTCTGGAAGTAGGCTAAAATAGAAAGTTGAAGGGTTAGTGCTTTTTCCTCTGAAAGAATAAAACTTAGTACAGGAAACATGTTATGCTTATCCTGAAAACCATGGAATGCCAGGCTGGGGTACAGCATCTATTTAATAGCAGCAAGCAGCAGTGTAGTACACTAGTTTGGAGCAAAACTGTTGACAGCTTTTCATTATGTTCCACTCTTCATAGGCTTCTTTGGTTTAGGATAACTTTTTCTGACCCTTTGTATCTTTACTCTGGTTCCTCCATGTTTATTAGTCTTCAGGAGAGGCTATTTGGAGCTGGATTTCAGTCTCTTTATAGGGCTTTACAGCTATCAAAGTTCAATCCCTTCTGTCTTCTTTCCTTCCTCCTAAGAAAATTAATCAGGATGAGGAGCCCTCTGGATGTCTTATCTCAACACCTGACATCCATGAAGAATGGAAAGGTGAATGGGAGTGCACTGATGCCAGAAATGTCATTACACAGTATTTTTGTCCAAGAAGGAGAAAACCCAAGGTTTTCTTTGTTACCTCCCACTGATGAACAGTGACTGAAACATGGAAATGAGCAGTTTAATGTCAAACAGCATCCAGCAGTTGTATTGGTCATCTCAACCAGTGTTTCAATTGATGTACACTTTCCAGCCTATCCCATTGAGAGAGAGATTGCTTCTTCCATCCAAAATAGATGAAAAAAAAAAAAAAAAGTCATTCCATGATACTTGGTATTACATTGCTGTCAGTTTTTTGGGTTTGTTTTCTTGTGGGTGTACTATAACAGAAGCAGTGTACCTTACCCAGCCATTCTATGAGTGAGAAGATCCAGGGTGAAGCACTAAAAGTGATTACACTGGTGTTGTCAGCTTTGCTTAAAAAAAATGACTGAACTCTTCAAGAGTTCAGTCTGGAACTGTGAAGAGTGGTATCTGCATAAGCAGCAGCTTCCTCCAGTTAAACTGACTTGTGAGCCTGCATCTCTTCTTCCACAGTGCAAGATCCAATCCCTTAATGCAAGTGCCCAGTTCTGAACACACTGCTTCATTTTGGAGTTTGTGGCATACTCTGATCTACTGCCTAGAAGCCTGATTCTGAAACATTCACTATGGCAAAGCCTGTTTTAACTTGCTGCCCAGGGGACTGGCTGGCAGTAGTGGAGGGTTTAAAGCATGGTGGGCAATCTATTTTCTACCCATTTTTCAACAGATATGTGCACTGTCTGAATACAGGAAACTTTTCCTGAATTTTTGCCTGGGTTTTTGAAAAATGCTAAGCTTGAACTGACCACGTTTGGTATATTGATTTAGCGGCTGAATTCAGATACACAGGGGTACTGACCTGTTAAGACTCTTTTTAAAACCTACTGGTTTTAAGCAAATGTGGGTAGCAGAGCATTGTGAAGTGTAAGCGTCAGGAAGTGCCTTGAGGATCACTGGATAAAGGATGTTTGGTTATTCACAGAAGCAGCACAAAGACTGAGTGGCAACTGTGATAGGATAGTTCAATGTCATTGTAGTCATGAAACTTAACTGTGAAGTGTTTCATTGTGATTTTGTAGAAAGTGCAAGGAAAGATACACTATTAAAGACAGAACCCCCCTAAACATTTATGGAACAGATGACTTAGAGTTGAGGAAATGAGTTAAACAGTCACATAATCTACAAACTGACCGGAATATAGCTTTTGCCAAATTGTAGGGAATTACCAGTGCAAAGGCAGGGCAAGCACAGACTACAGTAAAAAACGACAATCAATTTTCAATGCCATGAATATTTTTGAGAGATCGAGCTCTAAAATGTATTTTTATTGAGTTTCTAGATTGTAATGAATGTGTCTACAGAATTTTATGCAAAGCTTGAGAGTTCAGCTGTTTTAAAATGATTTTTTTTATATAGCAGTGATTATTTTATCTATATATTTAATAGAACTGTAAAACCATTTTAAGAGTACTTGTAAAATTCTATGTATGTGATACAATTATTTATTAATTATGACTCATGAGAATGAACATTAAGCTATGCATCAGTTGTGTCATCCATTTGAAAACTGGAAACTGCAAACAGGAGAAGAGCTTTTAATGAACAGCAGATTGGAAAAGCAGGGGAAATGATTGCATACGTTTGTGTAATTCTTAAAGCTGCATAGCAATATGTCATTTTGTGATGTTAAACTTTCAGCTAAAGTTGGAAAATATACTGAATAATTGGGCTACTTTCTTCCATTAAAACTTTCTGAGGATGGAATTTCTACATGTTGATATTTAACATCTAAACACACTAAAATCCCCTACGTTTTCTGGACACTCTCAGTTTACTCATGCTCAATATGACTATAACTTCTTTAATCAAGTAGTGCTCCATTGAGTTTACAAGGCTACCATGTCATATCCAGTGGGGGTTTTTAGGGTTCTCTACACTGATCCTCACAGAATCCGAGCTTTAGGAGATTAATTTGGCCAGTGTATGTGGTATCACATTCAGCCATCTAACATAACAATTGTACTAGTGCATTATCACTTACGCTAGCTTTAAATACTCGGGAGTCCCTTCTTACCAAGCACAAACATGAATGCATCCAGTGATGTGTTCAGTTCCTCTACTTCTGTGGAAGTCAGTGCAACACATCTGTGTGCTGAGCACACACTACCAGATCTGGCCCTGAGGGCACTTAAATCACCATCAACCACATAGGCCAGGAAATCACTGAAGCTTATGCAATGCCCATGCAAATCCAATGTACACTAACCATACACCACTCACTTCAGTTACCTCCATTTTACACAGAGCATTTGTTTGCCTACATTCTGCAGAATCAACCCTCCAAAGAGAGGAAGTTAACATCTACTTCCATCCTCAGTTAAGAGAACAGCAGTAGGGAACAAATAACTGGAAAACAAGGGTGAGGTTTCAGGCTGGAATATGGCCATGTGAGTTCCCAAACTGCTACAGCTGAAAGCTCATACCCTGACAATAGGTTGCCTGCTGTTTCCATCGAGCTAGTAGGCAACAGATCTGAATGGAGGTAAAAACCATGAAATCCTTTGTATTTCTGCATTGTGCAGGTTTTTGTCAGGTAAATAACTTCCCCTGGCACACCACTGATAACACTAATTTACAGCTGCCCAACTTAGGATTGTTCAAGTTCCAGGTTTGTATATAAACAGGACACACAGTACAGCTTCTCCTCACCCACACCAGCCCACAATCGTGAAGCCATTCATGCAGGAGGATGGGATACAAGTACACTAAATGATGCAGAAAAGTCACGTTCTCTGCAAAGTAGCTTACTTACTCTGTCCATCACTTCACACAACTTGAGCTCACAAAGGGTGAAAAATTAACCTTTCTTTTTTAAATTGCCATAGTCATTTCAGGGTTATCTTAACTGAAATTGTGGAACATCAAAGGATTTCTCTCCTCCACTAAATGTAAAACATGGAAAACCTCCTTCCACTTCAGTGGCACTTTTGACAATTCCTTTCCAAGCAGCTGCTACTGCTGATACTGGAAAATGAGAACCATCTTGTTTTCTCCCCATAGTGGGGGGAAATATCCAAGTTTATATATCTGGAACATAAAATTGGCCCCTGAGTGATTAATATTTTTTTTTTACTTCATGAAAAGGTTAGAAGGACCAATAAAAATTATTTTACCTTAGTGAGAAATACTAAAGCCTACCATTCCAAGAAAGGCTAGTTCCTCGCCATCACTGCTGTGTTCAGGCCAGGTAATATCTTATTCCCCAAATAAGTAATTTATTTTTCATTATTTTCACTGGGCCTTCCTGGAATCTCTTTGATTCACAGAATAGATTTGCTGTGTCCAAGGACCAGTTTGTACAGGGGTGGCCCTGGTCCATGGCCATTATTAAAACTGTAACAGAAAATCACTCTTATTTATTTCAAAATGACTGTGAATCAACTAACTTTCAACGTGTATGCTGCTCAGTTCTTGAGAGAAATAATGCAGTCACATTTAAATGCCAAATAAGTTACACAAGTCAAATAAGTATTTTTATTGTGATAAAAAATTCAACTTTTACTTTTGTCTTGAACAAAATATTTAGTAGGCATACCACTTTGTGCTATTGTATACTGCTGTGTAAAAAGCTGAATAAACTGTTTTACCTTTCTTGTTAAAGTTCTCTAGTTTAAACTGTAAAGTGCTAGATGGCTAAAGAGTTAATGAGGGACTTCATCCTAAATAAATCATTGTTAAGTAAGGAATGTAATATTTAAAATACATGTTCCTCTTTGGCAAGTGGAGAGCAATGATGATTTTTTAAAATGAGAACAAATGCTGGGAGGATTTGAGTGGTGTCCAGATAAACTGAAGGAAATGCATTTTCGTGTACTTTCAAGTACATTTCTTCTGAACACTTTCAGTGAGGGGCTTGTATTGGATGTTTGCACTAGTTGCTCATAGCTAATTTTTGCGAGAAAGAACTATATTCTTCTGTATAGCTGGTACACTAGAAGAAAATGTTTTTAGAAACTGTTATGCTGTATGAAGAATAGTATTTACTAGTGAATAGCTCCAATTTATTTTACAGAATCTCCAATTTTGAAATAAATGGACAGGCTTCCTGTATCTAATCTGTTACCTGTGGGTTTGTCCTTGTGGATTCTTTGTCTAATTTATTAATTGTTATTATTATATATTGTATTTATTATATATATGTATTACTTTTATTTATTTGCACATTTTCGTGCCCAGAAACTAAATGCACTTTTTAGGAAAGAAAACCTCAGTAAAGACTGCAAATTCATAAAGTGCATTCTTTCCCACTTACCCAGAAAGTGACTTTTCATTTTTGAGGAAAAATCTAAACCTTTTTCCAGTCAATAAACAAACAGAGTTTAAATTTTTATAAAGGTGAAGAATTACTAATTTATTAACACATAGAAATTGGCATTATAAAGGCAAGCCATGGGAAAGCTTACAAAAACAGTTGTGCTTAATTATTTACTTGTCTTACAATTAGTTTATCTGTTTCTCTGTACATGTTTAGACTTATGGATAAGCAAATTACTAGTTGCAGAACCATTGCATATTTACTATGTACTCCCCCCTACACCTTAATTCCCTTTGCAGTATATTAGAAAAAGAAAATAAAGTACAATAGAGTTGCGATACAGTTCAGAATCAGCCCCATGATGTGTCTTCTGAAAAATATATCTAAATTGGATAAACACAGAGAAAGAAAATGGCATATATGAAAGGCATAGGAATGCTTCTTCTCTAAAAGTTTCATGGGTAACATGCTTTAGGACTTGTAAATATTCCTCTAAGCCTTCTACAAAATTAAATGATCTCACATGCTTTCATGGTGTTTCTAACCAATCCTGGAGTAGCTGTACCTGCCTATTGGACCACCCTCCCCCACACCTAAGCATGCATAGCAAGAGAATATTCATGGGGCTGTTGAGAATTTGGAATATTTGCTTCCAGTCCTGTTAACAATGCAGATTTCCAGAATCATAGAACAGTTTGGGCTGGAAGAGTCTTTTAAATGTCATCCAGTCTAACTCCTCTGCCATGGGCACCTCCACCAAATCAGATTGCTCAGAACCCTGTGCAGTCTGACCAAATGTTTCCAGGGATGGGGCACACAGCTCTTTTCATTAACAAAACCTTAAAATCTCTAAAACCACTTTTGTGATTTTTTTGGGTTAATTTTTTTTTTTTCCGCTACTGACACTGTGGTTAGGAAACTGCAAGTGCACTGGGGAGGGGAGGGTGTAAAGTTCAAACAGGCAAGATAGGTCATCTCAGTGTGTGGAAGCAGAGAAAAATTTCACAATGGTATGAGATCCAAACTTTAGTTCAACTTGAAACATAGTAAGATAGGAACTGTTGGACTGGATTTCTTTTAACTGCTCTGGGATAAAAGTAATTCTGATAGAAACTCAAAAGTAATTTCCCTTATCCTTGCTGTGTAATCACAATTTCTGTAGCTTAAAGATGAGGTTATGGCATTGGAAACACGCTGGATCCATCTGGATCTTGGCAACAACAAAGACATGCACAGGGTTCATTTCAGACAAGGAGCCTTTCACAAGTATACACACTCAGTATTCACTTTGGTTGTGCAGGAGCCCAGACCTCTGAAGGATAACTTGTGGCCATCACACACATTCTTGTTGGTAGTGTAAACTGAAACCGTCATCCTCTCCTCAGTGCTCATTTTACCTGGGTGGTAAACAAAAGCCAGCAGGGGCAGGAGAACCTTCAAATTGATGAGTGGATATAGCAAAGCCTTAGACTTGAGCTTGATCTCTACTAAGACACCAATACACAGCGGTAATCTTTTCTTGAGTTGCTATTTCTACTGATGTTACAAGGATGATTTCCAGGAGAGCTAAATGCAGCAATTTATGAGATGCCTTCTACGACTGACTCCATTCTTTGGTGAGACAGTACCACTAGCTTACCACAGTCCTTGCCAAACTACACTTTATCTTGGAATATCATATAACATATTATCAAAGCAAAATGTATAGCTCCATCTGCTGTAAATACTTTGACTTGATTATTTTTACATTTCTTTTTTATGACTGCTCTGTACCCTGGGGAACTGATTTATCACTCTGCTGATATGTATTTTCTGCTTGTTATCAGGAATTGACATAAATATGGATTTATACATTGTCAAGTGGTATTTCTTGGTTCTCAGGCAAAAATGAGCATTAACAAGGGTGTATCTCAAGGACATTAGGAACTTCTGTTGACTGTTGTATGACAGATCTCTTGCACTGTGCCATTGCCGCTGCTTGCTCCCATCTTTCAGTAAAAAAACCCCACCTGGTGAAGTCCCAGGTGACTGGAAAAAGGGAAGCCTTCCACTCACTTTTAGAAAAGGGTAGAAAGAAAGAGCCTTTCCCACTTGCTCCTCTGGTTCCCTACTGGCACAAACCCAAAAGGAAACAATGCAGTCTCAGTTGTTCAAGGGCTAACATCACCAGTAAACCTGGGCAAAATAATTCCTTCTTGCTGTGCATGTTCAAGGAGATGTTTTTAGTCATACCAAAGGCTTTTGTGATGTTCTCCTTTTTCTAATCTTGATGTATTTCTAAATTTATGGGAAAATTAGTCACAGCATCCAAAACCATTGTAGGTTTGATGGCATCAAAATAAGCCAAAAATGATTTCTAGAGGAGTTAGAAGCCAATTTTGGTTTAAAAATATTCTCTCTCTGTGAGACATTCCAGAACAGCCAATACAATTACAAACTCAGAGTTGAATACAAATCTTGTGGCTGACCTGAATTTTGTTCCCCATTTTGGTTTTTTTTATCCACTGGTAGCTATAGGAGGTCAAAAAGGGATTTTTTTCGTAACAGAACATTTCTTTTTTTCCATCCTTCTTCCTTACTAGTGATTTGAATTTGTATGGGTTCTTTAGTGATATGTCTACCTATGACAGAGACAGTCTACAGACTGTAAGTAGATGATGGAGGAGACCATTAGTCTGGAGAAACCCAAGGAAAAAGCAGGGAACTTTGCCTAGGAAATGTTGCCAGGGGAGAAAGGAGTCAGTTTCCAAACTATGTCAGCTCATATCCTCATGTAAGAAATTTAAAGAGGTTTAAAAAAAAATACTAAAGTTTCTCTTGCACCAGGGAAAATACCCTTGGAATTATGAAGTCTGGATCACTAAAGTGGGAAAGCATGCCAATTTTTTTTTTAAATGCACTTTAGGGTGAGACAAAGATTCATGCAACCCAACACGTAGTTAAAAAGCTAAGCTTCAGTTTTAGAATGGAATCTGTTCAAAATAGGTTCTTTCTTTCTTCCAACTTCCTTCTCTATCATCATACCTGCAGCTTTTTCTCATAATACATTGCAGGTGTTATTATTAGCGCTGTGGTTTAAAATGTTTGCAACTGTTCTTTCCTGCAGTGATTCCCAGCTATGAGCTGGAAAACCTGGTAGCCAGACCAAGGGCTTCTTGAGAGGAAAGCCTCAAGGAAAAATGTCCCAAGTGGAGTACAGGACAGATATATCTTTTCTTGGCCAGAAACTAGAATGCAACACTTGGGCACGTATTTCCTCAGTAACTGCCAGCTTGTTGCCAAGTGCCTTACTGAACCAGTGTGTGACAGGAGGCCAGAACACATCATGGCTGGTACCAAGAGCAGGGAACAACAGAGGTCACCATTGTCTCACAGGAAGGAATCTCTTCAGAGTCCATTTTAGAACCTGATGTGACGTGTGGAGCCAGAATGCCTGGTTTCCAGTGGTGTGATTAGAGAGTTCTGTAGCATGAACAAGGAGAATTCACTGTGACAAAGTGATTTTTAATGTCAATGTTCCTCTTTTCTAACCCAAACAGAATATTTTTTTTAATGTTAGTCAACAGAAAAAACCAGAAAAGCCTCCCATCCATTACTGGTTTTTTTAAAGGGTTTTTTCTTGTTGCCTAACAACAGTTACCCCATAGAACAAATATGAGTATTTCTAGTACTAAAGATATGGAGAAGGCTGTTACTTGGTACATTGTTACTTCTTATTTTCCAAATTTTAATAGTTGGGCAGTGTATCCTTTTCATCCCACAGCCTGTTTGTTTTGTTTTTATGGTTGGTTGTGTGGTTTTTTACCAAACTCTGAATGCCAACCAGTCTGAAATATGTGGAATCTCACATTGAGGAGTTCATTTTACTTTAGAAATCTTTGTAAGGAATTTGTGAAATCAACCTAAAAGTGGATGTTCAATTTGGGCTTAAACTGTGAAGGTTAGGTCTGATTACACAAATAGATGACATCAAATATCTGTTTCTTAGACTGGAGAGAAGGTAGTGAATATGGTATAGTAAGGAACAGCACAGATTTTATCCTGTGCTTTTATATCAAAAACTCCTGTCAGCAGGCAGGCTCTAGGAGGAAGTAGCTGTGGAGAAAGACACCAGTTTATACAAGAAAATGACTTCCAGAATTCTCCTGGCATTTGTCTGTTTTGTTTTCTAAGTATTCTGGTTGCTTTCTCTTTGAACCTACTTGAAATGAATAAAATTATTTAACCATGGACTGCATTAGGGAGGGTTTATTTCTGCTCTATTTTATGTTAGAAGGAATCAAGAATGCCAATTTCCTTCAGTACTTCAGCTAAAATTGGAAAAACAGACCCATATGCTCTGACAGTTCCCACTGGATAAGACTGAACAGCTGCTCCTCTTCCCCAGCTTTTGTCATGGAATATAATTATTCTTCCATCCATTAAAAAAACAGAAGGATGCCCTTTCAATCCTATAAAAATACCTAGTACTATAACATTTAACAGCATAATGGCAGTCATTACAGAAGATGTGCTCTAAACAGCAAGAGATTTGTGCCAAGAAAATACTTAATTTGATAAAACCCCAGGCCTCTGTATCATTTTGAATCTCAAGTAATTTTACTCAGGGTGTTTTAAATGAATCTTAGGAGTGCTCCAGTCAGCTTTATCTTTTCATACTGATTTTGTAGGCACAGTTGTGTTACCATGGCAAGTCCCTGGTAGAGAGCAGATGGAATGAGAGAGGTTGGACCTCCAGCAACAGATCTTCCATTGAAATCACACTGCCTTCAGCACAACTTACAGGGGCAGTGGTTGGCCAGAAGCAGCATTGCATTTATGGTCATCGTTATTGGGCAACAAGGGAAATCACGATCCAGTCCTTATTGCAAGCACGTGTTCATAGGAGACTCTCACTTGGTCCCCTGGCTTAACACAAACATAACTCATTCTTCACCTCAGGCTGAAGGGTTTTGGTGGTGGCAAAACCTTACCCTACACCAACTGTTTAATCCCAGACATTTCAGAGCACTTTTGAAAAGATGTGGTAGTTACTAGTAACATCTACTCAATCAGTGGAATATTGCCAAGGTACTGGAGTGAGACCAGTGGTCCAGCCAGTCAACAATCTGCCTCATGCAATGGCAGATGCTGCTTTGGGAGCCTACATAACCCAACCTGCAGCTATCCTTTCTTCTTACACCTTCTGGGCCCTGCACCAGCAACGGCTGAAGGCTCCAAAGTGGAAAAGGAGCACTTCGCCTGTGGCAGGAAGGTGACTTCTGATGGCCACCTGTGTGTGTGGAAAGGTGGGATTTTGTTACACTGTCATGAGACAGCTCACTGCTGCGCTGTCCAGACACTGCCAAAAGGGACCACCTTTTTCCCCTAGGGCATGCTGTGCGACAGAACAGCCCCATTCCCTCAGATCCGTCTCTCCATGAGGAGCCCTGCCTCAGCGGCACAAGGAGCGAAGGCCCGGGCCTCGGCCCCCGTCCCAAGATGGCGGCCGCCGCCCTGCCCTCAGCGCCGCCGCGCGCCCCCCGCCTCAGCGCGCGAGACGCGCCCGCCCGCCCGCGGGGCAC